>JAMPIT010000451.1:600000-1136015 GCA_026261815.1 Monarcha castaneiventris obscurior
AGCTCGTTCAGTTCTGCAGAATTAGAATATTGAGTGGGGACAGGGGTGTCAGCTCAGGCCAATGACCTGGTGAAGGTGCAAAGCCCCAGCAGAGGGGTTGGCATCAGCGTGGTGCTGCTTCCCAGGGGGGGATTTTACCTTCTCCCGAAGGACAGGGCCTCAGGGAAGTGGTTCAGGGTGTAAAGATCATGCAGAGATCAAACCTTTTGAAGGAACAAAGTTAGACATGGAAAAGATTTTTAAAAAATAATATTTTTCCTGTTTTTAAGGGGAATAGAGGCTCAGAGGGACCTTGTGGCTCTGCACAACTCCCTGACAGGAGGGGGAGCCAGGGATGTTGGGCTCTGCTCCCAGGGAACAGGGGCAGGAGGAGAGGAATGCCTGGACATGGAACTCACTGCTCTGGGCTGGTGACAAGTTGATGTTTGGTCAAAGTTTGGACTTGATGCTCTTGGAGGCCGTTTCCAACCTGAACAATTCCGTGATTCTGTGATTCATAGAAAGATGTGTTTGGTGTCTGGAGAAGCACAGCACTGGAAGGTGTTGTGGGTGTTCCAGGCAGTGATTACAGATTGACCATCACCCTGCTTCCCTCAGCAGCACTGGATTCTCCACCAGTCCTGGGCCTGCCCATCGTTACAGCCCTGGGCAGAAAAACAACGAGCACTACCAAAGATAACTGCAGGTGTTAAATCTCTCTGCACAAGTCTGAGTGCTCTGGTAAAGTCAGCGTGACAGAGCCGTGACCCTCCGGGCTGTGAACCAGGGGTTTAAAATCCTGGCACTGAGACATTTTCCCACTTCACTGTGGTTTTCAAATCGTTATTAATAAAATAACACTGTCTATGTCTTGATGCAGAGAGACCTTAGTCTTAGTACAAGCCCTCCCATTTATTATTTATACAAGCATTTAACAGCTCTGACATATTTCAACAGTAACACCAGGCAGTTGTTTGCAAACCCGAATTAGTAACAAAAATATGAGATACTTCAAAAGGGATTTTTTTTTACATGCATGTGATTGCATGGGAATCATCCCTGGGTCACAGGAGGAATGATGGAGGACGTGTTGTTTTCTGAGATTTTCAACAGTTTTACCTCTTGCCTTCTATCTCCACATTAGAAGAGCCATTCAAGTAGGGATATTTCATATATCTGTGTGTACATGTGTATATATATATATAGCTGCTAATTTAATTTATATATGCAGCAGGGGTTGGGTAAGAAGTGAAAAGATTAATTGTGCTGCCTTATTAGAATCTCAGGAAAGCTGATTGCCTTTCCCTGCCAGCTCTCACTTCCTGATGGATGGATGGATGCTCCCGTGAATGTTGAGGATTCTGCCTCCTTCCACAGAGGATTACCCAGGCTGCTGCTGTGGGTTCAGAGAGGTTTAACAGCAGCTTTCCAAAGCCAGGGAATAACCACTGGAGTGGCAAAGACTCCTCTGAGAAATTTCCCTGAGCAAAACTGTGGGTGAACCAGAAAATCTGACTGGGGCAGGTCATGGCTCCCAGGAATGTTGTTCAAAAGCAGTGAGGGAGGCAGAGGGCTGCAGCAGTCAGATCCGTGGAGATTTTCACTTGCACCTCTCTACCCTTGAAAACAATGACAAATCTCATGTAATAAGTAAAAATAAACAGTAGGACCCCAAGTCCCAAGAATAAAGGAAAGCTCTATCAAACATTTATAGAAAAAACCATTGATCCTGCGCTACTGAAGTGGAGGAAATTTTACGGTTGACTTTGAGGGAAGCAAAAACAAGTCTTTGAACTGGATTACTTCTTATTTTCATAGCACTGTGGAAAATATCACCAGCTCATATGAAAACAAGTCAGTATTATCTCCACTCCCAGGGCACTGAAGCTTGGAGAGTGTGAGCCTTTGGAAAATCAAGCAGGAAATGGGTGACAAAGTTGGGAACCAGACCTAAATTTCTCCAGCTTCAACCCAGTGAAAGGACTTTGTAGAAACAAAGTGACTTTTTCTTGCATTCTCCAAACATGAGAATTCACATGATGAGTCTGAACCTCCTTTTCCAACTTCTTTCTGGTGGTGTAGGTTAAACACTCAGAAGTAGGTTACAAAGGACTCAAGTGCTGAAGAACAAATATTCCTCTGGTGACTTCTTGGTGGCCTAGTTCTGGGGCAGCAAAGTCAGAGGAGACAGAACATTTCAAATCACACTAAACAAATGCTGGAGGCACTTTCAGGAGAGGTCCGGGGAGATATGCACAGCAAAGTGAAAAGATGCCATTGGTTCCTCAGGAACTGCTGGCTCTGAGCTGTTTTACAGCTCCTGGGGAGAGGAGCCGAGGGCAGCGGGGCCGGGAGGTGCCAGGCTCGGATCGTTCTGGGTCTGGAGATCAGCAAATTGCACTTGAACTATCCCCAAGTACTTCTTCTGCACCCCCTTCTCCTCTGAAACGTGGAATTGCTGCTGACCGTGGGTTAATCCAGCCCTTTAAATTCATTATGTATTTGGATGAATATTTGATTAGAAATTGCATTTAATTCTCAACTGAATGACAAGGAAAAAACCCTTCAGCTGTTAAATGCTGTTTCTGGTCACTAGAAACAGATTTCAAGTGTTTTAAAGGTGCAAAGGCTGTCTGCCCTTGGAATGCCCTTTCCGAGTGACTCACAGCCACAGCAGCCTGCTTTGTATAGGGAGAGAAAGGATGCATGGTCTTGTATTTAAAGGTTTTATGGGACATGAAATAATTTTGCTGGTTAAAAGCTAAACTTTATAGTGTTTCTATTTTTAATTAAATATTAATTGCAGAAGATGGCTCTGGAATTGACTGTTCAGATCATTTAATCCATATAGATGACCTTTATGTTGAATTTATTCTCTCATGCTTACACTGCCCTTCAACCCCATCTGGGGACTGACCTCATCTGCCAGGCTCTTCCACTCTTAATTAGAAAGATGCCGAGCTCACGCTCCTCTTTAATGTTTATTAATGTTCCTTTGCTGAGGATCCTGGAGGAGCTGGTGATTACTGCTATAAACTTTCCCTGGCAGTTCTTTATGTACAAACAGCCAAGTTTTTCCTACACAGCTTTTGAGGCTCAGGTGCACTTCAAAGGGGCCAGAAAAGGGGGAACAGTTTCTCCTGAAGTTGAAAAGCAAACCCACGTCCTATGCTCCTTTAATGGAACATAAGCATTACTTGAAAAATCTTTTTTTTTCTTCCCCTCTCCCAACCATCTTAATTCATTTCTTTTGATGCTGATAAGCAGCTTTGTGCAGCATGAAATTTCCTACCATGATTCTGAGTTGCTTGAGAATTCAGGTATGAAAATGAACCACTGGCCAGCAAGAAAATGTGTGTTCATGTGCTGAAAGCTCTGAAAGGAGTAGGTTCATTTGCAAAACTCTGCTGCTATGAGATGTGATTCTACTTCTCCTGTCAATGCACCAGGCACAAGCACTAGTATGGTTAAAGACTGAAAAGTTAATTAAAATGGCAATTTAAGGAGGGGAAAGACAAGTGTAAACCAGTCTGTTCTCTTTGCTTGTCTGTGGGACACCTGAGAGCAGAGACTTGCACCAAAGGGGAAGGTTTAGTTTGCACTTTAAATTACTAGAGTTGCTCTGGCACACCAGGCTCGTGGTTTCTGCTGCTCTGCTGCTGATGTGCATTGAATTATGTGGCCTTTGGTGAAAACAAAGATAAAACCAAAAAAATCCACCCCCAACCCTCAAACAGCTGCTTCAAAGGACCAAGAGACTGTGACAGCAGCCGAGAAACACTCTGGCTGCTGGAATGTGTGAGATGGTCTCAAGCAGAGGGCTCTTGCTTTCAGAGCTTGGTTTGGACGGAGCCTCTGCCCAGACCAAGGATTGGGCTGGTGTGGGTGCTCCCAGCAGATCCTTTGCCACACCACTGGTCCAGAGAGCAGCAATCACTCCTGTGCCCAAAAACTGTGGTGCTTCTGATGCTGCTGTCTAATGTCATTGCACAGAACAGAGGATGGAATGCAAAACAACAGAAAAAATTTAAAGTTATTCCTTCAAAATCTGCTTTTGCCCTCTGGGGTGACAGTAACCACCTTCTGTGCTGTTTAGGATAACTGAGGCCTATCAGGATGTTGCTTCAGTCTGGGGATTTGACACATGGATCAAGTCCCTTAAGCCTGCTCCTGAGGATTTGGAGATTTTTGTAAAGCTCAAATGCACAAAGCAGCCTCTGAGCTGTGGCTGCTGGATGGATCAATGGAACTGCATTTAACTCCTCGAGCAAAATCTGCCACGTTCCTTCTCTTGCATCCTCTCCTGGAGTTTCTATTTAATGTTTGATAATACTGTTTCTGTGCTCACCGTTGTTTTCAAACAACAGCCCCCTTAAAGCAGGCAAAGAATCCCTAAGAAGAAACAGCAATGAGCTCTTTAAGCACATTTCCCAGACCTCTCCCTATCTCTGCCCTCCAGTTACAGCAAGGCTATTATAATTCAAATCTAGACATAAAACAGCCAAGTTCTTAGCTGGAAAGTTAGAAATGTCTGCACTAATAAGCACAGAAGGGTTGTGGCAGTGGCTGGTTCGAAGGGACCCCCAGTTCCCCACCAGTTCCCCACCAGTTCCCCCAGGCTCCCACACTGGCACCTCTGGTAACTTTTTGGCCCTGGTGCTCAGGGGGGACCTGGGTTTGTTTCCCCTCCAGTTGCTGTCCTTGGTTCAGACAAAGCCCAAAGGGATCCCCTCAGCCCTGGGCTCTGCCATCCCTCCCTGGCAGGCACAGCCAAGCCAAGCAGGCCATGGATGTATCCTGAACACAGGAATGGCACTGGAGCGCCTGGATCTCATTGCCAGCTGCAGTTGCCAGCTGGGGTCTGTTCCTCAGCCTGGCTGGAGAGGCTGTAAATCCCAGCTGTGCCTGCAGCAGAGCCCAGGCGTGGGGCAGAGCCCAGGCGTGGGGCAGAGCCCTGTCTGTGCACAGGCAGCTCATCAGGGCCGTGTGGGCCGTGAGCAGCTCCGGCTGCTGGGCCCTGCCCTTGGCGCCCTCCAGGTGATTGGAAATCTTCACCTCCCCATGTGCAGGTCTGCACAATTATATTGATGACTTTATGAATGGATAAGAAAAGTAAATTTGATTATTTCTCAGCCATGCGTTGCTGTCTATAATTGCACAGATTTGGACTGTAATTAGTCAGATTGCTTCCTCGGCGCAGGGCTGGACAAGACAAGAACATTCACATAAAAAGCTAAATGTCCTCTCCTTATCAAACCCAAACCACACCTCTGGGTCCTTGAATTTGTCTCCTGAAAGGCTGTAATTAGGTCCTGGATCTAAACATTGCCATTAGGTCACACTTAATTTGTGTTTTTGTGTTCTGCATTCGCTCTGTTCTTGTACCTCGGTGTATTTTTGGTGTATTTTTGTGCGAGCTGATTTTGTACAGCAGGAAAAGAGATCCTGGCAGTGAAACTTGACTGAAATCCATATGTGCAGTTTGCACTTTTACTCAGCTCCTACACCTGTAATGATTTTCACAGGCAGATGAATTTTGAACACAGGTGCTTCAGAAACAGATACTCCAGACCAAGGCGTGCGTTACACAAATCGAATTTTAAAATTAAATTTCCAATGCCTAGAGAAAAAGATTGCAGGGAGCTAAAAAAAGCCCTGAATCTGATGGTGAATATGAAATACCAGCAAGTCACACTTCAATAAGCTTCAGAGCTGGAGAACCAGTCCCTGGAAGAAATGCTCAGCGGGCTCTGTTTAAACCTCTGTCTGCAGGGCTGAGCTCTGCCTGCACGTGGCAGCCCCTGAAGTCCTCATCCTACTCCCTTTGGCTTCCTGGCTGGATAATTTTCCTCCTGCAAAGCACTGCTGGGCTGCTTGACTGAGTATTTCCAACCACCCAAATCTTGGGGCAATTATTTTAATAAATATGAATTGTGGGACTCCTGCTTAGATATGTAATAGGAACCTGATCTGTAATACAGATGGAAAGCAGTGCAGCTGCACTGTGTTAATTAAGTATACACCAAACATATGGCAATACACCTCCAGACCAACAGGCACGGAGCTCTCTTGGATGCAATTAGCTCTTGTGCATGCATAAAGAATCAGCCATGAACTCCAAAAATGCACAAGTCATAACCTCTGACTGGTGGAATTACTGGTGCTAAACTACTGCATTTCCATGGCAGAAGTGGTTTTCTCGTCACTGAAATGCTCCTGAGGTTGGGGTGTTCAAAAGAAAGAAAAATCCCCTATTTTCTTCTATTTCTGATCTTCTTTGGTGCACAGTTCCTACATCAGAGCTTTGCCTCTGAGGAACCAGAGGAGTGGCTCAGGGAAAGAAATACAACCCCAGAGGGAATGATCTTCCATTACGCTGCAGTTTGTGCAGTTATTTATGCAGGTTTGCAATAGATGGGAAATTGCTGTACAGTATTCCTGCCTGCTACAGCCTCGCTCCCATTCCTGCTGTGCATTGGCACCAAGATGCACAAGGTTCACAACAACACAATTTCGACCCTATCAATAAATAATGTAGAAAATAAGAGTAGTAGGGCCCATAATATTCCATCATTGTCTATTATTTGTGCAAGAGCAGTGCTGGGTGCCCAGTGATCCCAGAGATGGACAATGAGCGCAATCACAGGCGGTGAGAAGCTGCCTCTGTCGATGTGACAAAGCCCCCTGGCTCTGATGGCATCTGGGTTTCACTCAGACAAAGCCACAGATGCGGCCTCAGCCACAGCACGAGCAAAATACAACAGGAGATAGAGCAGGAGAAGCAAGGAGCAGCTCTAGGACAGTTGGAACCTGTTTCCCACAGAGGTTTTTTCCCTGATTCCCGAGGAAATCCTGCCAGGCTGTTCCTGGGTGTGCAGCAGCCACGGGCAGTGCTCCTGCCTCTTGCTCATAACTATTCAAAACGTTCAAGGCTTCAGACTAATGTGGCTTTTTGCTTCACGTGGCTTGAAGAGTGGGGAAACGTCACTCTTGATTGTAAATTAGTGGGGGTTTGTTATTTCTTATTTGAGCTCATATTTCCAGCAGCTCTTGCTGGAGTTGGCTGTGCATTTTGCCTCCAAAAAGGGCGACTTTGAGGACAGTGAAGTCTGAACACTGCTCACCCGGAGATACAGAACGAGATTCAGATCAACTCCTTGAGATAAAACCAGGTCCAGCTCTGCCTTGTTTCTCCTGCAGTAGAGATGGATATCACCTCTTAGGGCAGACACTTAACACTGGCTTTCCTTATTCCCAGCCTGATGCAGCAGCCTGTAATTAGTTTTCACACCTTGGCTATGTTTAACTCCCCTCTGTCTCATCTGTTAATCTGCTAACAAGCAGAAAATGTGTTTTCGAGTAGGCTCCAAATGGGAGGCCAAGACCTCGTAGTTCACCTTCTGAGGGAGCTGCTCAGAGGGCACAATTCTTAGTTAATTTTCAAATATCTTGTATTCATGTAGTTTTTACAGCCTGGACAAAAATGAGATTGTATATCTTAATATTAATGCAGAAAGTTGTAAATGGGCTAAAACCTAATAGCATAAAATAATCTTTAATTTCCTTTTGGTGCAGGGAAATGATTTAACGTCAGCAAAGGTACCAGTTTGACAGCCTGGCAGCACCTTCCATGAGTTGAGCAAACCGAGCAATTTCTATTCTATCAATGCTATGGCACTTTAGGGGGGATTCTGCACAGTGAGTGTGTTTTTATATTGCATTGCCTGGGTCTGGTCAATCCAGCCACTACCAGCGTATTTATCTCCCTCATAAATTTTGACTTCACAGGTCAGATCTCCTTTGTCTGGACATAAATGAGGAACAGCTCTTTTTATATTTTTTCCCCCTATTTGTGCTCACTGTTACAGCAGTCATTGCCTCTGTGTTGCTGTGTCTGGAATATCAAATTTGGAGCTGATGTAAAGCCAGCCAGAGCAGGGGGGTGACCTCTGTCATGTCCATCTCCCCACGACTGCCATTCACAGGCTCACACAGGCGTGTGCTGCTCATCCCAACCAGAAACTGTTCCCGTGCGTCAGCCTGACTTTTATTCATTTGTTCCTTTATTTATCTATCCATCATTCCCTCCAATTGTTTGCATAAGAACGGAGATTAAAACTTCTGCAATAATAGCTGGAGCTGAAATTGGATTCTAAGCCTGGCGGGCCCTGGGATGATTGGAGTTGTCAGAGGCTGTTGCAGAGAACTCCCCTCGTCAGGGTGATGATGTCCTGCCCCGGCTCCCGGCCCCGCTGCCTCTGCAGATTAAGGGAAGATTGTTCTTTCATTTTCATATTCTGCAGCTCTCATTTGCCTGAGTCAATAAATTGAAGCCGCCTGTGCCATTTGTCCTAAGTCTCTTTTCCAAAGAGCTGCCACTGATTATCGACCTTTTTTATTTTCCATTGTTAATCCTCCTCCTTCCTTCAGTGGTCTGTTCATTTACTAATCCCAGCTGTCGTGTGCGTAGATGTCGAGAGATGGAAATCTAATCTCAATGCGGTTTTCATTCTCTATTTAATGTACTTAGAGAGATTCACAGGATTGAAGCTTTTTTAGGGGGTTGGTAGTGAAGCAGATGCCCAAATGACCACTGCTACCTGGCCTGGGGAAGTGAATCCAGACATCCATGGATTTGGCTTGGCTTTATTCAAATGCAGGCTGGTTTTTATAGTTATAAATTGCACTCTTATCCTTCCTGATAATTTCACTGAGACAGAAGTGGTCTGTTAAGAGGTTTGGAGCCTTTCCCAACAAATGAGCTTCTTTAAATAGGAGATGGGAGCTCCTCTATGGAGCAGAGCAGGACCTCGTGCCTCAAGTTGCCCCAGGGGAAGTTTAGATTTGATATTATGGAAAATTTCTTCACAGAAGGGGTTGTTGAGCTTTGGAACAGTCTGCTCTGGGCAGTGGTGGAGTCCCCATCCCAGGAAGTGTTCAAAAACCGTGTGGATGTGGCACTTGAGGACACAGGTGACCGTGGTGGTGGCGCTGGGCTGGTTGGACTGGGTGACCTCAGAGGCCTTTTCCAACCTGAACAATTCCATGATTCTCTGACTCCCAGCAGCAGCATCCAAAGCTGGAGAGGTGCAGCATCTCCTGAGCCACTGCTGGGCAGAGCTGGAAAAGCTGCACAGGCACGTCCCCGAGCAGAGGCTTGGAGAGGTGGGGAGGATTGACAAGTTTAACGTCACAGGCATGTTCCCAAATGAATCTGTTGTGATAGGTATTAGTCATAAGTATAAACTGCAGGGAGATTTGCATTTTATTCTCTTTATCCTACTTCAATCCCAAACAGCCCCTTCTGCCCACCCTAATTTGGCATATTTAAGGGGATTTGCTGCATTTTTTAGTAAAGGTCCCAGAGAACAGCGAGTTCCTCTGAAGGGAATGACGTGTGTGCACGCTCGGGCCTGGGTGTGCACAGCTCCTTGTGGCCAAACACTCACAGAATCATGGGCTCATTAAGGTTGGAAAAGCCCTGTAAAACCATGAAATCCAACCATTAACCCAGCACTGCCCTCTTCACCACTGAGCCCTGTCCCCAGGTGCTGCACCCACACGTGGTGCTGGGTGATTCCTCAGGAATCCGACTGTTTTGTGCTCTTTCCCACTAGGAATCCACACTTTGGTTTTCTGGGTTTCCTCTTCTACCCCATGGATTGTTTTGGGGGTTCTCAGCTCCTGGCTGAGCCCCCACCCCCACTGCAGCCTGCAGAGCTGCTTATACATCTCAAACACAGCGGGACTTCCACACCAAGAGTCTGAATTTATCTGGTCTCTGTCATATGCTGGTCTCATTGTGTTTTATGACCTTTAATTAATTAAGCTTCATAAAATTCTAATCAGGCTGGAAATATTAATCCTGTTTTAAATTAACTGGCCAAAGAGAGGTGAAATGTCTTACCAGGCTGTGGGTACCTGATTTGAACCCTGACGTCCTGCTGCTGTAACCCAGCAGGAAAATTCACTTCCCACAGGACTTCAGGTGATGCCTTTGGCTCTGAAGTTCCTGTGCTGAATTCTTCCCATTGCACACGGATGCAGCTCCTTTGGCCCGAAACAAGCCATGCCTTATCCCAGGACCCAACCACAGCTCTTGCTTTGGAAACAGTTTCAGTAAAAGCAGAAGTGAGAATTCCCTCTCCTCCTGGCTGCTGTGCCAAAAACTTTCACGACTCCTTAATTCCTTTCACACAAGTGCAGAAGGCAGTCCTATTTTATCAATCTTAGCCTGGGATTTCTTGGCATTGACTGGCTTGTAATTTTCTTTGGAAGGAAAGTTTGTAAGTGGTTATTTAAAGCTCTGCTGCACCTCCCTTGCGAGGTGTACCAAATCTCTGTCCTTCCGAGGAGGGAAGCAGTGCTGATGACAATGTCCTGGCTACGTTTCACTGAGTCTGCAGCCAGGCAGGAGCGGGGATTACTCGGGGATGTTGAAAACACTGCATTTCTGTCTGTGTGTGTTTTCACAATCTTCTAATCTTTATCATCGTTGCAATTTGATTTTGCCATGAAGGGCACACACAGAGGCTGCAGTACCTGTGACCACAGGGTGGTTGTAGAAAAGCTGTTTCTCAGCCAGAGAGGTGGATTGCACAAAATTAATCTCACACAGCACAGAATCACGGAATGGTTTGTGTTGGAAGGGACCTTACACTCCTCTAGCTCCAATTCCCTACCTGGGCAGGGATGCTGCTCACAGATCACATTGCTCAGGGCCTAATTCAACCTGGCCTTGAACATTTTTATCTTAATTAAACAAACAAGCAACCCCCAAAAATACAAACCCAGACTTCCAAGTCAAAGTCTGCACTTACTGTATCCTTGCATGAAGAGTGCTGTGTTAGCAAAAGAAAGGCATTTTGCTCGGTGTCAGAGGAAAGCTGACAGCTTAGCGTAAGATATTTTTCTCAAGGAGGAGTTTCCCAAGGCCTGGAGGTCCCTGTGTGGCTGAGCAGCCCATTCTGGTGTCTCTTTGCCAGAGCCTCCCTCCAGTGAGACCCTCTGAGAGTGGCGTCACTGCTTTGATGCTCTGGGTGCTGCTTGGGAGGGCTCTGGGAAGTGAGGTTGGTACCTGTGCCCCTGCATTTTATTTGATGCTCTCATGACCTCGTGTGTGACCTTGGGCAAATCCACAGAAGGTGCTTCCCTGTGCTCTCTATGCTGTCCTTCAGCTCCCACTGTGTGCCCTTCCCGTGGGAGCCCTAGGGAGCTGCCGGGTGCCCCAGAGGAGCCAAGTGCAGCCCTGCCTGGCCAGGTAGGAGCTGGTGCTGCCAGGCTCCCACCCCTCAAAGATCGCTGCAGTGCAATGCCACGTGTCCTCCGTGCTGTGCTTCGGCTCCATGCTCATTATCATCCACAGGAGCCTGTGGAATTAATCATGATGCCAGCACTCCGTGCAGCTGCCTCACAGCTCTCTGCACGCATTCGTCACATCAGTCCCTGAGCCCTGCCTGAGGTGAGGAAATGCTGCCTCTCATCAGCATCGGGTGGCTGAGAGAGCTGCGCTGGGAGGGTGCAGGAGCAGACACCCGCGCCCTGGGCAGGCTGGGGCAGCCTCTGCTTCCCACTCCTTGACCAGGAATGGTCTCACTGGGTAATTCTGGGGCTGGGGGGCTGAGAAAGCTCCCAGCTCCTTCCCTCCCGTGCCTGGCAAACACCACAAAGTGCTGACATGAGGGAGAATGACACAGGAGTCGCGTGTTGCCACTTCATGCAGGGATTTACTGAGAGATGTGAAATCTTTTGGGTTCTCTCCAACTCCCTCCTTCCTCCATTCACTGTCTGTGAGATGAGAGTCACCAGTGTCTGGCAGTGCTCAAAGTTCAGGGAAAAACATCTCCACAGTTCTGCCATAAACAGAGCTTTTCTTGCCTTTCCTGTGCTGAGCAGGATTTCTGTGCTTGGGGTGACTCTGAAGCTCTCAATATGTACAGAGTGCCCTGACAAGAGTTCCTGTGGGGTCGTGTCACCTCAGGAACTGCTCTGTGCCACAGGAGCTGCTGGCCCAGCATCCTTTCCCCGTGGGCTGGCCCTGGACATTCCTCTCCCAGCACGGCCGAGATCAGGATCTGCTCCACGCTGTTCATGAGATTAAAGGGTTTTTATGATAACAAGTTCTGTTGAGCTCTTTAATGCTGTATCTGCGCCAAAACTTCTGAAGTGGAGTGAAATGGGTCATAAAAGGCTCCAGAAACCAAATATTTGCTGTTCTTTGTAGCCATTGATAGGAGCTGAGATGACCTGAGGTGGGTGCAGGTGGCATCAGGCACAGACAGGGACACACAAATTGCTGGGCCTGCTAAGCAGGGGGGGATGGGATGGGATGGGATGGGATGGGATGGGATGGGATGGGATGGGATGGGATGGGATGGCATGGCATGGGGCTCTGGGGACACCCCTGGTACATTCTGTGCTCTCTGTAGGGCTGGGAAGTGTTTGCAGTCTGGGAAAGCAAGGCTGAGCACGTTGGTTTCTCTCTCTTTCTCTACATCCCACGTTGAGCTGTGGCAGAAGGAGTCTCCTGTCCACCCCCCAATCCACACCCCCAGCAGCAGAACAGGTACTTGAGAGCAGAGAAGATTAAACATTTCATTATTTATTTCCCTGTGGTGATCTCCGTACACTCGAGTCAGGAGACTTGATTACATTTACATTAGCATGTTAATAATTCATCACATTATCCAGACTCTTAAATCCAGATGCATAAGGTGTTAGCAGTAAAAATACTCTTCATCTGTATTTATTTCTGGACATGTTTTAAACATTTTTATTTTTCTCACTGCTTTGGGCTTACTCAGGAGTCCTCTCACTGTCTCCCAAGTATCTGCAGTATAAGGAATAGAACTGGGGATGTGCTCCGTAGCATTTTAAAATAAAGTTTGCATTTATGGTCTATTTAGAAGGTGTCTCTGCTGTGGCAGGGGGTGGGATGAGATGAGCTTTAGGGGCCCTTCCAACCCAAACCGTTGTTTGACTCCAGATGTGATCTTGTATATTCATACAGACACAAATACATATCTATGTATGTATGTAGATTGCTTAGGCATCTTTAGACACCCACAAATTCAGGTTTTATTCAGTCAAAAAGCTGCACAGAGTGGAAATGGGAGGCTCTGAGCCAAATGATGTCACTGGTTTTGGGATCACAGTGGACACAGGGACTCACAAAACCGGAAATTTTTGAGAAGATCTAGCAAGATCATACTGGATAACCTCAGATTTGATTTGAAAAAGGAAGATTAACATCCTGATCACAAGGAATAATTGTTACAGTATTTCACATTGCACTGAAGCTTATTGCTGAAATCCTCTGTTTGACACTGGTGAATATTCTGCTATTTTATCATTTGCTGACTTGCATAGGAAATGGAGAATTCTGTCAGAAATGAAAAGTAACAGTGCCTTTCATTTTAAATAAATAATAAATAACAGTAGACGTTTCTCAGGCTACCTGGGCTCTGCTGGAATGAGGTTTTCCTGGTGCCTTTGGAGTCTGGTGGAGAAGGACCTGTCACAGGTTATTACCCAGCACGTCACAGCAGCATCACTGCTTTCCCTCTAAACGTTCTAACCTTCCTCGTGATTGAGATTTATCTGCTGCTTGATAAAAACTGTCCCAAATTCTACAGCAAAAGAGGAAAAGTGTGTTAAAGTTAAGGAAGTTGCTGACAAAGTGGGTCATTAATAACGCTGCGAGGCCTTTGTTCAGAGGTGCTTGGGATGAATTGTCACTCACAAGTTTGTAATTTCCTGGGTTTTGTCATTTTAAAGCAAATTCTGAACCTGGGTGATTTTGTTTGTGAAACATTCTGTTGGGTTTAATTGCCTGCTTTTCTTTCATAAATCTGATCTGATAATGGAAGGTTTAGAGGCAAATTCATTTTGTTGCGATAGATTTTCCTCTATCTTTTCCCATTGTATTTTGGATCCAGTGGGAGGGGGATTGAACTGAAGTCACAGCGAGGGTGTGGGGACCTGAGAAGGGAATGTTCTGCTCTGACTCTGGCACAGGGCAAGTTCCTGGACAGAAAAGCCCCCCAGGCGCTGTCCAAGCCCATCTCTAATTGACACAACTGACACAACTAAAGAGCAGCTGGTCCCACACAGGCAGGTGCTGTTTGTGTACCCAGCTCCCTCCCAAAATTATTTCAAGCTGTCCTTTCCCCTGCACACTGGCTTCCTATGAAACTCCTGTAAAATATAAAACATCCTGCTGTTAGCCACGGGTGCCACTACGAATATCACCACTGGCACTGTTGGAAAGGTGGCACAGAGCAGCTCCCTGGTGCCCTGAGTCCCTCTGGGGCACTGATCTCTCGTGGTGCCATTGCTGTCCACTCCAGCAGAAACCCAGAGCTGGGGGCTGACAACACGTGCAAAAAACGTGTCTAAGTTTGTCTCTCTTGACAGAATTGATTAAAAATAGCCTTTCTTTCTCAGCCATGATAATGGGCTTTTTTTTTTTCTTTTTCCAAATTGTCTTGATAAGGACACGGTGAGTTTGTAATGGAAAAGTTATTTGGAAAAATAAATGACGTTGCTAATCTTTTCCTTTTTCCTTCAGTACACGTGCTCCCACATCAATGCATAAGTAACTGTTAATTTAACACCTGTTTCCTTTGAACCACTATTTTAGTTTTCTCCTCATTTTAATCCCCCTTGGATAGTAATTCTGGGAGCTGTGAGGCCTCAGAGAAATCTGATGCTCCAAAGTGTGTTTGGGATGCTCAAGATTCTGGTTATCGTCCCTCCCCACCTCATCTCTCCCTGTCTGCCTGTGGCTGTTTCTGCACAAGCTTCAGCAGCATCCAAACCTTTGCAACAGTGTGTTCGTGCTATTTGCATGGCTGTAATTCCAATTATCTCGAGGCTATTTTCCTCCAAGTAGGTTTGTTAGCAAGTGCTCAGTCCTGCTGCAGGAAATAGCTCTCTTAATACCTGGAGTGTGTCTCAAAAATTGTTCTGACATCAGATGTCTTTCAATTACAACTCTTAATCTTTATAATAACAGTTCATTTTCTTAATTAGAAAATGATAACCACAGTGCTTTAATGAGAATGGCAGTGCTCTGAAATGGCTCAGTATTTCAGACCATGAAGAAAGGCAAGGAGGCTTCAGCTGCCCAGGCCATCCCAGCTGCAGTGACAGCCTGGCTTGGCTTCACTGGTGCCCTTCCACATGGAGCTGGTGGTGCCGAGGGGACAACCAGGAAGGAATTATGGGCTGGAGTTGATCTGTGGAAGCTGAAGAGCTGTTCCCACCCTCGGAGTGCTGAGGGTTACCTGGCAGGGAGCACCGGGGTCAGGCTCACCTGAGCTCCAACCCTGTTATTGCCTGAAGTTGAAAGTTTTCCTGTCCCAGAGCCTCAGACCCTCCAGGCAGGTGTAGGAAAAGGGAAACTGGCTCATGTGTGGCTCTGTGCTTCCCTTCCCCTTTCCTAAGTGAAACTCCTGGAGCCAGTGGAGGTGTTTTTACTTTGTCCTGTGGTGTGGCAGGAGCAGGAGGAGCCCTGAGGTTTGGTGCCAAGGGAGGGCTGGGAAGTGCAGGAGTGTCCCGGTGTGCTCTCCATGGGATGCTCCTGAGCACTGTCAGCCCCTCCTGCCTTTTCTCCCAGGGAGAAAAGGAATGGCAAAGTCCCTGCTCCTTCCATTCCCACAGCTGGGGATTTTCTGTTCAGCTCTTTCCCAAGATGTGATGTTATAAATCCCACCTTCTGCTTTTTCAAATAAATCCCATTTTTACCTCTAAGGAAAGCCATTTGAAACGCACTTAGCAACAGTCAGAGTCTATTTTTAGCTTCTATCAGGGTGTAATGTACAAAATGTAATAATCTCATGCTTGAAGCTTTTTCCCTTCTTCCCAGAGACATGAAATTGCTGCCATTGAATGAGAGTGGGAGCAGCTCTGCTCCTGAGCTTTGCCCAGTCTCTGGCTGTGGTTCCACATCTCACGCTGTCTGTGATCACCTTTGGCACTCTGGTTATTTCTGGGCAGGCACAGCCACGGGGAATGTGCTGAACAAGGCAAACCAAGTGTGAGTTT
Source organism: Monarcha castaneiventris obscurior (assembly GCA_026261815.1). Lineage (NCBI taxonomy): Eukaryota > Metazoa > Chordata > Aves > Passeriformes > Monarchidae > Monarcha > Monarcha castaneiventris. The sequence continues at coordinate 616,027 of JAMPIT010000451.1, forward strand.
TTAGATCCCTCCCTGACAACAAGCTCTGTGGTCAAGGATGTTTGTAGGACAGGGAGGCAAAGAGAGGCTGGAAAGAGAATGAATAAACATCTCCGTGACTTCAGGACAGGTGGGGGAAAATCTCTCCTCACCTGCTGGACCTGGAAAACCTTGCTCCTACAATACACTTTCCATTCTCTACAAATGCACTGCCCTCCCTCAGATCCTGGGAATTGGGCCCTTGCTGGAGCTGTCAGGTCTGTGGGAGCTCTCAGGGTGTGTGGGGGAGATGTCTTCCATCAATCTGTCTGTGCTCGCTGAAGCAAAGTAGGAAGGATGATCTGAGGGCTGTGGAACAGGGTTGGGACACTGGTGTTCCCAAATTACTGCTGTGGAATTCTGTGTGAGACCTTGGCCAAGTCATTAACCTTCGTGTGATTTAGTTCATCACTTTCAGCTCATATTTCCATCCCTTTTTCCAACTCCCTGACAAGGCTGTAATAAAGACAAAGTCTGGATCCCTGGCAGTGCCCAAGGCCAGGCTTGGAGCACCCTGGGACAATGGGAGGTGTCCCTGCCCATGGCAGGGGGTAGGATGGGATGGACTTTGAGGCCCCTTCCAACCCAAACCATTCTGGGATTCCATGAGTCAGTGATCCTGGAAAGAGGAGAAGCCTTCTGAGTTCAACAGCAGAGCACAGGATGATGGTTCTGTGCCCTGTGTTTCCTTTGTTCACTGGAGTTTTGAATGGCAGAAGTGATGGGGCTCCCGTTGCTCCCTTCCGGAGATCGAGTGACCTCCTGTGCCAGATCAGAAATAGATTTTAAATAATTCATTGAATAAAGTCTAGGATTTTTGTAAATGTCTGTCTGATTCTCCTTGCTCTTTATTATTCCTGGCTTTCCTAGCAGCCCATAGAGCTCAGACCCTCATCCCTCTTGTCATCACATCTACACTGCCTCCTTCTACTCACAGCTCATTCCATTGCTTTGAACATCAGTTGAATGTTTCCTTTTTTCTCTTGAACGAGGGAATTATTTTGCCTAATAATACAGCTTTGATTTCCCCATTGGAGTGTGCTTTGCCCTGATGTGAGAGAGGACACAGCCATCAACTTCCTCAGTGTGGGACCGCCTCCCATCAGAAGGCAGCAAATTGCAGGGCCCTGTAAACACCCCGGATCAGCTCTGCTCTCACTGGGATCCACACAATCACCCCGAGGGGAATTCGGCCTGTGGAGCTTAAAGATGTGCACGTCCAATCCTGGGCATTTCAGAGAATAAAAGCCTGCCTGGGGCTCCAGGGCTCCCAGCCCCGGCAGGCAGGGAGATGCAGGGCAGCAAAGAAGGCAGAGTTCTGAAACTCTGGATGGGAGCAAAACATAGGGAATTTGTTAATTTTCCTGAATTCCAAACACTCTTGCTTACTCCTTGTACCCAAAAGGGATGGGTTTGTTTTTGCTGCTTAGCTTCCGGCTGGAACAGAACACAAGATACATTTCCTTGCAAAGACACATTCCTATCTTATTTGATGGTCTGAAATTAAATCAGGAGGAATGTTATTTAATCAGGGGGAAAGGAAAGAAAGAAGGAATAAACAGGCATCTGATAAATTCCTGGTTCTCACTGTGTGACATGGGAGGTCCCCTGGGAAGTTGCTTGGAGAGCATCAGGCTCCTGTTCCCTCCCTGCCTGGCACAGGTTTGAACACCTGAGACAGAGCTCCAGACGGGCTTTGTGTGTGCACTCCTGCCTCAGGGAGATGCAGAACTGAAAATCCCTCTGTCTTTTTTTAAAAACTGGTACAAACTTGAAGTGATTTATTTCCATCACAGCTTTCTGGACTGTCTCACTTGTGGGGAAGTGAGGCCAGATTTATTCCAGCCTAAGCAGGAGTAAAATGTACCTTCCTTCATCCCCAAAACCTTGTGTGAGCTCCAGTTTTCTCCCCTGGATGAAGTTACTCTGGGATGCTGTGGTGAATTTGTAGGCCATCAGTTGCTATCTTTTCCCATTATCATAGAGATTTAACCCAGAGAGGTTTGTGCTTGATAAATAGTGAAGTCCTGGTGGCGGTACTGCCAGAATGTTTCTTGTTCTGTGGCTTCAACAGACTTGGTTTTTCTTTTGACAATTACATTTCTTTTGTAATATAACCCCACGGGTTTCGTATGGATTATAGCATCCTGGTGGGTGTGTGTACACAGGGCAGAGAGAAGCTGGAGTCAAACCCAGAGCCTTTTAAGTAACAAAACAAAACCAGAAACACAGAAGTAGAATTGCACTGGAGCTTGTTTAAGACTCCCTGAAATTTCCATTGTGCAAGCGTTTGAGTGTTGTAGTTACTATGGCACATCTCATTTTCCTTTATCCCCTGGTGGATGTTTCCCTGAGAATTTGGTACAGATGCTGAACAATAAAGCCTGTTGCAAACGGCTTTCCAACTGCTACGTAATTACAGCAGATTTTATGCTAAATGTAAAGAATGTACTGCTATTTTTTAATAAAGGAAACATCTTTTCTTATCTGATGCCCTAATGCAGTCTCATTTGTCTCACTTTCCAGCTGAAGGGTGACTTCCAGTAGTTCACACCCAGCCAGAGCTGCTGGCATGGCTGCCTTCCCATATTCTTCCCCACAACCTGCCTGTTCCAATGATCAGCTGGAAGTTCAGACCCTGTGTGTATTCAGTAAGTAACTTTAAATATTTAATATGACTACACGGAGACCAGGGAGCATGTTTCTATCTGTACTTGTTACCAAATCAGTCAGAGTATTTGGTTCCAGCAGGCTCCAAGGATTAGCTCCACGTTTCATCACATTTGTCAGTGTTTACTAACGACCAGTGACATTATATCTCTCATATACCAGCCTGAGTAAACATGAAGCTCCTCATCCCTTCTTGGAGGGAATTTTCTCTCTCTGCCTCTGTACACAATAAGCATCTCGAGTGTCACTGATTGCACTGCAAAGCAGATGTGTGGGATGGGGGGGATTCATTTCATAGGGAGAGACCACCAGCAGAGTGGGGTTTGGAAGAGCCTGCTTCTCTGACACTGAGAATTTCTCTCTGCTGAGGCACTGATTGCTTCGAGAGCAGTGGGACAGGGGTGCTCAAGAAGCTGTCACTGAGCCAAGGAAAGCAGCACTGCTGCTCTGCTCGGGGCAACTCAGTGAAGTCAGGGCTTTGTGCTCAGCCCTGTGTGCTCTGCTGGGCTGGGGGTGGTGATGTGGGATCTTTGTCCTGTGGTTTCGTGAGCATGGTGGGACTCGGTCAGAGGCTGGGCTGGATGAGCTTGGGGGGGCTTTCCCGACCTTTCTGTGGCTCCATTCTGTGACTCTGAAACTTGCTGGGAGGAGGGACCAGTGTCCCAGAAGCTGCTGCAGGGGTGGTGGAGTTTCCCTGCTCCCATCTCAGGATGGGTTCACTGCCCACGGCTTGGCCTCTGCAGGGTGAGGGACAAAATGCAGGGGCTGTTTCCATCTGCACGTGCAGATCTGTACCTGGAGCCGTTGTAAACGTGCACTGAAATGCATTTTAAAAATGTGTCAGTCATTAGAATGTAAAAATTGATGTGAGCCCACACAGGGAGCAGGTGCATGAGAGGGGCTGGGAGTAATGTGTTGAGTAAACACAGCATTAGAGAGAGCGAAGTTACTGCATTTTGGGCCCTGAACTGATGGGAAAGAAAGGGATACAAAATCAACCCCAACACCCAGCAAGAAATCCTAATGGAAAACTGTTTCTGTGCAATTACTTTTGCATTGAGTGTGATAGTGGTGAAAGGCTGTGGGATGTTTCCTGAGTTGCCCAGTAATTCCTGATGGTGTTTTTAGTCACCTGCTGCAAGTACCTTTCCAGTGGCTTCCCGACAAGAAGTGGGATGGTGTTTGGGATTTGTGTAAGAGCTGTTTAGCTGTTCTTAGGAGGAGCTGTGTGCTGGTGGAGCACAGAGCAGCAGCAGCCCTTGGTGCCAGAATCTGCAGTAAAAGCCTGCGCTGGGGGAAAATTGCTCTCAGGTCCTTGTGGATATTGTAGTGAGGTTTAAAATGAATCTCTGCTGTTGCTGTTTATGACCTTCTTTATCTATTTCCCATTAACTTTTATATGGCTGATTGATGGGAATGCAGGAACAAAGAGGTGCAAACCCTGCAGTGTGATTAGCACAGAGGCTTCAAGCTCCTGTTAATCTGCCACTCAGACAGAGCAGCACCAAATCACTGTTGGGGAGGGAGCTTCTCCCGGGAGGTCCCTGTTCCTCTGTCAGCAGAGCCTGGGAATGCCATCGGCATCCGCTGCTGTGACAAGTGCTGTGACCTGCTCCTGGGGCTGGTGCTGGCAGAGGTGGCAGCTGAGATTAAACACAACCAGGACAGATGAAATCAGATGCCATGAGGTAGGGGGAGAGGAGGGAGAGAGTCCTGCCCTGCCACCAGGTGACTTCACACCCAAAGCAAATCCCCACGTGGCCCAGGAGACAACAGAAACCACATCCAGATCCATTCTGACTTCCAACAGCACTGCTGAGTGGTTGAAATGTGCAATTTAACATATGGCTAATAAACTACTAATTAAAACAAATAGGAAACAGTCAACTAATCAAATCTCCTTGTTGCCATATGGCAAAATTCCCTGGCAGGCTCTGAGAGAGGAGTCACCCAGTCCGGGGTATCAACAGGGACCCAGTGACTCAGCAGGGGATTAGGGTGAAGCAGGGAATTTGGGATGATTATTCATTAGCTGTCAAGCACAAGAGTCTCCTCTCTTATTTTGGTTGCTGTGAGGCTTTTTTTCCTTCTTTCCCTGTTCTCCCTGATGTCACTGGTAGGGTGGGGCTGGCAGGTGCCAGTTCCTGGGAACAGTCCCAGTTCCCAGCCCCAGCTCCCAGCACCCACTTGGCAGTGGGAGAAGGGTGGGGGCAGCAGATAAAGCATTTGACACCCTGCAGTGGCAGCTGAGATGTTCTCCCTGAGTGCAGCACCTTTCCAGGGGCTTCCACCTGCACCCAGGCTGCTGAGGGGAGAGTTTGAGATAAGTTTTGTAAATGCTTGCAGAGAAATTGTGGATTCCTCATCCCTGGAAGTGCCCAAGGCCAGGCTGGACAGGGCTGGAGCAGCCTGGGCTGGTGGAAAGTGTCCCTGCCCAGGGCAGGGATGGCACTGGATGAGCTTTCAGGTCCCTTCCAACCCAAACCGTTCTGTGGTTCCATGAAATCTGTCAGGGGGATGCAGGGGGATGCCCAGAGCTGTTCCCTCGCAGGTGTCCCTGACAGACTCAGAGCAGAGGATGTCACCAGGAGAGAGCCTGGCTGCACTTCACAGATGAGGATCTGCCTGCTCCATGTTTTGGTTGAGAGATGCTCTGTGCTAATGCTTGTGGCAGCACAGCAGCTGGGTGGAGGATAATTGAGAAGCAGGAAAAAGGCCTTGGAATGATTCAGCAAGAATTAGCTCTGCTCCACACATGGTCTCGATACCACGTATGGCTGAGGGAGGGAGACAGCAGCTGGAGAGCTGAGGGGTATTTCAGACTCTGCCCCACCACATCTGTGCCATTTCTGTCTAGACCACTGACAGCAGGGTCAGTTACTGTGGTGACATTTTATAAATGTCATTGTCTTTTTGGTATGAAGAACAGAATTTAATGGCACTGGGGAAGCATGTCTTTTTGGTATGAAGAACAGAATTTAATGGCACTGGGGAAGCAGAGGGGCAGGCCCTGATCTCTGCTCACTGTGACCAGGGGCAGGACCCCAGGGAATGGGCACGGCCCCGAGGCTGCCAGAGCTCCAGAAGCATTTGGACAGCGCTGCCAGGGATGCACAGGGGGGATTTTGGGGTGATTGGGCAAGGCCAGGAGCTGGACTAGATGATCCCTGGGGGTCCCTCCCAGCTCAGGACATTCTGTGTGTTTCACAAATGGAAGTGGCAATGGACTGTCCTACAGGGAGAGAGGGTTGGTTAATTAGGCTGCATCTTAGTCAATGATAGGAATTAAGAACAAAACAGGATGTTTGCCCTCTCTCTTTTATTAACTTACTCCAGCAGCAGCTGGATGAGTCACAACCTTCACTGAGGCACAGAGATCCCGTGGTCACGTAGGCTCAGAGCTGGAGAACCTCGAGCTCTCACAGTCACACCCCTGCTTTGGCACTCGGGCTCATTTTCTGCGTATTTGTACCCCAAAAATTTAATTTGAAACCATTAGCAAGAGATGAGCTTTACACTGGTGTGATAAGAGAACAGAGATAGTAAATCCTGCCATGAGTCAGGAAAACCGTGTCCCCTTTCTAAATTTATGTGTTCCTATGGAGGGGATCTTTTATTCTCCCTTCAACAGGACTTTCTAGTTCTTAAATGGAATCATTGCTTATAAAGAAGCTGTAACTGGATTTTTTCAGACCTTTTGCCCTTGTCTTGGTTCAGCTCTAAGTCATGTCCCAGGGAATAAGAATGCAATGTAAAACTCGGTGTTAGCAGAGCACAGGCCTGAGGTGTGGGAAGGGTCATTTTCTATGGGCATGTGGGGTCAAAGGGGCCAAAAACATGGATGGTGGGAAGATTTCTGCACTGAGACCTCATTAAGGAGTTTTATTTGGCTTCATTTTGCAGACAGCCAGTAAGAGATAAAGCTTGATATTCTTCATAAAGTGACAGAATTATAACAAAATGGAACAAAAGTGACTTAACTGCCACAGGGAAGTGCTGGGCTGGATCCATGAAGGCCCTCAGTGTCCCAGTCATCATCCAGGAAAGCACTTAAGCGCCTCCTTTACTGTAAGCACTGCTTAAATCAATACTGATTGGCTTTGCTGCATCAGGAGCAGAGTCCAGGACAGTTCAGGAGTCAGACTGTGGGCCCCTATTTTTCATTTGCACAGTGGGGCCCTTCCACTTCTAAATCCTCTCCTCCTGGGCTGGGAGGCTTTTGGAGCAGAGAATTTCTCTGGGAAAATATGGGAAAGATCCCTAGAAGCCTTGTATAGAGAAAATGAGTCACTTGAGTCACCCAAAAAATAATGATGGTGAAAAGGGGAGCTGAACTCGACAGAAAACCTGACTGATATTCAAAAGTCAGCAAAGGAATCATGAGCTCATTCTGGCTATGACATACCTGCAGTACGTGGGTGTTTGGCCTCTTGCTGCCAACCCCAGGGTGATCACAATTTCCCTTCTGGCCCTAAAAGCTGTTAATGAATTCCTGATCTCCCATGGCCACCTTCTGTTTATTTACCGGTGCATTCTGCCTTGCTTCTCCCATGGGGCATTTGGGTGCCCAGGCTTTGGAAAGACATCCAAAATGAATAAATTTCTCTTATGTCCAGCTATAAGCCCCAGTGCTGGGCTGTGAGGGATGGGTTTTATAGGAAAGGGATCTCTCCACATTGGTTGGATGCTCAGGTTTAGGAGAACATTGTGCAATCATATAGACGTAGATAGAGATAAATATCACACACAATTTCCTCCAATGAATGTGAAGCTAAGGAAAGGTAATTTAGTTACATTAAATAAGTCTTATTCCCCAGGAATGGATTTTCTGTGGCTGGACCTTGAGCTTTCACTGGCATCCAAACCTTTGCTGCTGTCTCTTCTTCCCAAGCTTGACCAGAAGCCAAATGCTTAAATCTGCACCATATGGTCCCTTTTAGATTTTACTTCTGGACAGAAGTCAGGTCCCCAGTGCTTCCCTCCTAAGTGGCCCAGACAAGCATGGAGACGACAGGATGCTGTGGAGCAGGGCTGTGTTCCCAAAGGAGCTGCAGGAGATTTAATTTTCCTCCCAAGGGTGTCTTGGCCCTCAGAGGGATGAGACAGCTCATTTTTCACTTAGAGCAGGGCTAGACCAGACCTGCCACCTGGAACAGCGGGATGCAGAGCCCTGAGGAACTCCTTGGATGCACAGGAATTTCTGCCTCCCATCATTTACAAGACCCCACTGCTGAAAAGGGCTGTGCCTTCACTGCCCAGAGAGGCTGTGGATCCCCATCCCTGGGAGCACCCAAGGCCAGCTTGGACAGGGCTTGAAGGTGTCCCTGTTGGTGTCAGAGCCAGCACAATCCCCTGTGAGTGAGAAGGATCTGGCTCTTTGCTCCCTTTCCCTGCACAGGTTGCTTCAGGAGGAGCCAGGCTGAACGGGCAGGGCTCGGCAGCGCAGTGGTTCTGCAGCTCAGCCCCATCAAACGAGCTAGCTGGGAGTGAAACCACGGTGCTGAACGTGCAGACATGGCCACAGGGCTCCAGACTCATCTGGTGTTCTTTTGCAAGCACCACCGAGCTCCGAGGCTTGAAGGGAAGATTTGAAGAATGACAATGAGGTCATTTTCACAGATATTCACAGACTGCTCTTCAATGTTTGATGAGCAGCATGGGCCTCTTGGTAGAAAATGACTACAGAGTTTTATGGGGTTTTTTAGTTTGCTTTGATTTTTATTTCTTCCAGGCTCACAAGGTGTTTGGACTCTGGCCTGCTGAAAGCTTCCACATGAGCAGGGCTGTGTGACACAGGCCTGTCCTTGCCTTGCTGCTCCTGGCGTGTCTGAAGCGCCAAGTGATCGCACCCAGCACTCCCAGGGGTGCTGCAAATGCTCAGCAAAGTGATCAGATGCCTTTAGTATCTCCACACAGAGTTCATCTCGTGCCTTCTCCATGATTCAGTAAAAATACCCTTGCATCAAATATTTATGAAACACAAATGAAGATTTAGGCCCTCAAACGTCGGGCTGCCAACGCTGGGTTTATGGCATTGGGGAGGGTTCTGTGGGGCTGGAATCTGCTCCTGCAGGGCACCCGGGGCTGCTGGAGCCAGGCAGTCCTGGCACACGGCCCTGCTCCCTCCTCCTGCCTTTCCCTCAGTGCTACCCTGGGGCAAAATGATTTATTTGACATTTTCAGAAAAAACCTCCTGGGTTCCTGCTGGGTGGATGAGTGGCTGTGACCGAAGCAGGGGCCCCTGCCCCGTGTTCTGCCCCTCCTTCCCTTGTCCAAAGCCCCTCTCCAGCTCTCCTGGAGCCCCTTTATGCACCGAGGTCTCCCTGGAGCATTCTCTTCTCCAGGCTGAGCACCTGCCGGGCCCAGGCTGGGGGTGGGCCCTGGCAGCAGAAAATTCTCTGTTCTCCAGCTGGGGCCAGCTCTGCTCCCTGTCATTTGCAGTTCTCCAGGTTCCTTTCATTACACCTGGGTTTTATTCCGGTTGGCAAACACTGGCTCCTCACAAAGTGCCGTTCATTGCAGGGTCTTAACCTGATCCCTGCTGGGTTCCAAATTGACAAAACTCTACCTGGCTATTAGTGAGATACATAATCCACAGCTAAATATAGAAGTGACAAAGCTCTCCCTGAATCGGTGCCAGCATGGGGATAAAATCAATGCCAGTCCTTGCACAGCTCCTTGACAGACGTGTGTAGGGAGAGCCTTGTCTGTGCCTGATTCCCAGATACTTCTTGATTCCCCTCAGGAAGCACAGAGCCCCCAGTGCCCAGGGCAGGGCTGACCCCTCCCTGGAAAAGCTCCTTCTCCCTCCCTGCAGGGCTCTCAGGCGTTATCCCACAGGAGTCACCGTATTGAGATTTGCAGTGCTGCAGCTGGGTTGGTATTTGCTCTTAAATTATATTGTTTCCTTGTGTACTCTTTAGTGAAGGTATTTGCTTCTCTCTGGAAAGGCACAGTATCCTTTTGGCATTTCAGAAAAGGTGGGCAGGATGAATTATTCATTTTAAAAGTGTGTGACATTATGATGGAGCTTCAGCAAAGTACATTTAAACATTACAAAATAGGATGAATCAGTTTAAACTCATCTGAGCTTATCATATATCAGATAAAATGACTGATATAAAGGCTACAAAGGAAAAAAAAAGCTCTTCTCAAACCATTTCTAAATTAGACTCCAAAACCACACCAAATATAAAAGGGGGTTTATTTTCAGAACTTTTAATGCTGAGAGGTTTAGGGAAAATTGATGAAAATACAGGGTTAAACCCCTCTTTGCTAAAAAGTGACGCAACTCTTGGAACTGTGCTGAGGTACGTCCCTGGAGGCAGGAGAGGCACAGGTGGGGACAGACCACTGGGGCTGGTGGATCGCTGGGGACCTGAGAACACAAGTTTCTTGGGAGAACTCATGTAAAGAAGAAAAGAAAAGGCTCTGGTCAAAGCCTGAAGGATAAAGTGCTAGAAGGCAGCTGAAAGAATCTCATGGAGGTGCCTCAGGAGCCTCCTCGGGCTCGAGTCTACTCAGGCTCCTTTATTCTGAAGTGGTGCTTTGTTTTGTTCTGGAAACATAAATATGAGTATTTCTGTATCCCCCTGCAAAACCTTTCAGGTGCATCAAATACGGATCCTTTACCCTGCAAAATAGATGTCTTGAAGTACAAAGCATTGGGAATAGGATGTTTAGACTCAGAATTTAATCTCACTATTTTCGTTAAAATGGTGTCTTTAAAAGTCAAATTCTGGGGGGAAATCCTCTATAAGCAGTCATTTAAGCAGAATTGTTGCTTATCTTCGTGCTTTAAATATTGCTCTCTTGGTGATCACTGTTGTGCCTCCTTCGGGAGCCTCAGGCTGCCCCGGGGCTGCTCTGCTCGCTCCCATCTGGACTGAGCACAGCAGGAGTTTCCTTGTGAGGCTCCTGCTGGGCCCTGGCTGGTGCTGTGCTCTGTATCCCAATTCCTCCCCTTCCTGCACCTTTTTTTCGCTTTGACTTCCATGATGCTGAAATCTCCCGGCCCTTGTGAAGCTGCTCCATCATCTCTGCCTCCCTGCCCGTGCCAGGGGAGGAGGAGCAGCTGGAGCCCTGAGGAGCTGCCCTGCTGCCTTCCCCAGGCCCTGCTGCCTTCCCCAGGCCCTGCTCCTCACACTGCCCTTCCTTTCTCCGTGCTGCTTTAGTCTATCCAAATATTTATTCCTTGCCCAGTTTTCTTCACTTTTCCAACAAACAAGATCTTTCTAGCTTAAAATTGACCTTCAGATCCTTTCCCCTGCAACAGCTCCTGCAGGAATAACACAGATGCTGCACAAGCACTCAAACATGTGCTTTTGGTTTCCCAGACAATTAATGTTGCTGTTCTGCTTTACCAAAATCCCCTGGAAAACTCCCTTAAAGCTCCCTGATGATAGATGTAAATCCAACATCCGACTCCTTGTGATCATTAGGATGGGGGGGAACATGAACACGGGCACCCTCGTGAGCAGCTGCTCCAAAAATCTGTCCAGTTCAGCATCCTGTCACTCACAGTGACAAATGGGAATTGCTCCTAAAAAAGAGACCCTGAGCAAGTGGAAAACCTGCCAGCAGGGCTGTTTCTCTATGAATTCAAAAGAATTATAACCTTTTCTAAATTCACGTTGCCTTATTTTGACAACAGCTCCTGGTTTTGATAGAAATGTTGGTTCTTTCAGGAAAGGCAGCTGAACTCCTGCTCCCAGGGAAGTGTTGTGGCACTGAGCCCCCAGGTTAATCCTGCAGGGATGCCTCCATTGCTCTGTTTGTTGGATTTGTCACTTGGATTCGAAGCCTCTCAGCCCCCTCCCCTCTCGTGTGTTTAGGACTGATGGGAATTACAGGTTCCTCTTCCACTGCCCTTTCCCACTCATTCCAGATGCAATCCTGAGCACACAGCAGTGCTGCGGCCCAGTCAGATCTGGGACTGGGTAATTGCGTTCTGCCAGGCTAAATTTCCCTGCAATTCCAATTGGATGCAGTGTTACTCATTAGGTGAGGTCCTAATCGCCTGTGCCGTGTTGCTGTGCAACAACTGCTGCAATTAATCCCCAGGGTCAGGAGACTCAGACACTCCTCCTGCATATTTGTAATTTGTAAAGCTGTAATGGGTCTTTTTCAAGGAATATTACTTAATATTTAATAACAGTAATACTAATGGACTCTGCATTTGCTCCAATTAAACACTTGGAAGGGTGGATTGTGTAAATTCTGCGTTCAGCTGCTGAAGTGTGGCACTTTCTGAGAGACTTTGTACTTGAGGACATGAGTAGAAAAGTAGGGTAATACGATTCCCAAGCAATTATGCATTGCATCCACATAGTGTAGCTGCTGAAAGCATTTATCATAATTAATGGAACCACACTGATTATCAAAGGATGTTTGGATAATGATTGATTTGTCACTTGTAAAGCCGTGCAGGACATCAGAGCACAAATTACACTGATTTACTGGAAGAGTTATAAGCTTTCAAGTTCAGCCATTCCTTAGGGGGGAATCTGGGGCTCTGCTGTTCATTCCTTGCTCTCTGGGTCCCTCAGAATCATTTCAATGTGATAAAATAGAATTAGGAGAATTACTGCTGAGAGGAGGCTTGAATGAAGGGACAGAACTGCCAGGGATGCTCCACATCTTGCAGGAAAACAAAGATCCTTCCTCCCTCTCACCAGAGGGAAAGAGAAACACAAATTGCACTTGGCTGTACTGAGAGCTCTGCAAGGCTTTGAAGCCCCTGGGCAGTTTCCCACCTTCACCTTCCATTATTGCCTTTCCTATTTTTAGTTGAATTTCCAGGTTTTCCCAAGCCAATTCTTTTCAGCCATTCAACATTTCTCCCATGTCAGAGGGAAGGATGGCTTTACATGGTGTTGCCATGGAAACACCTGCTGGATACGGGATGGAGATGGGTGAGAGAAGGAAGTGCTCGGGAGGCTGAAAAGCCAAAGTGCAGGAGCCCCACCAGGATTCTTTCCTCAGCAGGGATCCCAGGTTTTTGTGGATTTATTTGCACAGTTCAGAACTCTGTGTCAGAACCAGGGAATGTGGCACACTGCGGCAATGGGGAAAAGGCCAAATGTTATCCCTGGTAATTTCCTTGCCCCCTTCAAAGTCACTGTCTGATCTTTTTAATGGAAATCTGCTCCCAGCCCGCTCAACCCCTTCCCCTTTCCTCAGGCACTGATGCTCTGTGCAGCCAGAGCAGGGCTCATTCCTTGTGGGTTGTCTTGGCAACATGGGATGTCCAGAGAGGGCCAGAGCCACTGCAGCGATTTCCTAGAGGGATCCTCTGCTCCCAGCCCAGTGCTGGGAGGTATTTTTTGGAGGGGAGAATTAACATAAATTATCACAGTGACAGCGCAGGAGGGTTGTTTTCAATTCTGAGTGTGCACATTTTACATTCCTGACCCCAAAAGCAATGCTCATCTCCTCCATCTGACAGCCTGAGCCAGGGCTTTCTCGAGTCAACAGGACTCTGTTTTCCCCAGCGAGCTTTGGCTCGAGCTTTGCCATAAAAGCTTTTGGATCAAAGCACTCGTTGTGCAGAGAGTCAGACAGGTATAAAGAGCATCTGTTGTGTTGAGTCATTTGAGTTTGTCCCATGCCTCAGACCACTTGTGGGTGAGCTCTCAGCTTTCTGCTGTGTACACACCACTTTAGACCAAGCTTAATGTCTGCCTCTCTAATTTTAAGCAGAGGGAAAAATATTACCTGAGTTTGTGGTTCAGCAGCAGGGGCTTCACAGAGGCTGTGGGAGTGTGAATGCTGGGAACAGGGCAGAGAGTTTAAGGAGGATTTTAAGATGAGAAACTCACTATTCAGTGCTTCTGCAGCCCTTGCAGGACACCCAGATGCCAGTGAAGAGATCAAAAGCCACTGGATAACTGTGAGGGATATGTCCATGGATGGTGGATGGCCAGTTCCAGGGATCCTTCAAATAGCTACAAGTCTTGGATGTTTCCAGACCTGTCTTTCTAAGCCCATGCCTGTGTGGTCTTTTATCATATTCAGAAATTTAAGCCTGCAATATTTGGGTAGAAGTGCTGACCTGCTGTTGGACAGTGGCTAGAGCAGGAGGGAGGGATGGGAATCTCCATGAGGATGGATCAGCTTCCCCGTGCCCGTGCTGGGGGAGCAGCACTGTTTGTGCAGCCAAAGCCGCCTTCTCCTGAAGTTTTCTGCCTGGTTGTGTTACCCAAAGCTAAACTGACCTGGGTAGCTCTGGAATGCAGTTATCCACAAGAAATAAAATCCTTCTGGGAACTGGTTTTGAAAACCGGCTCTCTGTTGTTGCTGCAAATCATCTGCTGAGTGTTCAGAGAAGTACTGCAAGAAGTTGAGTGCTGAGTCTGTGTTTCCTGACTTTTCCCTCTTTTTTTCTGGTCATTCTTCATCCTGCTTTGGTCTCTTCTGCTGTTACATTTTCCCCATCACCAGGTTTGCCTCTCTGCTGGGAACCTGAGGTTGTGTTCAGCTATAGGGCTTGATTGGCCTTTTGTGCCTCCTGCAAATCGTATTAAGCTGCGTTGTATTAAATGGGAGAAACATGCAGTTAAGTCTGTGGTTTTCAAAATGCATTAGACTTCTTTTCAAGTATGCAAAGTGTAAATGGATTTTGTGCTTTGGGAATGGAGCAGTGTGTTTACAATTTTGGTTAGATAAAAGGATGTTGAGATGGCCTTTAACATTGATTTCATGTTACGTTTTTCTCAGCTTTAATATAGCCTTAGAGGTTCTTTGAGTGTTTTGATTTACAGAATACATTGGAAAATGAGTTTTATTTTATTTATCAGTCAGTAATGGGCTTTTCTTTCTGTTCTTCCCAAGTGCAGTTAGCCCTGAAATAGTAACCTGGGTAATCTCATTAGGTCAGGCTTTCTTCTCTCAGGTTTTCTGATGTAAAATGGGTTGAAACACTGGGAAATGAACTTCTTGCACTATTTTGTTATTTTTCTTGTGAATCCAACTGAAACCAGGCAATTGAGTGAGCCACGACAAATATACATTAAACCTAAGCCTTTCTGAACCTGAAAGTGAAATTTTCTGAGTAATGAAGATTTAAATATCAGGAGAACCTGAGCTTTCTCTGGGTGGGTTGTGTCACTCTGGAGCAGAGCTTGGCAGTTCTCTCCCTCCCCAAGCTGCAGCAGCAGAGGCTGCTGGTGTTTATTCATCTGGCAGAGGTACTTGTAAGGTTATGTTTGTTATAAATAAACTGAAATTTGACAGTGAAAGTTGCCATGAAAGTGTTCTGCGTACCCACGGGACAATTTGCCCAGGGAAGCTGACAAAAATACTGGCAAAATGTTAAAGACTCTCCTGGGTGAATTGGCACGATCTGTGTGTTACTGGTCCTTTGAGGGAACTCAGGAGCCATGGGGTGGCTCCTGCAGGAAGGAAAGGGGGGCCACAAAAACGGGCCTGGAGTTTTGACTTTTTCAAGTGCCTTCATTATTGAAACCTAAATTTAATTCCAGTTATGATTACTTTGAGAGTGATGCCAAGTCCTATATTACCTGACCTACTTCAAAGCTGTATGGAGAAATACAGCCACCGAATTGACCTTCCTTTTGCCTTTTCACGTCTCAGGTGTCACTGTAGGAAACTTGGCATTAATTTTTAACAGGAGAGAGAGAGAGCTTGGGTCAGACATGGAACTTTGCAGGTAACAGGATGAGTGTTTGCACTGATCAGCATAAGGAGATGCTGTGCCCAGGCTGGTGAATCTCCTGCTTATTCTCTCTGCCTGCCCATAGAGCTGGTGTAGGAGATTAATTATTGGTTTAATGCCCTTAACTCTGTAGAATCCCAGACTGGTTTGGGGTTGGTGGGACCTTAAAGCTCAGCTCATCCCACACCTGCCATGACAGGGACACCTCCCACTGTCCCAGGCTGCTCCAAGCCCCAATGTCCAGCCTGGCCTTGGGCACTGCCCGGGATCCAGGGGCAGCCACAGGGCCTGCCCACCCTCACAGGGAACAATTCCTTCCTAATCTCTGACTTAAATCTACAACAATGCAGTGTCTGCCAGGCCTGATGCTGCCTGACAAATATGTTTGTTTTCTGTGAGGTTTTCTCTCAGTCCAAGTCTCAAATCCCACTTTGTGGCTGAAGCACAAGTAACTGCCTCAGCAGCTGAGTCCAGGCAGAGAGTGAAGCATTAAATCCAAAGCAGCTCTTAGCTCCTCCAGCCAGGAAAATAGCCATGTTTTATTCATGGACGAATACTAGTCAACATCCCCCAGTTCCCTGGATACCACCGTGAGTCTATAAATAGCCCTGCAGTGACACAGCAAACTGGCCTGGGGACAGCAGCCAGGCCGGGGCTGCTCCGGCCGGGGCTGCTTGGGGAAAGCATCCCTGGAGTCCCCTCCAGCAGCGGGAGCAGGGCTGGGGCTGCCCAGGGATGCTGTTCCTTCTCCTGGGGGACGTCAGGGTGCCCACCCCTTCCCCTGTGCCCTGCCACTCTCAGTGCCCACCGTGGCTGGTCCCTGCTCCTGCCCTGGCGTTCCATTCAGCTCCAGATGAAGCTCACCTGGATTTCTCTTGCACACCCAAGGCAGGTGTGTGAATGTTTAGGAGAAGAAAGCTTGAAGTAGTGGATAAACTTGGAGTGGAATACAGCTGGGAAATAGAGAATGACTGTGTGCCCGACTCCCTAATGATGCTCTGCCTGATGTATGCTCAGTAATAATTCTCTCTGTAGCTAAAACTGGCTGTATCCTAATTTAATGTAAACTTAGGTGAGTACAGCTGTAATAATTTACAAGGATGAAGGCCTGGGAGACTCGCCTAGAGTTTCTCACATGTGCCTCAATCATATTTTAGCATCGCTTTAACAGTTCAACAGGCAGAGCTGGCATAACAAATTCATCATGTGAGCCATGATTTATGGACCTATGTTGATCTATATCCTCGCTCTCCTTATTTTCCAACGCATTTATCATTTTCACATGGTCATTCCTTTCCACTCTGCAATTCTTAGTGGCTTCCAACTTTTTGGCTGCTCCTGAGAATTTCTCAGGAACTTTATCTGGAGCAGAAGAGCCTTCAGACTGTGTCCTGCCCTGGTTCAGAGCAGAGGATTCAGAGCTGGATGGGTCGAGGCAGGGAGGTTTTACAGAATGTGATTTATGTGATGTGATTCCAGCACAAATACAGAGCTCCATTTTGTATTTGTACTCTGGGGGTTTTAATGAGCTTTTCCCCTGACTTTAATATCTGTTGGACCAGAAGAAGACA
Organism: Monarcha castaneiventris obscurior; assembly: GCA_026261815.1. Lineage (NCBI taxonomy): Eukaryota > Metazoa > Chordata > Aves > Passeriformes > Monarchidae > Monarcha > Monarcha castaneiventris. Next base: position 632,962 of record JAMPIT010000451.1, read on the forward strand.
AGGTTTAGGGTTCCCTGGTAACTCAGTCGGGCAGGAGCCCGACTGTGATGCAGAGCTCTGCTGCTTCCAGCCCCAGACAGCAGCGGCTCTTTCCAGCCTTCCACGCGCTTGCAGGAAGGGAGGGAATCCCTCAGCCCAGATGTGCAGCTGCAGCTGCCTCCTCGCCAGGAGCAGCCCCAGCTCCATGTGCCTGGTGAGTTCTGGGCTGGGGTTTGGGGTCTCTCCCAGAAAGCTGCCCCAGCCTTCCCTGTGGGATCCTGTTCTCCAAGGGTGAAGCTCTGGTGAGGGCAGGTCTGGGTGAGGGCTGGGGAAGCTCTCTGTTACCTGCCTCTCTCTAATTGCTCTGATGCACACTGAGTACTAGAAAGTTGTACAAGTTATTTTTAAATTGTGGAGGAAGTTATGTAAGGCAGATCATGCTAAGAGTTTATTTTATTTTTAATGACTATATTTAAAAATTCATGCAGAAGCATAGAGAGACTTTTAATTACTACATTTAAACCTTCAGGTGATGCTTAAGTAAAGGGGAAAAAGGGCCTTTTTCGTTATTTTTTTTATGCCCTCCTTTTCTTTGCAAAGCAAACGTAGGAGCAGACTGGGAGGTTACCCTGGGCTAAGAGAGAACTTCAGCTTGGGCAGGAGCTGCAAAAGCACAGCCATATTTCACAATATCTTGTACTTCACTGATAATGCAGCATCTCTCATTCTCCATTGCAGAAACTGGCTCCAACAGGAGCACTTTAATTTCCTCGGGGAGGACACGATATTACTGCGAGCAGCTTCCTCTGCCTGGCTCCTGGGGGAGGCTGCGGTAATGCCTCGGGCAGTACCAGGCAGGGCTGAGCTGGAGCCGATCTGTCCCACAGCCTGCTGAGGGCAGCGGGGTTTAAACGCCCACCCTACCGAGGGGAAGATGTGCTGAAATGCCTGGTGGACCCAGCATGGAGAGAGCTGGCACCTTGTTCTGATGGGCAGAGCAACCACAGCTTCTAAAATTCTGTGTTTCACGCCAAAAGAACAACTCTCCCACCTCCCCAAAAGAGATTCTAGGGCTAATGAAGAAATGCACCTGAAAGTATTGTCTGAGTTTAGTTTAACAGGGTGTTCTGGTTAGGTTGTAAGGATTTTGATCAGAGATGGAAATAATATTTTCTTAGGGAAATCTTTTAGGAATTTTAATAAGTTTTGAGCCAGGAAGAGGTCCAGAGATTTGGTGGAGTTCCAAAAGTCAGCAACAAGTCCTGGAGATAAGAGTAAGATCATAGCTATGGCCTCAAATTAGCAAAGAATTTCTATTGAGGGTAGAATTTTAAACCAGTCTGAATTCATATCTGTGCTTCAAAATAAATGTAAGTTGGAGGTCTGGCTAAACAGGGGTGGATTATTTTAAAAAAATTAATGTATTGTAGTTTTTTTGAGGCATACCCGTTTTTCTCCATGTCTTCCAGACACAGGGTTACAAATCTTTTAATGAGGACCTGCTTTAAATCGTCTGGCCATTCTGAAATGTTTTGGCAGAAACATATTTCTTTTCTTCATGCCAAAAGTAACACCAGAGGGACACACATTTACCCAGAAATAAAAATCATCAGCTCAGCTTGCTGTCTAATGCTGTAAAGCATCTTTGAGAGCCCAGAGTGCACAGAGCCTGCTCTTTGTGTTCTTCTGGCCTGTGTTTATCTTATTGACCAGCGGAGAGAAGAGAAAGAAAAAGTGCATTTTAATTAGTCCTGAGAACTTCATTTCTCTGGAGGTCAAACTTGAGCTTGGCTGGGTCTCGGCTGCACTTGGGGAATGGATCCATCCTGTGGCCAGGGGTGGGTCTGTGGCATCTTCTGCTCTGCTGCTGCTCCCGCCTGGGAGCCAGAGCCAGCCTGGCACCGCCAGACAGCCCCAGGGTCAGGGACCGGGATGGGCTGGGAGGGACTCAAAGCCCTGCCCTGGGCAGGGACACCTCCCACTGTCCCCGGCTGCTCCGAGCCCCGTCCAGCCTGGCCTGGAGCATCTTTGCCTTTATAAGAGGGGCAGAAATGATTCCCACTCCCAGAGCCCTGCCCACCGTGCCTCGATTTCCTCACCTGCAGAGGGAAGTACCAGCACCGACCTCCCTGGGACAGCCCTGGGATTCAGTGAGGACAAACTGCTCTCTCAGGACAGGCAGCTGAAATACTCTCAGCACTGGTTTCTCCTTTCTTCAGCTGGTGCCTTGGCTTTGTTCAAGTGACAGCCCTGAAGGGGCACAGAGATTTTACAAGCCTTGAGCTTGTATTGCCTGAAGGGAACAAAAATAGATTCTCCCATCTCGTTCTATTGAATATGACCAATCAGGCGCAATTGATCGCTCCAAAGTAATCCCAAACCTCATCCTCCCCTGAATGGGACTGGGTAATTGAAGTCATTCAAATCCTCGTAAGAAACAACCTCATTGTCTCCTGCTGGGGACGCTTTGTCCTTATGGAGATGCACAGCTTATCTGCTCATCCTTCTGCCAGGGGACTCCAGGGGAAGAGGGGCTGTGGAGTTAAATGGGCCAAGAGCCGACTTTCAACCCTCACATCATGATTCAGATAAATTCCTGCACCGGCAACACAAAATATTCCCATTAGAGGCACACAAAGCTTTTGCGGAGTTCTCTGAAGGCAGCACGGGATGGTTTCCCAGCTACCTGCCTGAGGAATGGCAGTGAAAGGATTTGGAAGAGATCCCATTACAGATTTTCAGCTTTTTTTTTCCCTTGGAGCTGATGTTGTCAGGTCTCCCATCCTTCCTGCTTTGCCTGAACAATTTAAATTCCCTGCTAAGTCCAGGACCAGCCCCGAGCCGCTGCTGCTCTCGGGGGAGCATTCGCTGCGCTCCTCCTGCCCTGTGCTCCTGCAGCCCTCGAGCGGTCCCTGAGCTCCCCCTCCTGAGCCTGGGGCTTTAGGGATCAGGGCATTGCTCCACAACACACAAACAGGCCTCCTGACCTCCCCAACTTCTTGCAAATCTTCCTAAAATTCGGATCAAAGTTATGTGCAAGTAATGAAAAGCCTCAGGAGTTGCTTCCAACTTTTAAGTTGTCCCTGTTCAAAACACACAGAAACTGTGAGATAAGTCCAAATGTCCCTGGTCTGACACATCTTAGAAAATTATGAAGCTGAAGTATAAAGAAACCCAGTTTTTCCTCCTCTTTTTGCATGAAGTGCTCATTGTTAATTTAGTTCTGAAAGATCCTTGATAGATGGTTCCAGGTAGGTTTCTCCATTTTTCTTTCTAATCTGCTTGATACGCAATTTGAGGGAGTTGAGGAAAAAATAAGGAGGCTGAAGATATTCAAATCAGAATTCATTTATGCAGCAATTCCAACATCCATTAAAAATAACCCATTAAATATTGTCCTCTGCTAAATTTAGAAAATGCTCAGGTGTGTCGGCTCTTGTGCTGCACAGAAAGTTTTAACACAGATTTAATCATACTGAGTGTTAGGGGAAAGGGCTAATTAGATCGGCAAATTTAGAAGGCAGTAGTATATTATATGGGAAGAAATGGGTGATTAGATATTATTCACTGTAAAAGTGACTGGCCTTGGGGAATATCTTTAAGGATATTATATGACATAATCCTAGTTTAAAAATTGAGAAAGCCAAAGTTCGCATCATCCTCAAAATTCCTCCGTTTTTCAAAAGAAGTTTTCCCAAGGGTTTTTTTTTTAGGGTTTTTTGGCAGCTGGAGGAGTGAGAGTACAGGCTCGCCAGTCGGGCTGTCTCTGTCCTTTTGTCCCTCTGCCCAGGTGTGGGTGGGGACAGCACCACCCCCAACCCCACATTTGCAGCCCCCAGGCCGATGCTATGGGACATCCCCTGCCAGCTGCTTCAGTGCATCCCATCAAGATCTTGTGGGATTTCTGCCAATAATGGTCTTTGTTTATCCCCATAAATTGTATTTTTCCGGCACTCATTAAATTGTTGATTGGCCACAAACTAATGGACTCCTTCACAAGGCTTTAGTATTGCACTGCCCCTAGGAAAGCTGGCTTCGGAGGGGAAAAGCGGGTTATTTTCTTTAAACAAGTAAAACAGTCTATTCCTGAACGTGATATAGTGAGGGAAGTCTCAGTATTAATGACTTTGCTGAGCTTTAATCACCATAAAAGATAAATGTAGCACGTTGGGAGCTAAAGCCCATGGAAAGCCAGAGGAAGCCCTTCTCGCTGCATTTTCCAGCTCTGCTCACACCAGTTCGTGGCGTTTTCTGACTGCGGTGCTCTCGGAGCCTCTGTCCCCCCAGACTGCCAGGACCCCGCTAACTCTCCGTCCTTGCCCCATGAAAAGATTCACAGCCACCTTTAGTGCCTTGTTCCGTCTCCTGAGGTCACTTTATAGTGCTCAAAGCAAGGTATAAAAAGTGTCAGGAGATCTGCTTACCCCACAGACCTCGCAGAGCGCTGATTGATAGAACGTGTCACTGCTGAATTGCTCACATAAAATATTATTCATAGGAGTTCCCTCACACTTGTCCTTCCTTTATCCAGCCTGGTGTAATTGCAAGTACCAGCCCGGCTATTTGCAGAGAGCTTTGCAACTCTGCTCACAAACAAAGGGAGACATTAGTTTGGGTAGGAACAGTTTGATGGTGTGAAAATGACAATAATCACAGAAGCGTGTGCTGTGCCATTAGAGACTTTGCTGCCACAGTTCCCAAACACAGAATTATGGCCACCACAGCAGCACTGGGTAAGGCTGGTTGGCTGCTCTGCACCAGATGTGTTAACTTTATCAGGAAAATAAATCAGGAGCTTGTTTTGTCCTAAAGCACACATTATTTTTTCCCCCTCTTCTAAAGCAAATTTCTGTTTCATCCTTCTGAAGGGGGTCATTTAATAGCGTGTGAAATGAAATGTCAACAAGAATTAGAACAAATGGCGCTGTAAACCCCAAGAGACACCAAGTTTCTGCTGGGAAACGTTTCCAGCCAGGCACTGCGGGGAGAGGAGGGAGAGGTCTCAGGTGCTCTGGCTGCTCTTGGAGCCAGAGCCCTCCCATCACCCGGAGCCCCTCTGTGGGGAGCCTCACCTGGGCTCTCCTGGAGCCTTTGGGGCCCTCACCCCTAAAATTCACGAGCTGAACTTGCTGCTGTGCACAGGACATGCTCCAGGGCTGGGTTTTCCCGTAGTCCCTCTCCAGAGGTCTGGTGGGGCTGGCAGGGTCCTGGGGCTCCCGATCCCGAGGGGCTCCAGCAAAGAGATGCTCCAGGGAGGCACAGGAAGGAGCAGGATGAGATGGCCAAGGAAGGAAGAGGAGTTGCATTCCTATAGCTGGGGTTCATGGAATCAGAGAATAGAGTCACAGAATGTCCTGAGCCGAAGGGACCCACAAGGATCACCAAAGTCCCACTCCTGGCCCTGCACAGACACCCCAGCAATCCCACCCTGTGCCTGGGACCGTTGTCCAAACGCTCCTGGAGCTCTGGCAGGTGAGCTCCAGACACGGCTGGGGCTGTGCTGAGCTCCTGCAGGATCGGCCCCTCGGGTGTCGTGGCACAGATGGAGCTGAGGCCAAAAACAAAGTTCCTGCCCTCAGGATTATTGCTTTTATTACCACAGAGCCCATTGTTTATGGGAAGTTCAGAAATTACGTGAAAACATAAATGTGAGGTATGCAAATAAATCTTTCTGACAAAATTGTTCACTAGACTCATTATTATGGAAATAAATTTCAAATGTGACTTTTCAGAGCTGCCGAAAGACATCACTTTGTAGAGCTGTTCTGTGCCTCTCCAATGAGCAAATGCCAAAATTTGTGGTGTGTTGGGAATGCTCTTCAGATGTTGCTTGTTTTGAAAGTAATTCCAGTGAAACAAAGGCCACTGGATAATTAGGAAGTTTCTGTTGTGGTGGGTGAGACCATGAGCTCCCGCTCTGGCTGGGGCTTGGCACGCTCAGGTGCTCTCCCCTCATTGTGGCCCATTTGCATTCTGCACAGAGGGTGCAGACCTATTATTGTGATGTTGCTCACTGCATAAAGCCCAATTAATGAAAGGTTAGAAGGCAATTAAAAATCACAAAGTGTCCTTTATTTCAAAGTGAAGTTTATACTGCAGTGCGAGTTCCTGGAATGCTACAAAGTCCTTTTGGAAGGCTGAGGCAGCTGCTGTTTGTGGATTCGTGTGCTTGTTTTGACCCCTGTAGAATTTTGTGGGTTTCTTGAAAGGGATAGAAACAACACATCAGTCTCAGTCAACCTTAATAAACAGCTCCTTAGTGGATTTGTGCCTCTGCTCTTCAAAGGGTCATGAATGTGGGGGAACAGAACCGAAATGAGAGGTGTTGAAATGACCCACCTGGGCAGCAGAATTTACAGATGTTCTGGTAATGAGCAAGAAAACGACAGGTGGAAAGGTGCCAGACAGACTCCGAACACACATCAGAAAATGTCAGTGCCGCCCCTTGCCTGTCTGCAGGAGGTGACCCGTTCTGGTCACCTTCTGTGGACATCAAGGTCTTTATAGGAACAGAGGATGATTTGATCAAAGCTGCCTCAGGCCATGGTTCTGGAGGAGGTGGTGGGCTGAGGGAGTTCACAGGTTCCCCTGCTCCACTGAGAAATGTGCTGCTGCCCCAAAGCGGCTGCAGGAAATTCTTTATTGAGTGGGTTGTGTAGAAGTTCAGTCTTTCTTTGACTGGGATTTTACACCTGCGAAATAGAGATGTCAGTGTTTATCTAGGGAGGCAGTGAACTTGAATAAATGGTTGTAGCGTACTCTGACAGACTTGGTACAGAAATGTCATTAAAATTCACTTCTCCTGAGTTATTTATTCCTTTTGTTATCAGTCCAGTGATACGTGGAGAGGTTTCTTGACTGCAAAGGAACCTGTTGCTATTGTATCTGGTGCAAAAGTCAGTAGGAGTGTGCAAGAGTTGCAGCTGCATGAGCACACTTTGGGTTGCAAATGGTGCTGATGTGTCTCACATCTGTAATTAAACTGATTGACCTTTCCATGTACAGCTGGAGGGGAGAAAAGTACTAGAGAAGATGGATTGAGAAGTGAATGAGATGCCAAAGCAAATCTCATTTACGCATCCCATGTGTCAATAGTGAGCTGGGAGAACATCAGTCTCTGGAATCATCTCACGTCCCTGAAATCGCCTCCGACAGCAGCTGTGGCTGCGGAGCTGTCCCAGGTCACAGCCCTGGCAGCTGCTGGAGGCAGCTCCGTGCTCGGCTCCCCCACCATGCTCAGCACAGGCACTTCCCCTCTAAACCAGTCCCGAAACAGAACCACAAATTCACTGTGTGGCTTGGAGGAAAAAAATGACATTTTGGGAGGATGCATATCATGAAAAGAAGCAGCAGGAGAGGCAGCAGAAATACCCAGGCCTTGGAAGCTCTTTCCTTTCTGTAGCAGCTCTTTTCTGCCCTAACTCCCTAAAAAGAGTCTTTTAGGCTTAGGAATTAACCCCCTGAGCTTGCACTGGCATGAACACCAGAGTGGGACAGAAGAAAAGTGGTTTTGAGCTGGGCTGCCCTGCCTGTCTCCCATTCCTGAGCTGAGGACAGGACGGATGAGGAGCGAGCAGGACAGATGCTCTCCCCGTAGTGACAGGATCTGGGGAAGGAAATAAGCAATTTATCCTTAACTCTCGTGCTCTCACTGTGTCCCCTTTCCCTGGGAATGCTGATGCAGTGTGGGAGTGTGCAGGGGTGGCCACGAGGATCCGTGTCCGTGGCGGTGCCACGAGCCGAGGGCAGCCCCGGCCACCTCCGTGTGGGCCCAGGGCCTCGCTGGGCGCTCCAGCCCCGCAGTGGTGCCTCCAGAACTGTTGTGCCTGTCTGAAAGACAGCCCTGGGCAGCGCTTGGTTTTCCAATAGATCACTCCTGACAAAGCCCATTACTCACGGTGGGCAAAAAGCCAATATCCCTTCGGTTCAGAGAACCCTCCTGCCACGCTGCTGTGAGTGATCTGTGACCACGGGGGGCACGTGGGGCGAAGGAAAAGGCCTTTCCCTGACAGCTGAATGCAATCTCTTCATCAGCCAAATCTCTGGACATTTAGGCTTGGTTTGCTGCCGCTCCTTGTGGGGTGTGACGTGTTCCAGGTGTCTCCTCAGAGCAGGATTCAGGATTCACATCAGCCCAGACAGGACCTACCCAGCACAGGGGCCTCCAAGAGGGCCTGAATTCCTCCTGAGGGCTGACCAGTCCCAGGTCAAACTTGGAGTGTACCAGCACATCAGGAGCAACTTTTTGTCTCTGTACTGAGAAATGATGATGATTTTGTTGTAAAGTCCCCACATGTGATACTTTTCAGAAATGAATGACAAGCAAAATACACACAGGCCTGGCCCTGTTGTTTCCCCTGTTCTAGCAGCACATAATGAGCTCCTCTTGAATTATGTACAAGTTTGAATACCATGAAAGGAAAAGAATTTGGAAAAGATGTGCTGGGCAGAGGAGACTTGTCCGTCTGCTGTGTCTTTCCTCAGGTCTGTGTTTTTTTCCCACCACTCAGTACTGCAGGGTTGTTTGCAAGAGGGGTATAATTTTCTACTATATCTGAATGGTAGCATTTAAAAATCCCTGTGCTTCAATGCCAAATCATTCAGACTTTCAGTGCTTTATTTTATAGTTATGTTTTACCATATCTGGCAGTGCAGTTGCTTTTCACATCTTACACATAATCCTCAAGAAGCCTTTTCATATCCTCTCAATCTGATTTACTCCCAAGCCAATCCCTGTAGGGTTATGGATACACTCACTCTATTCATGGGACTTCAGGATTGCATATTAATAGTTGGTATTAATCCCTATTTTTAAGTGCCTGCTGTCAGTTCACCTGGGCCTGGGAACACCTCGCCCTGTGTGTGAACAGCCTGGTTGGCAGCTGAGGGAAGGCAGATGCTCTGTCCTGTGAAAGGTCAGATTATTTAAGGAAACCAAGAAACTCTTATGAAATGGATGAAAATGCAATTAAAAAGCCTTGAAATCACTATTCTGTACCTGTAGATGTGCATGCTCTTGATAAAGATTTTTTTATTTTTTGTGGACAAGGGATCTGGAACAACTGAAAGTCAGGGGTGGTGTCAGAGCGGTTCAGTGCCTTGTTCTTTTGACAAGCAGAGAGAAAGACACTCAAAGACCTGCAGAATTCCATGAAATCTGGTTTGGGTTTATCACTTTTACAGCTCCTGACTAGAGGCAACGTTAGTCTTTTGCCACAGGATATAATATTACAACACTATTTTTATTTCATTGATTTAACCTGGTCTTCAACAGAGTGGGACAGAAAATTGCATTTAAAAGATAAGTGGAAAAAAAAAGATCTAGAGGATGCATTGCATCTTTGATGGCAAACTGACTGCTGTGATTACAATTTGTTATGCTGAGCATTTGGGGTATATTTTTGCTAAAAATCCAATTTTACCATAGAGCAGCATATCTAAGAGTACTTTAAAATGGATTATATAGTAAAAGCCCAAAGCTTACATTATATTGTAACTTAAACAAGCTGATTTTGCTGTTATTTAGCAGTTTCCATCCTGTGTGGCAGCACTTGTCACAGAGTGCATCTATTCCACTTGAATAAGTCACTGGGTGAAATACTGAGGAATGCCCAACTGCCTGGGCCACGGCAGAGTCTGCCTTGAACTCAAAACACAGCCTGGTGCACAGATGAACTGGCTTCCCTTCTGGCTAGAAGTGTAACTATAATCTGTTAAAACCAATAATTCATGGGTGAAGTTGAACCTGAGGAAAGGGCAGCGCAGTGACAGAAATCGCTGGGAGCTCATGGCAGGTGTGGAACAGCCCCGGCTGTGCCACCTGACAACCTTCTGGCACAGCCTGCTGAGATGTGTGGGGCCCTGCACATGCATCCCTCCCTTCCTTGGCTGGATGATACTGCAGATTTGTTATTTATAGTATTTCAGTATTAAATAATAAATCAGCGTCTGGGAGAGAAATAACTCCTGTTTGCATTTTGCTAAATCATGTTCCCTACAAAGCCAGAAAACCCAGACCTGTGGAACGTCTTTCATTTTGCCATCCAAAATGCTGTGTGATTTTTTTCACCATTCTCTCCTTTTATCTGTGAGAGGAGGTGGAGTTCTTTGATATTTTATTTAGATTGCACACATGTTTGGAAGGAAGCCGCTGGAACTGGTTCCTGTCCCACTCGCTGGGTGACCACGTCCCTTTCTCTCTCTGGGCCACTCTGAGCTGTGTGCTGGGGCAGAGCCTGACTGGCAGCAGAATTGTAGCTGCAGCAACCCAAGCATGGATGAGAGGGACAGCTGACTGTGCACATTTACCTGATTAATTCCAGAGGGCTGGGAATTCACAGAATCGTGGAACGGTTTGGGTTGGAAGGGATCTTAAAAGCTCCCCTCATTCTGGCCCTCCTGCTATGGGTGCAGGGCCACGAGTTGGACTTGGTGTTCCTCATGGGTTCCTTCCAGCTCAGGATGTTCTGTGATTCTGTGAAATCCTTGTCTGACTTGCTTTTAGTCACCAATTCTTTTCATCCTGAGCGTTTCACCTTGCAAACAAAGCACTCGGCATCCAGGGATGTTCGGATAAATGCCCTTTCTCTCAGTTTGTGGTGATTTAATGGGTGGATTTAATTTACTGTACAGTCAAGTGCTATAGGTGGTGGATGTGCTGGCTGCCCACTCTGTTTTGATATTGCCAGGGAAGCAGTTATTAATGGCACAGAAATTCTATCCAACAGTTTTCTTAAGAGCCTTAACAGGAGTGCAGCTGATACAGGGAGCTGGGGATCAACACCTCTCCTGGGGCCCCAGGGCAGCCCTGGCAAACAGGAATGATGAGATGAGGCTCTGAGAGGACCTGGCCCCAGAAGGCATCTCCTGCCATGACGGCTTTCCCACAAAACCAGTGCATGAAGTGTCTCCCAGGCCCCACCCTGGCCTATTCCAAGGCAGTTTCCCTGCCAGCAGCTCTTGTTTTCCCTGCCGTGACTCATGGCTGTCACCGAGTGACTCCTCTGCGCCTTGGGACCAGAGTGGGCAGCACCAGCAGAAATGAGTTCCACAGATGTCATTCCAAGGGTGTGTCCAAACTGCCAGAGCCCCCTCGGAAGGACACACAACCACAGCATGCACTGGAACCCCTGGACATGGCACACCAGCAGCTCCAGCCACAGCCTTTGTTTCTGACAAAAAATGAATCATAAAAGCTGCTGAAATTCATTTTCAGTTCACAGTACATTTGGTGCCAGACTTTCCTGCTGCAATCATGTGAATATATCCTGACACGTACAAGGAGCTGCCTGCATTTGTTTACCCTGGGCTGTGCACTTCAGGGCATGCGTGCAGAGCTTTAAAGATATATATTTTTAAATGCTGAACACCCGTATTCTACTCAAAATCTTTTTCTCCCACCAAACTAGCCATTATATTTTACTGGAAAGTTCATGTATTTTCCCTCCCTTTTCTTCTTCCAACAGTTTTTAGCCCTGCTCAGATGGTAACAGACAAATGATGGACAGTGCCAGGGTTTTGGAGTGCCACAACTAAAGGAAATGAATGCTTTAGACAATATTTCAGTATGTGCTGAAAATCTAAGAAGAAATGATAAAAATAAATGCAAATGTTGCTATGTGAAGTCAAAATGAAGATTTCATCTGTAGATCTCTTCTCCTTTTCTGAAATCCCATTTTCCCTTTTCACTTCCAAGTCATGAGAATTGAAAATTGCTCTAAGCAGCATGTGGGGATGATAGGCCATTCTTTACAGGCACTCCAAGTCTCCTCTCTGACTTTCTGGGTAATAGATTGTCCACGAGGCAGTGTGGATGTGAGATTTCCTTTGGGCCTTTTCCAAACCCTCGGAATTGGCATCTGCTCTGACAGATCTCCCCAGGCACCAAAGCAAGGTCGGGGTTTTATATGGAGATTCACAGAGATGAACCATTACAGGAGCATTTTTGGACACAGTTTTGGTCCTCTGGAGGTTTCCTAGTCCAGCTCTGCAGTATCTGAGGAGCAGGGTGGAGCAGCCTGATGTAAATGGTGAAGGAAAGTTACCAGGCCATGTGTGTGGTAACGAGTCGAGTCAGTGCATCCTCGTTCGTGTCGCAGTTTGTGCAGAAAGGACAGAACTGGAAAAGAGCCTCTGCTCTTTGCTGCTTTTCTGATCCTTCCTGACATCCACACCTTTGGGAAAGGCTCAGCCAATGACCCTGAGTTTGCTGCTGAGCTCCAGATGCATCTGTGTGTGTGTGTAAACTGATGGAGCTGTTTACCTATGTTTGATCTACGGCAGGGCTTTCCCCAGGCAGGAATTCAAGCCTGTTCAATAGAGCTCATTAGGTAATGAGCTTATTCGCTAAGCTCATTAGTGGTGGAATTCATCCTGCTCAGCCCTCTGCAGCCCAAAATCTTGTATCCCTTCAGCCCAGCTTACTACTCGTCCTGACCCTTAGCTAGAGGGATGACTTTTACCTAATTTCATCCATTTCCCATGTTTTCATTCAACAGCTGCTTTGCTGAATGACTGTTTCTATTATTTAATCTGGCCTGCTATTCCTCTCTAGCAGAAAAATATCTAAGAGGGCTGAAATCTTCTGCATCGAGTGTGCCAGGGCTAGAATATCTTGCCAACTCATTTCATGAACTGAAGCAGAGTGTCTGACTCAGTAGGACTCATCCTATTCCGTGATGGATGCTCCCAGGATTGATGAACAGACGGTTGGGCAGATGTAAGTAGGCAGGAAAACGAAAGAGGCACCAAGTAAAAGTTGTGATTGCCTCCTGCGAGCTGCCCGTGATTGCCCATCTGCACAATCCTGTGGTCTTGGGGGAAGTTCTGAAGCACACACAGGCATGGCAGAAGCTGGGAATTTCATATTTTGGTTAATTATGCAGAGATAAGAGAGCGAGGTTGGTAAAAAGGGTATCTCAGGTGCAAAGCTGGGTGGGAGACGGGGTTTTAAATCTTACTGAAGCAGCAGCACAACTGAGATGTGTGACAGTGAAGAATGTGTGTTGACAATAATGCTTCATTGATTCGTGCTCAAAGTGGTAAATTTAGGTGCTGTTTCTACTCATTTCAGACACTGACTACTAGAAAAAGGCTCTGATGCAGTGGAGTAACGGAGGTGTCAGAGCCTGTTCCCATCTTCCTTCACGAGAGGCAGAAAGAAGCAAGTGGAGCTTTTCCCACATTAATATTGATGACGAAGCCCAAGAAATGATGCAAACATCAAAAAAGCCCCACTAAAACAGGATTATAATTGAGAATGAGTCTTGAGCTCAATGGCAGGGAAAGGATAAGTTTATGCCTGCACTGTCAGGCGGTGCAGGTCAGCAGGAGCTGGAGCAGAGTTCCAGGCGTCCCCTGCACACACCTGGGGAGGATTCATTGGAGGCCAGACCTGTTCTGCTCAGTGCTTGAGAGCCCATCAGTAGTAAGAGCACATTAGGTGCTCCTGGAGTGCCTCTTCCAGGGGTATTTCGTCCAGAAGGGATCAGTCCTTGTGCTCTGCACTGGGAGCCAAATTGCTGCGGGAACAAGAGGGCTGGGTTTGCTTCCATGGAGCATTCCTGGTCCAAACTAAGACCCCAAAGCAGATGGACTCAGGAGAAAGCATCTCAGAGCAGCTTTCTCTCACTTTAGCTTTCCCTTTGAAGACATCTTATTTCTGCCCAGGTTGTGAGAAGAGCTGGCTTGCACAATCCCTTTCCATTGAAAAATAAAATGCTATTTTTGTTCTTACCACAGTGACTGTAATTGATATTTGAAGAGGATGGCTCCCTTGTGCTCCAGATCACACAAATATAGAGAAAAATGTGCACATGTTGTCTCCAAATTACACCCCAAGGTGCATGTGGAGCATACAGACATGGAATTGAGGATTGTGGCCCATCCCTGGACGTGCCACGGCCAGGTTGGATGGGGCTCTGGGATAGTGGAAGGTGTCCCTGCCCATGGGAGGGGGTGGGAATGGATGAGATTTTTCCAACCCAAACCATTCTGGGATTCCATGATTCTAACTACATGAGAAATAAGCAAAATTAAATGATAGTAAGAAGTGTTCTCCCTAGCATAAAAAAGGGGAAAAAAGGGCTGCCTGGTGCTGGGGTGCAATCTTGTTATCAAGGCTGCACATTTGCATATTAAAGGCTGAAAGTGACTCAAGATTTTATCATCTGCTGTTTCCACATCTGATGTGGAGCCCTGTGTCTACCGGCAGGATGAGAAAAACAGCAGCAGTTTGTCACTTTTGGACGGCAAAGGGGAGTCACACGGACACCAGGGATGCAGCAAGGGGCACGTGGAACACAAAGCTCGGGGCTCTTGGCAGTGCTGGGGATGAGTGATTGGGTTGCCAGGAGCTGTTCAAAGTGACCCCGCAGGCTGGGGAGCTTTGGGGTGTCAGGGTGCCACTGCCGTAGGAGCGGTCAGCAAACCCCAACGCGGGGCACGTTCAGCAACAGTAGCTGCCTGTGTGTTTAAGACTTAATACTTGAATTATTTGACCTTTTTATGAGGAGGCTCCAGAGCACAGACCCACCGAGACCTCAGCAGCCCTGCTCCAGCTCAGCTTCCGTAGCCTCATTCCACGGGACTCCTCTCTTTAGAGGCAAACAATCCTCCCCAAGGGCTTTCTGGGCACGCACATCAGCCAAATTTCGCAAAGTCCTGAAGGCAAGAAGCTGAAGCTGATTTGTGTTTAATTTTGCTGCAGATGGCAGCCCGAGCCGAAAGCAGCAGCTTCCCCAGGCGATGCTGCAGCGCTGCCGGAGCGGAGCGGGAAGGGCGGCTCGGGAAATGGCTCTGAGCGCCTGCCCGGCTCGGGCTCGCTGCTGCTCCTCGCAGATGCTTTAGGGGTGAGAGGCAATTCATCCTCAGAGCTGCCACTCGGCATCGGCACTGACAGCGGGGACAATGCCCCGGCAGCGCCCGGCGCCAGCCCCAAACCCCGCACGGCCCCGTGTGGAAAGTCAGAAAAATCCGCAATGGAAAGGCAGAACAAAAGAGCGAAATCAGGGAAGAATGAGGGAAAGAAAGAGCCAGATGCTTCAGCGTCACTTCTGAGGCTGCAAAGCAGAATGAAAAGGCAGTAAAGGCTTGCACCTTTAAAAGGAGTAATGAATTGTTTCCTCCTCTGGCAGGCAGTGATTTGACTTGCCACATGCCTCCCAGTAATTTCCCAGCAGGTTTTAATGTTGGAACAATGGCATTCTGTTAGATATTGATTTTAAAATAACTCTTCCACACTTACTTGTAACTTTAAGAGGTGAATTACAGCCCTTGAGTGTGTTCTAATGTAGCAGTGGTAAATAGTTAAATAGACACAATCTGTTTCTGCAGGCATTATCTGTCCAGGAGAAGGCAGAGCTTGGCTGAACGCTGCCTGTCTTCTGGTCTGCAGGAAAAACATTCATCAGTCTTCACTGGAGGAAAATATTAACAAATTCACCATGCATGTGGTGGGATTTGACAGAAAAAATTTCTGTGCGGGGTGGTGAGGCAGCGAGAGTGGGAGGCCATGGGTAAAGGACCAAACTGCAGCTCTTTTCTTCTTCAACTTCTGCAGAGCAGTGATGCTCACGGCGGGATGTCACTGCCCACAGCCTTGCCTGAGCCTCGAGAGCTGCCCGGGGCTGGCCTTGCTCCTGTGGCTGCACTTTGTCCACGGGCAGTGCCAGCAGCTCTGCCCCGCTCGGGCATCCGTGTTAAACAAACCATAAACCTGCCCCATCCTCTGGCAGTGAGCTGGGGCAGCTCCTGTGCACTCTGCAGGCAGCGGGACAAGGGCAGGAAGACAGACCTGTGTTCAGTGCCAATGGTTCACTGCTTCCCCTGAAACCAAACCCCTTCCGTGGGTCAGAGCACCCAGGTGCCGAGCTGCGTGTGGGATGGCTGGCAGGGAACGGTGCTCGTTCATGCTCAGGAAAAGTTTCTCTGTTTATCTTACACTTTTTTGTAATTTTTTTTCTTAATGAGGTGATTCCATTACAGTGCCTGGGACACAGCATGGACATGGGCTGGCTTTGGTCACAGGTATCCCCATACCCAGAATCACAGATGGGTTTGGGGTGGAAAAGACTTTGAAGATCACCTTGTTTTTAATCTTCCACAGGCAGGGACACCTCCCACTGTCCCAGGCTGCTCCAAGCCCCGTCCACCCTGGCCTTGGCCACTGCCAGGGATCCAGGGGCAGCCACAGCTGCTCCGGGCACCCTGTGCCAGGGCCTGCCCACCCTCATAGGGAGGAATTTCATCCCAATATCCAATCCAAACCTGTTCTCTTGCATTTTGAAGCCATACCCCCTTGCCCTGTTGGTCCATGCTCTTGAAAGCACAGATCCCTTATGAAATTGCAGTAAAAACTTCTCCTGTTGTTTTCTTGACATTAAAATGAGGCAGGGGTTTCTCTCAGGTTCGTGCCCCATGCTAAACACGTGCCAAGGGAGCAGGGCTGGGCAAGGATGCGGGGCCTGGATGTCCCTGTGAGGATGAAAATGGGTGTTGGCAGGATGAAGCTCCTGCAGAGACTCGGGGCACTCAGCAGCTCCCTGTGCTCCTCTCCTGTAATCATGGGCTGTAATCAGCTAAGACATGTAATTAGTTTTGGCTAATTTGTTGCAGGGCCTTTAACTTCTCTTCCCCTCTCCCTGCTCTCCGCCTGACAGTGGCTACTCTGTCCCTTATTTTCAGCTGATGTCTGTAAACTGATTACTTTTACTGGGTCAGCTCTGTTATGAAATTATCGTTTTATGAGACTAAAAATAGCCCAGATCCAGTCAGCATGCCAATCACTTCCCTTCATCTCCAATGAAAATGCAATGTTATCTTTAATCTGTATTTCTCAGGCACTTACTGTGAGGCAGGTTAGAAAGAAAAGGGGGGGAAAAGAAAGAGGAGATCAGAAAAAAATCTGTAAATCAGTTGCTATAGATGCATCCCTGCCAAGGCTTCCACTGGTAAATTTAGCAGTCACGTTACAATTTTAGTCAGCAACATTTCTTAGCCTTATTCAAAATAATTCACTTCTCACACAATGAGTTACCCTAAAGGCAAGTTATTTTGTCTTGCACATTAAAAATGGTGCGTTTGCACATACGTGCAATCGTTACAAATATCCAAAGCCACGAAAAGCGCAAGGATGGATAATTTTTTTTTAAGAGAGGAAAAAAAAATCCAGTGAATTCCACTTGCCCTAAGAATGAATAAAGGTGTTTTAATACTTCTGGGGTTCTGGTGAATACAAATAGCTCAAAAATGAGATGCTTGCCTGAGATTTATATCAAGATGGTGAAGGGAAAAGGTTCCATCTGTAGTTTCTGATACAAAGACATTTCGCACACAATATCTGTAAATCCATTAGGAGAAGAAAATTGATACACATTTGGTATAAGATGAAGCTGGAGTGAAGAGAATGAAAACTCAAGGAAATAGCCTCTTTGTGTAGCTCCATCAATTCATGGTTTGATTGGACTTTCTGTGTATTAAATTCAAGCAGTTCTTTGGCCCATGGATATAGGAATTGTTGACTGTGTGGGAAATGGTGAGAGTGATGAAATTCCAGCACCTTCCTTCACAAAGGAAACATCCCACATCTCATCCATCTTCCCATTGGTGATGTTAAATATGCAAAGTGGTCTTTCTATTCAAGAAGTTTTTCCTGACTCAGTTTAATGGCAGCTCCCGAAGCCCTGACACGCACAGTGTGATTCCTGGCCCAAACAACAATCTTTCCAGAGGAGCGGGAATGGCAGCGCTCCAGAGATGATTTATTATTTTCCTTACTTCACAAACTCCTCTTAGTCTGTGTGAAGGAGGGTGAATGAAGGTTACTATCAGCTTGAGTGGTTTTGCTGTGCAGAAATCAGAGCAAGGCTCGCTCTGCTCTCACGGTGCCTGGCAGCGATCGCTGAAATGTGCTCAGGGTTCAGCCCAGCTGGCAGCACTTTGGCACCACGGCCCTCACGTGCCACTGCACTGCTCACACTCCCTCCCCACTCCTGTCCATGACTGAACACCAAGAAAAAAACAAAACCCAAGAAATAAACAAAACAGAGACTGATGTTTCTTTCAGGGCAGCTGCTCAGGCGCCCGTTTGCTCTTGTTCTCTCTGATCCACATTTCGCAGAGGTAAAACTGAACCAAACCAGACCCTACCCCCAAATCCCTGCTCTCTACACACTCAGCTAATAAACCCTCTAAGAAATTTCATCTCTTGCTCCAGATCAGGCTGTTGACATAACCAGGCCAGCAGGGCTGTTTTATCGACTTTCCAGCGTTAACCTGGTTCCTTAAATGAATTATACAGATGGGCCTGTGTTGTCCAAGTGCACTGAGCTGTGTCTTTCAAACTCATTGACCAGTGCAGCTGAACCTGAAAGAGGGATAGTGCTCTCAAAGCCATTATGTTCTTGCAGATTGTGAGGGTGACACTCAGCCAGAGAGATTCTCCATGGAGCGCCCCGAGGGCGCTGAGCTGGGGCAGCTCAGCCTTTCTATGCAAGAGAAAACCACAGTGTGTCCCTAAGGACAAACCAAACCCAGCACCAGCCTCTGTTCCCTGGGCTGTGGTGCTGCTGCTTTCTCGACAAAAATGGCCCAAATTCCCCCATGACAATGACAATTACCCCCAGGATTATTCCCTCCTTACAGCACCTTCCAGCACCTAAAGGGGCTCCAAGAGAGCTGGAGCAGGACATTTTACATGGGCATGGACTGACAGGACACAGGGAATGGCTTCCCACTGCCAGAGGGCAGGGATGGATGGGATATTGGGAAGGAATTGTTCCCTGGGAGGGTGGGCAGGCCCTGGCACAGGGTACCCAGAGCAGCTGTGGCTGCCCCTGGATCCCTGGCAGTGGCCAAGGCCAGGCTGGATGGGGCTTGGAGCAGCCTGGGACAGTGGAAGGTGTCCCTGCCGTGGCAGGGGTGGAACTGGATGAGCTTTAAAGTCCCTTCCAACCCAAACCATTCCAGGACTCTCTTCCCCTGTCTGGGGCACCGTGGGCAGCCTGGCTGCTGTGCCCAGCAGGGCCCTGGGAGCCTCTCCGTGCCCCCAGGGGTGCAGGAGGATGTGGCACTCAGGTTTTCACAGCTACAATTTGATGCCTCTCCTGCAGGTCATAGACACTGCCTCGGAGTCTGAAACATACTGCTGCTGTCAGATGAAATGAAAACAGCTATAAAAAGCTTAGAAAAACACATTCTCTGGGCAAAACTGGCGTGGGGTTTAGTGGGGTGAGAAAGGTCTTGTGTTTGTGTTGCACTCTCCCACAGGACACAGGAAGGGTCTGGCAAAGGCAGAGCTCATTGCACTGGGGCTTTTGAGAGGGACAAGAGAGGAGATGGGAGTTGTTGGCCTCTTGAGAAAAATGTTTCTGCATGAATTGGAGAGCTGATTTTGAATTAATTTTGAATAGTTGTTTCAGTAATTCAGATTGATTTAAGATGCACCCAAGAATAATGCTTTCATTATAAAGCCTCCTGAGCAAAATTTAAATCGTGTTAAATTAAAAACAGCCTCTGTTAAACGAGGGCTGATGAGCACAGCAGAGGGATCGGAGATGCAGGGTCAGTATAATTTAATTCCTTTGCTTTGTTTCCCACTCCAGCAAAGCTGCTGTACCTGTCTCCCTGGGCTGTTAACTGCCTAAGGAGCCCCCAAGTCATCCCGAATTTCTCTAAACTGATTCGCATGGTAACCCCACCAAAAGCAGTGGTTATTTATTGATGCTGGGCTTCACCTTCAAGAAGAAATGCACTTTTATTGCCTTTTATTTAGAAGTCAATCAGGAAATGTGATTGTATCCCAAAGATACTTGGGAATCTGGGAGGGCAGCGGATGCACAGTACAGGGGGAGGGTTAATGGTCTCCTACTGTTCGCTTTGGTTGCTTGTTGTGAGTAAACTTTTGTTTCATACAAATGGAGCTAATCTTAGTAACAGGGAAGAAGTTATCCTGCATCTTCCAGATCACTCCTCTAAGGCAATGGTGGGATTCCAGCATCAGGGAAACCCTCACTTACCTGGATTTAAACGTATTGGTGGTGAAAACAAGCTACATACATATATATATGGTTTTGAGTTAAAAACTGTTGTGCTTTATAGTTTCTTTTAAATGCTGGTTGAATTATTAAGGGCAAAAGGCAGGAAATATTTAAGATCTCGATACAAGCTCTGAGTGCTGCTGAAATCCAAGCAGTGAAGTGGCCAGGACTGAGGAGGGGAAGTCTGATGGATAAGGGAGCACGTTGGAGACCTTGGCTGCATTTCTGGCAGCGTCTGTGCAGGAGGAATTGCCAGGACTCTCATTAGTAACAAGATCCTTCCCAACAGATTGAAATGACTTCTGAAGAGAGATGTATATGAAATATTGTCTGAAAGTGCCAGTTTGTCAGAACTGGAAGGACTTTTGGGGAAATGAAGGGGGCCAGGAGGGTTAGCCCTGGGTGGTGAACTCCTCCAGGAGGGTGGGAGTCAGGAAGGTGGAAACAACCTAAAAGTCTCAAATCAGTAACACCAGGAGTCTCAGTTTTAAGGCTTTGGCAGCATTTTATAGGTCCCTTCCCAATGAACCCTTACCAGGCCATGTTTAAATGTCTAATTTCTTAAATCCATGTCAGCTCATTTCCAGCACTTGTACCTCTATCATTTCTGTGATTGCAACAAATTGGGAACACTCTGAGGGCCTTGGGAGCACTTGGGTCTTTCCCTGTGTTCAGAAAGGGAGGGAAAGGGACCCAAACCAAGGCCCTGCCCTGGTGGGAGCAGAGCCTCAGCTGCTCTCCAGCACATTCTGCACGTACCAGGGCTGCTCCCAGCCAGCACAGGGCGGCCCCTCAGCCCCAAGTCTCCTGTCACAAAGATGTAACAGCACCAGTGTGAATGGGTACAGGCCTGTGTCCATGGAAGGGTGGGTGTGAGCATTATTAAACAGGAATCTGAAAATAGAACTGGATTTTCACATTGTGCAGAGACACGTGAAGGAGCCACCCAAGGCAGGTGTCCCTCTGAAGCTGATCAGACACAGTGGGCAGGGAACAGACCAGTATGGACCAGTCAGAATATGGAAAGTTGGGCTACAGCGTGGGGCAGTGCTGGCATGCAAAGTCCAGCTTTGATTTCTAAGTGAGCGCTGGCCTTCCCAGGGTAAGGAACAGCTTTTGCCATAAATTTGCAAACTTTGCTTCGATATTAAAAAGGAAGAATGAGAGATCTTTAGGTGACTATGACAAACAGGTTCTACATTTCACTTAATGAAGAAATTCAGACTTTCAGTTGTCATATGCCCAGATTCGGCGCCTTTCTGACAGCTGAATTATGATTTTAATAATTTAGAAGTGCTACTGTGAGCCTGTTCATGTATAATAGGCACAGAGAAGTGTTTAAAATCAAAAGCAGTTTAGAGAAAAAGTGGTCACTGCGTTACAAGGAGGAGAATTGTCTACATCTGAATATTAAACTGTGTGAGCTCTCCAGTGGGAAAACTCTTTGCAAAGTAACTCTAAACTTCCCGTATGTATGGGATGAAGAGATTGCACTCGATCCTGGCTTTGTGTGTGCCCAAAGCAGCAGCCTGCAATGCCCACTTTCCTCTACATAACCTTGTCAGGACGAGGGTTTGGCCATTCTGCTCGCAGAGGTTTTAGTTCAGAGCAGCAGCTCAAATCTATAATCTCAGTCGCAACATCTGTAAGACGGAAATGAAACATAAGGGGGAAAAGTGCCCTCCAGGCTACACTCCCCTTGCTTTGATTTCATTATCTTTGTACCCGTCCATGGGAATGTTTGAAATTTTACTGCAACTGCCGCAGCACACTCGGTTCTCAAACTCACAGCTAAACACAGACAAGAAGCCCCTATCCTGCTCGATTAAGTAGAAACCAGATCATGTCCTGGCCATCACTGAGTATTTTCAGTACAGTGACCCACAACATCCACTTGAATTCAGCAAATCTGTAGTTCCTGGCAAGTCAAGTGAAGAAACAACGACTGACGTCGCAACGAGACACAACAGATACATCAGCAGCTTTGTGTGAAAGGCATGGCTGGAGTGAATGTCAGAGAGAGCAGAGCTCTCTCTCCCAGCCCGTGGCACTCAGGTCAGCTTTTCCCTCCTGCAGGAATGAATCAGGACCTGCTACTCCACTGCCTTGCTCCTCCTGCACTCATTTACCGTGGTGCCGAGCATTTGCCAAGTGGGTGTAAGTGCTTTTTCTGGTTTATACAACTGCACGCAAATTTCAGGAGTTGTAAGGCAAAGAACAATCAAGCCCTCAACACTTCCAGCCCCTTCTCGAACATGCACCCAGGAAAATGCTGAGGAGAAGCTGAAGTCAAGCTCCCAGTACATGCTTGCCTGCTGCTCAGGAAAAGGAAAAGTAATACTCACCCCAGTGTTGTCATGGTTACAATAGTGTACCAAAAGGAAGCAGGAATACTGGTGAATTTGCTTGCCGAGGACCCTTTCTCTGCATAAAACATCACAGTTGCAAAGATGATGATTGCCATAGTGAGGGAAAAGAGGAGAAAGCCAAGCTCGGAGGCACAGCTCTTCAAAGTGTAGCCCAAGATTCTCAGGCCTTGGGAATGGCGAGAGAACTTGAAAATCCTGAAAACCCTAAAAACCCTTAATGTGACAAAGGCCCCGCTGACGTCCTCGTTGTTGGTCATCACCAGGCCGATGTAGTAGGGCATGATGGCCACCACGTCGATGATGCTCATCACGCTGCGGATGAAGCGGTAGCGGCTCGGCGCCGCAAAGAGTCTCAACAGGTACTCGACGGTGAAGATCATCACACACGCCGTGTCCAGGCAGAAGAAAGCCACGGCGTAGCGCTCCCCACAGGGCAGCTCCTTGTTCCCCGGCACGGTGCCGCAGGGCACGGTTTCCACCACGTTGGTGATCACAGAGACGGCGATAAAGAACCCGGTGACGTAGTAAAAGACTAAGGCTAAGGTGCTGGTGTGGGGGTTCTCGAAGGCTCGCCACATGGTCTGCCGGAAGCTCAGCGAGGGCATGGAGCCCTCCTGGTTGTTCTCCGAGTCGTTGTCATCCATCAGCCGCTCCGCGTTCTCCCGCTTCCTGTCCTTGTACTCTTCGTAGCAGCAGTCCCCGATGATTTCAGGGAGGATCCCGTAGAAGGCGAGCTCTTCGTCATAAGCAGAGATGCACTCGTACCTGGGGTAGTGCAGCTTGCCAGTTCTATAAAAATTGAGGATGCACCTGAAGACCTCGGGGTCCCGGTCAAAGAAGTACTCCTTGGTGTCTTCGTTGAAGAAGAACTCCTTCTCCGTGCTGCCCAGGAGAGTGTCCGGGTACCTCTCCAGTGTAGTCCTCCAGGTCTGGAAGCGCCTGCCACTCACATTGAGGATGATCAGCTCATCCTGCCTCTTGTTTTTCTCCGTTGGAGCCAGTGGCATGGGACAGTTGGCCACTGGCATCCATCCTATGGCAGCCGCCCTGGCAAAGGGCAACCACGCTGCTACTCCTGCTGCCATGATGAGCCCGGGCCGTGTTACTGGAGATGAGGCTTGGGATGCTCCTGGGACCTGCTGGGAGTCAGACCAGTTCCATCTAAAACAGAGAACAGAAGAGAACACAGCACTCAGTCATGTAGGGCGCTCTGCCCCGTTGGGTTGAAGAGTCCAGGATCAGCACAGACGTGAGAATTTCAAGCCGCTGGCTTGCCCCCACCTCCCAGGTGAAGAAAGGCACATGATAATCAGCTCAGCAAGGTTATGGCATTATTATAGATTGAAATTTTGAATAGCAAATGGTTCCTCATTAAAAGCATTTTAAAAGTAGCATAAACACAGTAATTTATATTTGCTTCCTCACAAACAAGACTAATCCATAATTCCCCAGGTGTAAGCCTCATGTGCTCATCAGTTTAACTACAGCTGTCAAGAAAGAGCTGGGAACTCCAGTGGAATCAGCCTGCAGTGGAACCGTACGAAAACCCGCAACTGGGCTTAGCTGCATTTCCAGTCCTAAACAAGTTCAGTATGTCCTGAACCTCGCACTAAGAACATCTTTAGTTGAAAGAAATGGAAATTTTTATCTGGTTTCCACCAGTTGTCTTCCATCTTTAATGCTCGGCCTGGCCTCAGCAGCAGTTTTCTGCTGCTCTCTTTCATTTAGAGGTGGGGTTTACTCTTGGGAAGTATCACAGCCCTCCATTGGACCAGAGGAAAATTCTGATTTTTGGGGAAACTTTGTTCAGAATACCTGAGCACCAGTAAGCTTCAATCCCAGGTTTGAAGGCTAATGGATTAAACTACCAAGTACCAACAACATCGGAATGAAGGAAGGCTCCAAAGCTGGAGAATTTCTTTCCAGCAGGAAGATGCTTTGCCTATTTCCAGGCTAACAGGGGCAGAAGCCCTTCAGCTGAAGAACTGAAGGAGTCTTAGGTTGAAACAAAATATGTTCACTGCACTCTTGGATTTTTGTATGAGAAATATCCCAAGTTGTCCAGATCCTCAGCCACTGGAGGCCAACATTCTCTTGAAGTTTGAGTAGTTTTTGTGTTCTGAACTAGCCATGAATTTATATTTTTGATCTTTGGTCAGAGTTCTTACAGTCTAACTTTTGTTTTAACTTGCATTTACTTTCACTTCCCTAGAGCTTTTCTAATTCTACCATGAAATTATCTGAAGAAAGGTGCCATCATCATATGAGATGCATTAGGAGCCCTATCAAAAGTCAATTTATCAATGGAAATTCCATTGATTCCACTGACTCAGGCCCTCAGAGCTTAATTGTGTCTTTGTAGGCAGTTTTACTCTAAAGTTTTTAACTTACATGGAAGCTGCCATTCCAGCAGCGTAAGGCTGCAGCATTATTGATTCCAACAGGCCATCAAAACACTGAATAAAAAATGATGGAATCACTCCGTGGTGAAAACGACTGAAGTGCTCACAGAAATGCTCTTACTCTTCAGGGCAAATTAACATTCATCACCTTAATGTGGAGCATCTTTCTATGCAATTTTGCTATCTAAAGGACAATTGAAATCCCTCGTGCAAGCATCTTACTGCTGCTGAGAGCTTTTGTAATTACGAAACTTATAATAATCCATAGTGATGCTTATCCCAAGGAGACACTTTGCTTATCTACGTGGCACTGGAGCAAACATCTCACAATACTTCCCTCTAAAGAATTGTTCAGTATTACAAAGCACCACTTTTTCTCTCCCCCTAAAGAGGGAATTTATTGCGTTGATCGTGCCAGACTGGCCGCCCTGGGGACCAGGCTCTGTCGTCTGTGCGAGGCAGAGCTCAGCACTGAAAACTTTCTCTGCATGACTTTGAAAATCTCCCCCAGCCCTCAGTTGAAAGGGCATCTCCAGGGGCTCAGCGGGTTCAGACTGCAGCTTTCTACCACCAGTGGTGGATATTTTACCTTTTATGAAACATTTAAGAACAGGAGGCAGCAAAACAAGCACTATTTCATTCATTAATCAGTGAATATATACAGGGAAATAACTGAGAAACCAAGAAAAGGCATCTTGTTCCTGCTTTCCCTGCTGGCAAACTTCTTCCCTGGGTTTTGATCTCACTTAGCCCCATCACCAGAGTCCTTCTGCCAGGGCTAC
Organism: Monarcha castaneiventris obscurior; assembly: GCA_026261815.1. Classification (NCBI taxonomy): domain Eukaryota; kingdom Metazoa; phylum Chordata; class Aves; order Passeriformes; family Monarchidae; genus Monarcha; species Monarcha castaneiventris. Next base: position 658,530 of record JAMPIT010000451.1, read on the forward strand.
CTGGTGACCTGACCAGTTTCAGCACACTGGATCCTCATCTTCCCTGATTTCTCAGGGGAAACATGTTAGAATTCTCTTCTGTACTTTCATAACTTTGGTTGTGGATTCCAGGTTACCTACATTAGCTGCTGAGGCACTATAAATACTTCACATATAATTGTTCCAATAAAGCACTGGTAACTCATAAGTGACTTATGCATTTTTAAATCAATTTTTAAAAGATAAAATGGGTCCTTTCATGCTGGCAGTATATGTGGGGAAGCTATAAATATCTTGGCTATGAAAGGGACAGGAGATTAAAGCAAAAGAGAAAGAAAGGGGAATTCTTCTGTGGAAGTTTAGTTCCCATTTCTCTGGGTCCAAGAGGTGCAGCTGGATAGGAAAACAGCGCACTCAGCTTAATTTTCAAAGTTACATTGAATCTGTCGCATTCGATCCTCAAAATACACAAAAGATTACTCTTTTCCAGCTATAAATTATCTGAAGGAACAAGAGTGAGAAGAGTAGTGAAATTCCCTGTTGCAGAGGTTTTGCTTTTTTTTGTCCATGACTGCTTGGAACTTTACCACTCTCTGAAGGAAGTGAAAGAAAATTGGGAGAGAGGACTGGATTTATAATTCTGAACTGCACAATCTAAGCTGAGTCAAAAAAAGATGAAGTAACCCGTTTATCTATAATGTAGAATTCCAGAATGTAGAAAGAATCCTTTTCTGCCTGCTTGGATTTTGGTAACTGCTAACCAGCCTGTTTAGGCTGGAGAGCAATTGGCTGGACTCAAAATCTAATGTACCGTTGACAGTCTCTGGAGCTCTCACAGAAAACAGACACACTTTAATTCTAACAAGCATATATTTAGCTATATCCATATTTCTAATTTTAATTACCATAATTTCTGTGTGTAATTTAAAAGGAACTGGTTGACAGCAGACCGGCACCCTGCTGATGACATTTAGAAGACTGGTACACAAAATAAAATAATTTTCCTCCTGATTTAAAGTGTCTGTAGAGAAAAGAATCTGTTTTCTTTAGATAATGGCGGGGACAGTGAAACAGTCAAGCGAATTTGATAGAAAAGGCTGAGCATGAGCCCCCTGTCCCCCTCCCAGGGCTCCCGACCCCATCGGGTCCCTCCCGACCACCTCTGACTCCACTGCAGCCGTGGTCTCGTCCCAGTTTGGAACAAAACCCCGACAGCCAAGGCTGGGCCAGGAAAGCTCAAGAGGAAAACTTGATAGAGAACAGTTATGACTGTTCACCTAAAGGGTCAAGAAATAAAGGATGGATTCTTACCACTTCAACTCTCATGGGAATGCCACACTAATCAATGTCTCTTCATCATCTCAAGAGAGCAGAGACAAACCAAAAATCTCAGCGTTTCCCTTTCTAGAAGCAGACAGGGCTGGTCTGAAATCGGACCGATAAGCATACTGCAAGTTTCTTGATGAAAACTGCTAATGGGAGTGAAGAGCCTGGAGATCATTCCTTCTTCCCTCTCCTGTCCTTGTTGGGTCAGGCTCAGGCAGCAAAGACACCTTTGCTTTAAAGCAAAATATGTCAGCCAAAGCCTCGGTGTCTTCTGTCAGTCACACATTCCCTTCACAGCAACACCAGAAAACAAAACTTTCTACAAAACACTCACTCCCTCAGTCTGCTGGGGAGATTTAGCAGCAAAAGCAACAGGCTTAGGATAAATGCATGCAAACTTCTCCCCTCCCTCCCTCCCAGCGAGCCCAGAGAGCCCCATCTTGCCGGCTCGCAGCGCTGCCTTACCTGGCAAGGAAAGACACTCGGTGCCCAAAAGTAGGGCTGAATGTGGGGAACGGGAAGGAAGGGGGAGCAGTCACTCCTCAGGATAAAAGGTGAACTGTGCTGCCTGCCTCTTGACTCCCTCTCTAAATGCAGTCAGAAGCAATCAGTAAATGTGATCATCATTGTGAAAGTATATATAGAGAGATGACTAAACAGCTTCTCCCTCATTGCTGCCGAGACGGAGGCTCTCCCTGCCTCTCTCGCCTGAGCTCGCTTCGCGTTGCCCCCTCTCCTTCCAGCCCCGCTCGGAGCTTTGCCCTCGCTGCCCAGCCCAGCTGGGAGCGGCATCGGGTCCCGGAGATCCGCCGGGGCGGCCGCGGCCGGAGCTGGACCCGGCTGCTCCGGGATGGCAGGCGGTGGAGCGCGGCTGGAGAAGGGCGGTGTGAGCTGACGGAGACGCTGGCAAATGGAGCCGTTAAATACACACCAGAGCCGACCCTGCATGCTAATGTGCCGGGGAGAGATGAAGGGGGGAAAAGTACGGGATGAACTTCGCGGGTCTCTCCCGGAGCTCTGTGGGTGTCCCTCCTGGCTCTCGGTCAGGCGGGGACAAGGCAGGAGGGATTCCTTCTGGACAAGGAACTGAGCTATTCCTCCGGCATCACAAATCTACAACCAACACCTTGCCCAGGGCAGGAGGCTACATTCAGGAACAAAAAGAAATCATTCCGATTTAAACCGATCTTTCCCTATCTTCTTCTCCTTCCTTCCCACCACCTTTCCCTTTCCCCGTCGCCCTGCTGTTCTGGCTTGCTCTGCTCCTTGGCAGCTCTTACCAGTCCTGTCTCCACACCACCTCAGCATCCCTCTTTCATCCACGGTCAGAAGTTGGACTCGGCACGCTCAGAGACCCGGCAGCCTCGCTCATTTATCTGTTTGCTGTCGAATCTCCATTAAGTAAATAACCGGGAGCCCAAATCAAAGCGAGCCAGCCTTGCCCTGCTCTGCCGGGCAGCTCCCGGCGGTGACTGCTGCGCCGCAGCGATAGTTGATGACTTCCATAAAGTGAGAGCGATACGTACACGAGCGAGCGGGGCTCGCCTGCCTCGCCATTGCCTCGCCTCCCTGCGGGGCTCAGCTCCGCACTTTATCGCCGTCAGTGCGGGGCTGGCACGAGCGGTGCGGCCACGGGCCGGGATCGCCAGCGGCGAGGGGCGGGAGGGAAGCGGGGCCGGGGGTGGGAGCGGCCGGGGGCACCCGCTGCCCCCGCCCCGCCCGCAGGTGAACCCCCGGCCCGGCGTGCCCCGCATCCCCCGCATCCCCCGGGGCCGGTGTCCCCCGCATCCCCCGGGGCCAGTCCCTTTCCTCCCCCCGCCCTCCCGGCGGAGCCCCCTCACCTCCGCAGGGCGCTCCCGGCCGCGGCCGCCCGTCCGGTGCCTCCGCGGCCATGCGGCTGCCGGGAGCGGAGCGCGGAGTGAGCGGAGTGCGCGGGCGCGGGGCGGCGGCGGAGAGCGATGGGGAGCGATGGGGAGCGGTGGGGAGCGATGGGGAGCGGTCGGCACCGCGCGGCGGAGAGCGGCGATGGGCACGGGGACGGCGAGCGGCGGCGATCGGCGGGGCCGGGGACGGCTCCGCGCACAGGGGAGGCGGCGGGGGCGGGGGGCGGCGGGGGCTCCGCACACACGGCCGCGTCCCCGCCCGCCGCCCGCCCGCAGAGCCGCCGGCAGAGCCGCCCGCAGAGCCGCCGGCAGGGGTCACCCGGAGAGAGCCGCACCCCGGGATGCAGGGAGCGCTGCGAGAGGGGAGCGGGACCCCAGGATGGAGGGAGAGCTGGGAGAGGGGTGCGGGACCCCCGGGGCAGAGGGCAGCGCAGGGCAGGGGGTGGCCGGTGGCCACAGCACTCCCGCAACGAGGACCCCGCACCCGAGTTCCCGAGCCGGGGTGTGTAGGGAGCGGGTCCAGCGGGTCCCAGGGGCTGCAAGGGTTGCACTGTCAGGGACAGGAGACACTCCCTCAGCTGCATCACTGTGAGCAAGGGGTGTGTGTCGGGAGGTCCGGTGTGCCTCTGGTGCCTTAAAATAAGGGAAGCTGGAACTTCGTGCAGCCAGCAATGACCAGGGGCCGTTTTCCAGGCGCCTTTCTTCCCAGAGCTCTAAACCCAAGACCTTCTTAAAGAAAAAAAACAAACCACCAAATAAAAATGGGGAAATACCTCCAACTCCTCAATATTTCAACACATCAAAGGTCTGGTCCTGGAAACTCTGAAACCAGGACTGTGACCATCGAATTAGTAAGATTGGAAAAGACCTCCAAGATCATTAATTCTAACCTGTGACTGAATCCTACCATGCCCACTGAACCATATCACAAAGTGCCACATCTACTAATTTTTGGAATACTTCCAGGGATGGTGACTTCACCACTTCCCTGGGCAGCCTGTTCCAATGCTTGACCACACTTTCAGTGCTGAAATTTTTTCTAAGATAAAACGGAACCTCAACCTGATAGATCCAATTCAAGGCCTAATTTCTGATCATTCAATGCAATTATTAAAATATAACAGTAATTTATGAATATCAGGTCCTGGGTAACCCTCCCCAAACCCAGTCCTCCCACAATAACATTTGTAATCTGCATTACAGTGTCTGCAGAGTAGTTCAGGAGTTCGTGCAAACACACTGCATTATATATAATCTTCGGATCACGGTTATTAAGAGTTGTATACTGGACACAAGAACAGTTGTGTGCAAAGTGAATCCTAAAACTTCTACGAGAAACTTTCAGTGGCTGTAAGAATTTAAACATATCAAAGCACCCTGAATCCATCTTTATTAGATGTCTTCAGAACTGCTTTCCACTTTTAAATCCTCCCTGTATCTCCACTTGCTCTTTCCCTCTTGCAGATGCTCAGAAGAAAGCAGAACCAGAAATGTCATTTGGCTTTTGCTGGTATAAGAGATTTTTCTGTGATTTACAGTGTCACCACTTCATAAAACTTCCTGACTCCTCTCTCTCTGGGGCGTGCTCTGGCCTCACTCTCTGCTGGTGCTGCCCTGGCTGTGATTCTGAATCGCTTTTCCCCCATGACTCGGCCCCTTTTAACTTCCCATCTCTATTAAAAAGCTAATTTGGGAACTCTTTTTCAATGCTCCCAATTTTGTGTTTTTAAATAGAGTATGAAAGTCAAAAGCAAGCTTGCTGCAGATAGTCTGAAGTGAAAATATTCCTTCTTCTCTTACATTTTTTTCATTGATATATTTTCTCTGTTTCTCTCTCTTCTCTCTTTAACTCTCTCTTCTTTCCCTCTTTTCCTTTTGCTCTCTCATTCTGCCTTTCCCCTTCTCTCTCTTTTCTAGGAATAACTCCCTAGGTTCTACCGCCCCAATTATAGATTTTATTAAAAGTTTTTGAACAACTTTTTCTCATTCTACTACTGAAAAGTAGAACCTGCTGGTGTTAAAACAAGCCCTATAACCAAGGAAATTATGGAATGAACTAGCATGGTTAAATATCAATATTAAATATAGTTCACTTAATTTTTTTCCCCTTGCATTTTCTTCTATGTTTATATCCTATGCCTCTACAGTGTATTTTATTTATTGTGCTTGTTCTCTACATTGGGTGCTACTCTGCATAAATTCTGCATCTAAATACCCCATTCACTTCGTGGCTGTGCTGCAGAAGTTCTGCAGTGACAGTTGCAGGAACACAGCCTGGCTGCCTGAAATTACAGCTCGCCATAACACCGGAGCTTTGTAGTCTGATTATGTCCCACAGACTGTGCCAACAGCTCCCTTTCTTTGGCTCCAAGCTGGTGAAAACACCTGCATAGATTAAAGAAAGGTCATTCATGTGATTATGTGAAAGAGTCGGTCTTTGTAACCTTAAAATTAAATGTATGGTTCAGTGCCTTCATGCCACAGGTCTGGCAAAATCAGTTCAAGCCCCTTCCTCGTGTGTCACTCGTGCAGAAAATGCAGTGTCTGCTTTAGGGGTGGAAATGGTCTTCACTAGGACCAATCTAAATTTTCTTTGACACAGAAAAACACTGCCAAAAATTGGATTCCGATGGGCAGTCCCTATCCCAGCCCCGCTCTGCAGCCTTGCCCTGCCTGTGGGCCTTTGGAAACGAAGGGCTTTGGTTCAAGATCATCTCTGATTCACATCGTGCTCAGTTTTTTCCCCCTCTGTGTCTGGAGATTTTCCAACCCAAAATAAAGCCTCACAGGCAGCTGCATTCTGCCACTTCTTCCTAAAAGGAGAGAGGAAGGAGCCGTGGATGGGGTCCAGCGGCAGTGAGAGTTATCCAGCAGCTGCAACATTTTCTGCTCAGCTGATGTTAATGAATCAAGAAAGGGTCGCACACGATAGTGGAGGGAAAAGACCCTTGAAGGGCAGGAGTGACACCAAATTAGGGCTCTGATTGATTCCTCTGTCCTCTGTCCCTTCCTGGTGCACTCCATGGCCCAGGCCCATTTCCCGTGGAGTTTTCATGTCTGACAGCCCAAGCAGGACTTTTCACATTGCTCTTTATCCAGCTGCTCTGCAGCAAGTTCCTTTTGCAAGATTTGCTTCCAGCCAGTTGGGAATTCTCGTAATTATGAGCCGACCCAGGCTAAAAAGCTCCAAAGTGAGCAGAGCACAAGGCAAGTGCAGTGCTTTGATCTCACACTCGTGGGTTAACCCGTCACCATCAAAGCAATCGTCCTCGGCTGCTGCCAGTGGAGAGCCCAATTAAAGAATAGCAAAAAAACCCCAACAAAACACAAACCAACCTGAAATAAATGATCAATGTTAAATTATCAAGTTTGGAATGATCACCAGAGATCGAGTGATGCCAAGGGTTTTGCTGCCACAGTCAACAACACAATAAATTGGTATTGCAGTTTCTTGGTGGCTCATAACCAGTAAATCAGGTCTGGGGAACTATACATTTACTGCAAATTTAAGGAGTTGTTCTTTCATTTTTAAGAGTGCATTTTAAATCAAGTCAACAGCCATAAAGCAATATCCAGCCTGCCTAGCTATTGTCTGGAGAATGAGTCTTGTACTATCATAATTCCTTTTTATTATTATTACATGTGGGGGAATGGAGAAGAAATTTGGGAGTGAGATGGTCCATGTTTCTCCACGAGGTGAACCTGGACTTCCAGACACGGACAGGTTTTTCCCAACATTTCCTAATGGTCAGGAGTGGATGGTCCCCACTCATTGCTGAGGAAAAAAACCCCAAGGGGTGCATTTAGCCCCAAACCAATTTATCATACCAAACTCCTCTCTATACATGAGAATTCTAATAGGCAGAAATAAATTTATTCCTTTATCTTGGAACAGATTAAAAATAACTTTACCTGCAGACAAATTCTATAACTAGAATTCAAGCTTAATCTTATTTTTTTTTAATACTGAATCTAATAAGATCATTATTTCTGCCGTGCTCTAGCAGGATGTAGTCTCCCAGCTAAAGGGAAGGTGCATCTGTGTGTCATTAAGGGCTAACCTGGAATTCAGATCTTAATCCTCAGTACAGACCTTTGAGAGAGAAAGAAAGCTTTTGTTAATGCATTAATTTAAACTTGCTCACAGCAGCAGCAGTAGCTGATAGCTTGAAAGTAAATTCAGTTAGTATTTTTGGATAGTCCAGAGCTAAAGGAAGCTCTTCATGAATGGAAAATCTCTCATCTAAGCCTCTCAAGGAGCTCAAAAGGGATATTTATGCAAACATCTATCTGAGCAGGAGGTGTTCTTGCTCTTCATGTAAAAAGACACAACTGTCGGGCTTGTTGGGAAAATGTGTCACATCACCCAAAATGCAAGATTTATTGGTGTTGAGTGATGTTACCTTTATTGCAGGGAGAAGGGAGGCTAACCAAGACATGTTGGCACATCTTGTTAAATACAACTGGGTTTGCTCATAGCAAACTTCAGGGCCAAACTCATTGGTAATTCTGGGTTTGTATTAGGGGAGAAGCTGGAAAATCAAAAGAATGGGATTTTTCAAAATCACTGTGCTCATGTTTCTGACCAGGAAATCCTCTGTAATGAAAACTCATATTGCTCACCAAGGAATAAGTTACACCAGCTCCTTTTTTCAATTAGATAAGATAACCTTTACTGTTGTAGCTGAATGCTCAGATAATGTATTTTCTAACCCTGTGTACAAGGAAGAACGTGCAGAACGTGGCACAGGCTGGGATGATGTAGCAGGACAATACACCCAGCTTAAATGGGAATACAGCAAACGTCGAAATGGCCGACAATAACTCCATGTAATAGCATTTGAATGGAGTTCCATCCAAATGATGGCTTTGCTCTTGATGAAATGGCTCAATTTATGCCACTTCTTGTTTGGAGATCTCTGAGTTTGCAGACATTGTTCAGTTTCTCAGACCACTACAAGCAGCTCTTTATTTTTGTTGGTGGCAGAAATGGAGGCAGATAAAATTCCTCTTTTTCTCAGTTTTGAAAATGGTGAAGAAGCTTTCCTCACAGTTTATTTGCTGCAAAGGCCCATTGCCTGGGATGCGGCCTTCATCTGCATGAGGAAGCTGAGGAACGGGGTTCAATTATCCTGGAGGAATGACACAGGTAATTAGGAATTTGGATCTGACAATTCCTTTATTGCTACTGCAAATGGCAGCAGAAAGAAAGGAATTAATTTATTATCTATTATCCATATATTATAGATCCAAATAAGACTGTACCCTATTCCCTGTCTGTGTTAGGGGCTGGGAACAGGCAGCGCTCTGTGCAGGCACTCAGTGGGTTCAGGATCAGATCCTCAGGTGTAAAGCTTAATGAAAAGCAAGATAAATATTCATGAAAGGTCTGATTTTATGTGACCTGCTTTCCACCTGAGCCGTGATCCAGGCTGCTGATCTGAAGAATAGATTCTGATTTCCATCTGATAAGGCTTATGGTTTTTGGCAAAGGGAGGCTCAAAAATAATCCTTCTCTGAGCAGATAAATCATCTAAAGTGCTCAAACATGCAGGCCAAGGTAGGGGTAAATCTGCTTGCTGAGTTCCTGTGATTGCTTATTTCCAGGAGTCCCTCCTGAAGGCTGACTTTGGGGGAGAGGCTGGGTCCATGGCAGAGGACACGGAGCAGGGCTGTGCCCCGGGGCCCAGCAGAGCTGACCCTGAGCACTCAGCCCTGCGAGGTGCTGGCTCTTTGGAGCATTCAGAAATACTTCAGCCCTTGTTTAAAATGAGGATCCTGAAGGCCCAGCCAGTCAAGGGGCTGCTAATGCACATGGAGTAAACAGGCACTAAGTGCTTCGCTGGGCTGTAGCCAGGGGCTGACTCTGTAGGATCCCAGCCCCTATTAAAATGTGGATTTTAGGCCCAGCTGATAATAAAAGCTGTCACGTGGCACTCGGACCTGCTGCTGCAGTGGAGGTTTTGTGCCGTGGGCTCCTCGGGTGGAATCAGCTACAGGCCTTCCTTGGCATGGCAACAGCACTGAGGAGAAGAGAGGGGTTATGATTATTTACTAATTAATCCAGTGCAAATAGACACATGAAAAACGTTCATTTAGAGCTGCTGGTGGTTCACAGAGCAAGGCCCTGCATGCCATCGAGACGTTTCCCTGGGTTTGTCCTGAGGGATCCTGCAGGAGAACAGGTCTGAAAAACAAATTCTGCTGGCAGGGAAAACAAACATTTACAGTTCTAAGCAACAAAATGAAATCATGAAGTAGGCAGGACTTTAGGTTCTAATTAGTGCTGGAATGTTGTCTAAACCAATGTATGTATCACTTATCTGAGCCCCCGGCTGCTCGAGGGACTGGGATCACACTTCCAACACTTTTCTTTGTGAACACAGAGCCGTGCAAGGGATGAGTCACGGCACAGGCCCAGATCTCCCTCCTGGAGCAGCACCTGCTCTAACTCACTTCCATGGAAATCCAGTTTCGGCATTAGCAGCTCTTGCAGGGGAGAATCAGAGCAGAAGAGAAGAGAATTTGGCTCAGGGACTGGTCAATGCTGCTGACAGCCCTGCCCAGGGCTGTGAAATGAGCCTTTTTCTCTGCACCAGCTTAGATTCCAGGAGTTTTCACAAGTGCTATAGTGACAAAAAGTGCTATTAAGAATAAATAATTATGATTACCTCTTCCTGACTTCTACTCATAGCTTCTATTCAGGAGCAAAACTAAGGACGGAGAATTCTCATCTGACCTTCAGACAGAAGGATAAGATGCGCAGCCACAAAAAATTGCAAACAGGACTTGGGATAATTTCACTTAATCCTGAGAATACAGCAACAGGCTTCCCAGGAGGATGATGACATTCAGAGCATGAGCTGTTGCTAAGCTTTCGAAAAACATTTATTCTTTGGCCACAAGCTACTTCTGGTCTTTGTCATTAGCAGAGACATTTATGTCAGAAAATGTTGTTCCTTTTAAAATATTCTGTGATAAAAGGCACTTAGATATCCCGTGTGAGCTTTAAATTAACGCTGAAGCGGGGCTGTGCTGCAGGAGCTGCTGACTCCTCCACATTCCCTTTTCACTCTCAGCAGTGCCAGTCTTCCCACAACAGGTTATTGCTGCAGTTTGAGGCACAAAGACCAGAGTCAAATGATTTTCTTGACAAGGACACACTTGGCTCAAACAATTTCCCTCCCAATTCCTTAGATCAGTGTCTGGTCTACTTCCACGGCAGTAAACAAGCGTAAACTAACAAACCACAAACTGGCTGTTGCCATCTCTGCTGGCTGACTCCTGGCTCCAGAAATGTCACTGCTGAAGGGTGTCACTGAAACACTGGGGCTCTGCAACAGCCCTGAACCTAAACTCATTTGTTTTAGATGTGATTCTTTTCTTATTTGTTCTCAGAAAACCTTTCCTTTGGCAGTGTGTTTAATTTAACAGCACTGAGTGCTATTTAAACAGAGGAGCTTTAATTCCCTAGGTTTTGCAGAATTAAAGCCTGCTTATGTTATTTTGTTCTACCTTGTAGTTATTTTGCTCAATTTCTTTTGAGGACAAGCTAACAACATTCTCCCAAGTTACAAAAATTGCACAAATTATTCCTAAACAGCTGGCTGTGAGCCATTTGCACCGGATTAAACCTTAGATCACAAAGAAAAAAAATTGGGAGAAGTTCAGAAAAGCACAGAGATCAGATGAACCTGGACTGTGACACTGATGTGATCGTGTGAGAGTGGGATCTCTTCCAGGAAGCTCGGCTCTTCCCCTCCCAACCAGGGCCAGAACTACCTGGGAGCCATTTTGGCTTTTCTTCCCCCAGCACTTCACTTTTCCTGCCCCTTTGTTGGTGTGAATGGAGAATTTTGGTATCCAGGCTGACCTCTGAGTCCGTGTGAAGGTTCCGGGGCTCGATCCTACTGGAGGCTCAGGAAATGCCCCCGCTGTAGATATTGGCTGAGATTTATCCTGACAGCTTTGGCATCTTCCTGCCTCCAACAGATCCCGTTTGCTCTCAGTCTCGCCAGTGGCAAGAGGCTCTTTGGGATGGTGACTCACAGCAGGATCCTGAGTCTTTGCCTTTGTTCTTTGAATGATGCTCTGGAGGTGCCTGTTCCCACAGACTGCAGAGGAGGCTTGCATAAATCACAGCTCTAAGAAGGATGAATTTTTGGAATCTTGGGATGGCCGCTGGAGTGACGCGCAGACAGAGCTCTAAAGGAGCTGGGTGGGAAGGTTGGCATGAGGAGAGGATGGAGAGTGTGGGATCAGGACTTTGTAGTGCTTTCAGTGATGTGGGAGAGAAAAGCCAGTGCAGGTGCCGCACTCTTTGCTCCAGCCTTGTCCAGTGCAGTCCTAAATTTTCCTGCAGTCAGGCCTGAGGAAAAAATACCCAACCCAGTACTGTGAGTGCCTGACCATGTGTGTGCCCTCACCCCAGAGCTCCACAGAACCTGCACTGATTTATCTCATTCCCCCTCATTTCCTGCATCCGAAGAGCCCAGTGAAAATCTGCCAAGGGCTGCACTTCCTGTGAAGGACAGTGCCTGGCAATTACTTGGACAGAAGCTGAGTGTGTTCAATTTGGAGATAATTATAAATCTGTTTAGGAAATCAAAGAAGCCACAACGTATTTTTAAAGCAGAGTATTTTCTACTCAATGCGGATAAAAACAGATAAACATGGCAATAAACGAAATATTCAGCCTTCTCATGTGGGCAGTCTTCAGCATCACGTAAAAGCATTTACCCTTTACGTGATTTAAAGATAACATTCTCCTATTAGATGCTGATGATTAGTCATCAGATGCAGAACAGAGCACGTACCAAAGTGAACCCGCAATTATTTCACTCCAGTGGATTAATCTCTCCTTTCAGGAGCTCATCACACCAAACACTTTTGTAACGTGGCCAATGTATTACGAGTTCCTCAGAATTCTCTAGCAGCATTGCATCATCCTAAAACCTTTCTGTGGTGAAACAGCAATTGGTGTTTGGCATCTCCCTTTTCCTCGGCCCGATGCTGATGATTTATTGGGCATGGTGGGATTCAGTCAAAGGATGGACCTCATGATTTTGTGGGTCTTTTCCAACCTTACTGATCCCATAATTCTATGAACCTGTTTCCATTGCACAGTCACAGAGTGCTGGGAATGTGTCCCCTTGTGCCACTGGCATCTCCTGCTGGGCTCAGGCACCACAAGGCACGTCATAAATCACTTTCTGACCCTGTTATTGTTATTGCTGTAACCTCTGGGCAACTCCCCCTTCACATCTGTTTGTTCTGAAGTGTTCTCCAAATGAGAAATGCCAAATCCACCGATTTATGGAATCCCTTTGTAGTTCATATTAAGACAAATAAAACAGTGCTGGGATTGTTTTGGGTAGGAAGGCAGGGAGCAGCAAAGGCAGCAGAGGAATGAAGTGCAAGGCTGGAAAGGAACAAGATGTTCAAAAAAGGGTGGACATGGCACTTCACATTGTGGTTTAGTGGACACGGGGTTGGACTGGAGGGTCTTGGACCATCACTGGTTCTGTGCTCCCGGGGCAGATCTTGCCACCGGCAGGAGAATCTGTGCCAGCCCCAGTGCAGGTGGGTGTCCCCAGCTGGGTGCCCCGGTCCTGGGGAGCTGCCTGGGCTCTCCCTGGGGATAAAGAACAAGCAGAGCTCAGCTCTGTCACCCTGCCTGGGTCGGCTGCGAGGGAAGGGGAGCTGCTGGGGCCAGTGCCCTGCAGGCACGGGGGGCTGTGGGGGACGGAGCTCCCAGGGTCCACACGGGGCCCCCGCAGGGCCCCAGCCACGTCCCCACTCCCCTCTGAGCACCCCGAGCACCCTCTGGGCTTGGCCACCCACTCTGGGTGCAACCTCCACTTAAAGGCGTTTTTCTCCTTGTTCAATGGCATTACAGGCACGCTGTGAGTGCTGGGTGGTGATGCCACAGCTGTGCCAGGTCCGCCCAGAACACGACAGTGAATCAAATGAAATATGAGATTTATTGATCTTGTCTGTGCCGCATTGTTATTCACACTGAGCGAAATTCACCCCTAGGCACAGGACAAACATTAGAGTTGGGAAAAACATTGCAGCTGAATGTATTATTTGGTGAAAAAAATGCAGGTTTGAATCAGTTGCAAGTGCTTGTAAATTCATGTTGCATTTGTCAAACAGTTTCAGTACATAAAACATTTTTCAGAAAATCAAAACATTTGCTACTGATGCTTATTAAATGCAACATCTACATTTTAAGGACTGAAATAGTTTTTCATTTTAAATATTAATAAGGTTTACTTTGTAACTAATACTAACCCCTGAAAAACAAACCAGTATTTTCCTAAGGTTCAAAATCAACAAAATACAAAAATTATAAACAAATATTGGGTGACTTCAGTTTGGAAAGAAAACATAACATTTTCCAGGTTGATTCAAAATATTCCCCCCTTCTTTTGGCTTAGCCTGTGAGAAATCCATTACCCCAGGTCTGCTGAGCTGGGGCAGGGCGTTTGTGCCCCTCGACTGCAGACACTGCCCCTTGGCCTCAGTGTAACTTTTCTGTCTCTGGGCCTGTCTCGCACTTGTTTTTCCAAGCTTTTCCCAAGTGATATGAAACTGGAGGTGGATATCAGGGTGTTGGGGTGCTGCGGCACAAACTGGTACTTTGCTGAGTGTGTTGAGGCTATAGAGAAATATGTGGCAGGAATAAAATAATAAAAAGGAATGTGTTGGAGGATTATCCAGCATTGGCAACAGATTTACATCGGTGCTACACAGAGCAGAGTCAGCTTTTAAAAAAGTCTGTAATAATTTAATGTGCATTATTAAACAATATAGATCCCGATGCAGCTGCTGGGGCTCCTGCCTGCAACAGTAGCGTCTTGTACCTTTTATTTTTAATCGCTGACGATGTTCCCCTCTGTTCATTAATCTTGCATTGAGGTGTTGCTCTGCAGTGGGCTGGCGCGGCTGCCAACGCCAGCAGCGCTCCAGCGCATCCTCCGGGAGGGCTGAGGCAGGAAAAACCTCCTCAGGCACCAGTTTTGGTGTCTGTGCCCTGGGAGGGCCGGGCCAGGGGCACTGGCAGTGCTGCAGGTGCGGGGGCGCGGCTCCGGGAAGGGAGAGGGGAAAGGCAGGACCCACGTGGAGGAGAGGGGACAGGGCAGAGGGTGGCTGGGGAGCCGGGGTGACCCTGTGCCCACAGCACTGGGGGTTTCTGCTGCCACCATCGTCCCTGGGAGCACCAGGGGTGACCTGATCCGAGCCGCCAAGGCCTGGCTCCTGCAGCTCCTCCGTGTCCGGGCGGCCTCTAAGCTCCATCAGTGCCTCTGCCCTGGCACTTGCACAGGGTGTTTGCACTGCAGGACACAACGGAAACAGCCCTCAAAAAGGGGAAAAGGGAAAAAAAGGATTATGTAACCCTAAAGGAAAGAAAGTGGAGAAGTGCGGAGATAAACCAAGACAGCCAAGGATTTATTCGATGAAATCCATCACGTTTGTCTGGGATCTGCTGAATAGGAACCTCATCAGCTGATGGAGACTATTTTTCCAGCACCTCCTCGATCATCTACTTTGTTCATTTTTTCCCATCAACCATATACGGCCTCCGTGTCAAAACATCATTTTACCATTATTGTCTATTTCCAGGATGTCTTTTATTATCCTGATCTCATTTTGCAGCCCAGAAAGTGGCACAGGGTTGGCTCTATTCCCTCAGGTTTATAAAAGACTGCGGCAAGAGGGAAAAGCCTTTCTGCTCCTGCTCAGCACCAGTCCCAGGCCCAAGGCTCCCCACCAAACCCACTGGAGAAATCCAGGCTGGCCAGGTCTCCTTGGCAGCTGGACTTGCTCCTGTGTGCCCACAGCTGGGGGAGATGCTTTAAAAAACAAAACAAAACAAAAAAAAAAAAAAAAAAAAAAAATTTAAAAAATATGAATCACACAAAAAGTAGATGTGATGGGATCAAGTTTACTTGTGGCAGAATAGAATCACAGAAGCATTAATGGGGGAAATTGCCTCCAAGTCCAACCTCCAAGTAGTACATGAGTAATTATGTAAGTAATTATAAAGTGCACATTTTTTGGCTAAACAAGATAAAGCTGGAGATGTGCTAATGCAGCCTTTCCCAGATTTATTAAATATTTTGCTGTTTAGGCCATTAAAATTTTAAAAACAGACACAGCCAAACAGAAGGGGAGGAGAATGTTTGAAGGGTATCCTGACTTTTCCAAATATTAATGGAAAAATGTGCCTCTGCGTTGCTATATGTGATTCTTTAGGTTCTAATCTATCAAAGGGATGCAATTCTTAGGGTCTGGACAGCTAATTCTCTGCCTTGGAATTTACAGATCATCATAAAAGACATTTAAGCCTTTGGGGAAATGAGTTCAGCTCCTTCAGCTGCTGAATAATTAAGGGTGACCCTTGTCCCAGGCATGATGTGTGCTATCCATCACTGCATTACCTGTCTGCTTGGCAGCATTTTGCAGTTGCTTTAGAGCTCTTATTGTATGTTGGTTTTCATTTAGATGCAATTTCTTTTGTAATGAGGCAGAACTTATTTTCCAGCCCCTACAGGTGCCTTTGTCAGGTCTCCAAATTGTGCATGAAGAGGCAGGTTCCCAACTGATCTCTCAATTAGGGCTCTGTTGATATTGTATAAGTGAGGGTTCACCTGACTTGGACACAGCCTTGTCTGGTTGTGGGCCAGGAGCTTCACGTGAAAAACACACATTAAAAAGGAAGGAAAGAGGTTTGGGTGTTGTTCTTTCACCCTTGACTGTACAGGCTGAGCACGTGGGCTGCTGGTTTGGGGTCGAAGCTGTGGGGTGAATCCAAGTGCTGACCACAGCCTGTGGTCACCCTCGCAGCCTGTGGAGGCAAAGGTTCTCCAGGCTGTGGCAAATCCAACATTGGGATGTTCCCAGCTGCTCTCCCAAGTCCTCATGGTCCAGGGTGCCAGGTTCCCAAGCCCTGCACTGGAAAAGTGTGAAGCAAATTGTGGCTGCAGCTTCCAGGGGGCTGTCCTGGGGGTCTGGCTTCACCTTTAAGAAGAAAGAAACGCAGCATTTGCAGCACAGATGAGGCTCCAGTTTGCACAGCAGCGTGATCTGGTTAGGCAGGTAATTAACTCAGCCTTATTGACCACAGCCCAAACGCCTAATGGAAGAAGTCTGGAAAGTGCTCCAAAAATTATTTCCTGCTAAATCAAAAGCTGAGATGAAAGAGAGGTTAATTTACAAAGATGGGCAGAAAGTTTAATAGCAATTTAATTTTTGTGAAAGATGTGTGTGTTGCTATAGCCCGACATTATGGAGGAAATTGCAACAGTCCTGGAATCAAGCTCTGTCTGATTTTCCTCCTGACTTTGGATGGTTGGGTTTTATGTGCAACAATTCATTTGATGGCAGACTTCAAGTATTAGATTTACAGTAAAAATCGATGTGAGGTTACAGGCCCAGGCTGAGTTTCTGTCACTTTGACACTACACACGAGCCTGAATCCCTGCTCCATTATCCGTGCAGGGAGATGGGATGGGATGGAGCTGCCCCATCTCTCACATCCCAAGTGCAAACACTTTTTCCTTGTGCCAGGATTTCCCTGCCTGCTGCCAGCAGCTGCTGTCCCCCTCCAGCCTTCTGGTGCAAAGCTGACCTTTTCTGACTCCTTTAGCCACTCTGCAGAACTTTAAGCAACAACAACAGCTGCTCTGGAGATGGGTCACCTCTCCTAATCTGATGGAAAAGTTTGTTTGCCGGTGCGAACACATGCCCAGAGAAATTAAATCTCTGCAATTAATCGTGTGGAAAGGATGGGAAAAGGCTGGACGAATTCCTTAACATCTCTTACAGACAAAATCTTCCTTTCCGTTGGTTTTCCACAGCTAGCTGCAATTCCTTCATTTCTCACGCCATTCCCCTATATTAAAAATCTTTAGATTTATTTTCACTGCTTTAAATTTTAAAGGCAGCACTTCTTGCTGTTCTTGGGCAGTGGTACTTGTGCTTTATAAAGCATTTTTTTTCCAAAGGACAGCTCTGTGCGTGCCAGACGTGTCGCTGCCATTGATCCCAGAGACCAGGCACAAATCCATGCATTTTTGGAGGTGTGCTGTCTAATATCAAAATGTTTGAATTAGCTTGTTACACGATACTGCCAATGGACTGGCATCTCTCTTAATAATATTATGAGCTTTCCTAGGGAGCTGTAGCCTCTTTGGTATACATGAATTCAGCAATAACTGTAATTATTATGAAGTTAATATAAAACATGATGTCTCCCTCTGCCAATTCAAGGGCAATAAGTGTGAAAAACAGCTTTTCTTCGGATGGCACGTGGCTCGCTCTTCCCTGGGCTGTGGAGCAGCTCCCGGGTTTCCTGCAGGAAGAGAGGCTCCTTTTGCCTTTCCCAGCGCTGGGGATGTGGGGAACACACGCGGCTCCCCCCGGGCCCCCCCTGGCTGTGCTCTGGGGGCTCCTCCCAGCCCCGGGAGCCGCCGTCCTGCTGCTCCTGCGGTTCCCAGCCGGGAGCCCCCGGCTCAGAGCAGCACCCCCGGCTCGGAGGCTGGCGCTGGGAGCAATCCCATCGCTTGAGCAAATGCGTGTGCTCTGGGCATTTATGGCTCTCTTGGCAGCCACCAGAACTGAGTCCATCTTCCCTTTATGCCTCCAGATTGTTCTTTAAACACAGAATTTCCTGGAGGGGGCATCCAGCCTGCCAGGCTCTCGCCGCAGCCTCGCCCTCCCTCTATTTACGGCCCCTCTCGAACATCTCCGCGGACTCCATTTACTTTTTAATGCAGCAGATGAAAACCAATTCTGTCAGGATTTTCTTGTGATTCTCTGCCAATGGCACCATCGCGGGATGCGGGATCAGAGCCCGGCAGGAGCCGGGAGCCCTCCCGTGGGATGCGCTGCCTTCCAGAGGATCCTCCCGGCCCTTTGATGCTCGTCCTCAGATGTGCCACCACAACGCCCCGCTTGGATCTTCCCGCAGAACGAGCTGAAGTAAACTTGTTAATGAAAAGAGCCTTGCTGTTCACCTCCTGCCTCTCATCCTGACAGGAAAACCAGAGACGTTCCCACTGAAATGATTTTCTGGTGGCACCCGTGTGCCCCCGGCACACAGGCACAGCTCCCCGGCGGCACCGCCGCTCTCGGGCTTCCTCGGCAGGTCAACACCCCGCTCCTCTTTTAGGTCAAAATGCTGAGCGCAAACCTTTGATTCATCACATCTTTTTAAGGCAAAGCTAAAAATAGCAGTTTCAAATCCTCAATCATATATAATTAGTCCTGCATTTATTTTTCAACAGATGTTCTCTCCCTGTTGCTTTTGAACGGGGAGTGGTGAATGGTGTCTGTGTCTGCACGAGCAGTCAGCGAGGGAGGGACCGGCAGCACTGCAGCTTTCCCATGGGAATGCTTTGGGAATCGCTGCAGTGACTCCCCACAGCCCCTTTGCTCCGGCCTCCACAGACACGGTTTCCTTCCCACGGACGGGGTCTGAGTTCCCCGGAGAGTTTTCACTCGAGGTTTTAGAGGCATAGTCTGAGGAAATCCATTTCTCCTGCCTGGAGGCACTAAGGGAATTAAGACTGCCACAAGATGATGGATCAGCAAAATTTTCCCTAGGAGATCAGATTAATAGGGATTATGGAAAAGTTGCAGTATATTTATCAAAAGAAAAAAGAATTAAATTCCTCCTCCCACCATCAGAACTGATTGTAAATTAGGTAAATCTATTTTCCTTTAAAAGAATAATAACCATAGATCAGACTCCCAGAATCTATATCCCCGAGGGCCCTGAAAATGTATTGAATTAATCTTGGCTACAGGAGCAGCCCAGATCTTCTGTGTTAATTATTGTGCATCTAATTTGCCTTTTATATTTGGTCTGATAAGGCACAGGAGCTAGTCAGATAAAACGAGCTGTGAGGTGAAGCAGGGACTTGGGGTGATTCAGCTGTAGATCATCGGGAGTTAAAACTCTGGAGGCACAGACTAGAGCCTGAGGAGTGTCAAGAAGGGCTTAAGAAGTCCTAAAACCCTTTCCACTGAAAGTCAGCGTTTGCTGCTGCCTGGCAGGGAGGGAAGAGGAGATGCACAAAGCTGTTGTCATTTCCTCCTCTTCACTGCTGTTGTGGATTTTCCTGAATGAATTAGAGGCTGCCAGCAGACACTGTCACAGCAGAATGGCAGAACAAAAACACTTCTGAACCTGGACTTGTAATTTGCCTGCAAAAACAAAGATGCTGTTAAAAGAGAGTTGTGACATTTCCTTTGCTTTCAAAGAGACTGCCAAGATTTCAGGCTTTTGTTTCATCTTTTCCTTTCCTAGTGTTAAATTATTCCTCATTTTCATACTGTAAATTTACATTAAGATGGCAAATGAAATGAACTAAAGTATCTGAGCTTAAAACTTGTGGAGGCCTGGCAGCAGCATTGGCTGTGGCTGAGGAAGAGGAACTGGAGCCTGGGTTCCCTCTCCTCCTGCCCTTGGAGCTGCCGGTTCCCAGCCCTGCTCCAGCCTCTCCCTATGGCTGTCTGTGTGCACATCCCTTCTCCACAGAGAGCTGGGATCTGGAGCTGTGCTGCTTACATCCTGGGATCCAGAGCTGATCAGGCCAGAGCTGATCTGCTTTCCCAGGGTTCTGTTAAAATCAGTCTCTTGTCAAAAAACCCGCAGCTTCCTCCTAATTCCAGTGCAATTATCCTAGAGTGAGGGGTGTTTATTCCATTTTATCTTTTCTGTGCAGCTCTTTTATAACGAAGAGTTGGATTTCCCTAAAAGCAGAGACATTTTACACAGAAGCTTTGCACCAAGGTCTGCAATGTTTAAAGCTGATTGCTCAGTGATGGTTCCAGCAAAAATGACAGAGGGCTGAAGGTGCAAAGCACCAACGTAAGCCTCACTTGATTCCACTGCCCATGAATGTTTTAACCTCATTTATCCTCTCAGTACTTACAGAAGCATTTCACATTTGTGCACTTAAAAGATTAAATAAAATAAATGGAGATGATTATGACTGCCCTGCAAAGCTAATGTGCAAAGGCACGGTGTTTCGTGGCTGCTGGAATTGTGTTTGTGCTCTTTCCATACTCAGCAAGCTTTCCAAAAAGGGGATGATGAATCATGCAGTCTCCAGCTCTCTACTACTAACGAGAAAGCTCTTAGCAAGATGCTCTTTATAGTCCCCTCGCAAGTGATAACCAGCGATGCTCCCCCCTCCCATGTCACAGGGAGGTGCTGCCTGAGTGACACATGCCAGCACTGGTGCTCAGCCTGCAGCTGGCTCCAGGCCTCCTCAGATCCTTGAGGTGACGTGTCGAGAATCTGGCTGTTACCCTGCTGCTCACTTCAGCTGTGGGTGGAAATCACAGAATTGTTTAGGTTGGGAAAATCTTGAACATCCTTGAGTCCAACCATTCCCCCAGCACTGCCAAGCCCACCACCAACCCATGTCCCCAGGGGCCACATCCACACTCTTTTAAATCCCTCCAGGCCTGGGGACTCAACAGTGCCTTTCACATGAATATTACAAAGCTCTGGTTTCTTTTTGCGAAACAATCCAGTTGAGATTTAAACCTGTAAAGTTTAAACTCGCCTCGAGATGATGATGGCTCACTCTGTATTTTCCTGGTTCCTCAATCCATGTCACAGCCTACAGATGCATAAGGGAATAATTAATTCAACTCACCATGTAGCTGGGGTTTGTGGCTGGGGTTTGGAGCAGGCAGCACCCGCAGCTCGCAGAGCTGGGGCTGCAGAGCTGCTTCATGTGCAGGGAGATGGTGGCAGCCTGGGCAGCCTGGGGCTTCCCTCTCCAAAGCCATTAACTCTCACAGCTTCCCCGGGGCAGAGGCAGCTCTGAGCCCTTCCCTGACGGCAGTGGCCATGTGTCCGTGCGTGCTGGCCTGGCGTGGGCTCCATGGACACAAGGCTGCCCACGGGAGCCTCTGCAGGGCTCCTCGAAGCACCAAAACACAACCTGCTCCCGGCAGCCTGAGCTCCTTTAGTGCCTCTTGGGGGAAGGAGGCCTCTGTTCCCATGCCTGTGTGATTCAGAGCTTTCCTAAATGGAATAGGAGGAGAGACCTGCTTGTCAAACCCCTCTCAGACTGCTTTCCCATCTGCTGTCACGGGTGCTGAGCTGTGCAGGCAAGCCCTCTCTCGGGCGCAGCTAATGCAGCTCCATCCCTTTGCTGTATTAATGGCATTATTCTCCTCTGGCTGGGAAGTACTCAGGGCTTATGTTGTGACAAGATTCAAGCACTCAGTTGTCAGTCTGAGGTGCTGGATGTCTGTTTTCTAAAGTCTGCTTTGCAGCCTCAGGGGAGGGGAAGAAGATTTTTCCAAAGGCAGGGAAGCACATCACCCCCTGCCAACACCTTTGGACCCTCTTCCCTGCAAAAAGCCTTTTCTGGGACCACCAAAGGGCTGGGACTTTTCAGAACTTCCCTACAAGTTTGTCATTCCTCATCAAACACCCATTACTTTAAGCAACTAATGTCAGACCAAGATCAAGCAACACTCTGGTCTAAACTTTATGCCTTTCCCTGTAATAATTACTGTTCAACCCAGTGCTTTATGGAGGCCTTTGACTTTACTTTGAAACAGGCATTGCTGCCTGGTGCCAAAGACAGTGACTAAAATGAAAAATCTTTGATCTAACTCAATATCACAATTTCTTTTTTCATGCATTAACATAATCTCTGTACTGAAATTAATCTGTGGTGTGGCTGCAGTCTGTTGAAGATTATCTGTATTAGCATTCAAGATGATGACTTTTTTTAAGCAGTAGCAGTTCTTATTTTACAAGCAGCTCCTATTTTAGGAGTGTATCTATTTCACCCTACAAAACACCCTCAGGAAAAGTTTAGGAGACATTGGCAGAGAAACTGGGATTGCTTCTTTGGATGAAATTGGCTGCAGGTGTGACTGTGCAGCTGCTGAACTGTGCTGGGCCAGTTCATGGAAAGCAGATGGACAAGGCCCGGATTTCTGACCATGTTGTCCTTTATTCCAGCCCTGGACACCAACTTGGGCCCTGCAGTGATGGAGGTGCAGCAGCTTCTCAGTTCAGCTGGTTCACCTAACAGGGGACTCCTGGGGTGGCTGAGGAAGGACCTGGTTGAAGGGAATTAATGAAACACAACCTCCCCATGTAGGGCTGTCACCTGCATGGGCTGAGGAACTGAAGGGTGTCTGCAAATCATCCCAAAAATGCATTTTTAGTGAGGAGGATACAATCAATGCCTGCTGCCCGATGGGTGGGTGTGCCCTGGTGTGTGGCCAGGCCAGGCCAGGCCAGGCCAGGCCAGGGCAGGACAGAGCAGGACAGGACAGGCCAGGGCAGGCCAGGGCAGGCCAGGCCAGGCCAGGACAGAGCAGGCCAGGACAGGACAGAGCAGTCCAGGACAGGACAGGACAGGCCAGGCCAGGGCAGGACAGAGCAGGCCAGGACAGGCCAGGCCAGGCCAGGACAGAGCAGGACAGGACAGGACAGAGCAGGCCAGGACAGGACAGGACAGGCCAGGCCAGGGCAGGACAGAGCAGGACAGGACAGGACAGGACAGAGCAGGCCAGGACAGGCCAGGCCAGGGCAGGCCAGGGCAGGCCAGGCCAGGCCAGGACAGAGCAGGCCAGGACAGGACAGAGCAGTCCAGGACAGGACAGGACAGGCCAGGCCAGGGCAGGACAGAGCAGGCCAGGACAGGCCAGGCCAGGCCAGGACAGAGCAGGACAGGACAGGACAGAGCAGGCCAGGACAGGACAGGACAGGCCAGGCCAGGGCAGGACAGAGCAGGACAGGACAGGACAGAGCAGGCCAGGACAGGCCAGGCCAGGGCAGGACAGAGCAGGCCAGGACAGGCCAGGCCAGGGCAGGACAGGACAGGACAGGACAGGCCAGGGCAGCTGTCGAGGGTCACTGTGGGGCTCACCCCAGCCTGTCCTGCCCACTGGTGCCATGCCCATCCTGAGGAGGGTTTGCTCCCAGCCGTGTGATGCTGGAGGGCTCGGCCCAGGCTGGGCTGGAGGGTCTGGCAGCACAGGTGCCTCATTCCAGGTGGGCTTCAGCTGGAAAAGCATCCATGATTTATCCTGTTAAGATCAAACCTCTCATGGGGCTCCCTCCTGCACTGCTCTGCTTTTCCTTCGTGATATCACTCGAGTCAGAAGCATTCAGCTGCTTGCAGAGGCCTCAAGATCTTGTTTTGCAATGAGAAATTGAATTATCAGGAGGAAAAATATCAGCTATACATAAAACATCAGAACACATTTAATGTGGGGCCTTTTGTTGCCTCTTTAGCTGACAAAATAAGCAAAATCTGTATTCAAAAGGACAAGATTTTCCAACAGATTAATTAAAAGAGATTGTAACTGACAACTGATGCCATTAGCAAGAATATATATCTCTTATTTAACGTATTTCTATCCTGAAAGTAAAATCTCTATTCTATAAGCCAATTAATATACAGTTCATTAAACTAGAAACAACTATATAATTAGGAAACAACAACAATTCATTAGCCTTAATGGGATTTAATAAAGTTCCTAAGCAAGGATTCTTCAGAGAATTAATTACAATATATTAATAAGGGAAAAGTCCTGTTCCTCACTGATATATCTATATTATGTCTATATTATATATGCATGTATCACTTGGAGACTGGGGGCTGTGAATCCCATCCCACAGCCATGGCTGTGCCTTTACCACCATCCTCATGAAGCTCCAGGTCTCAATCCAGCAAAAGTGGAAATGAGAATGTCTGAGTTTCATGGTCCTTACCAAAGATCCATTTTTCATCAGGGATTTTCATCCAGGCCCATGGTTTCTTCCTTTATTAGCCATTTTCTGATTAATTAAACAGCAGCTTTTGGCTGGCATCAATTGAATTTTCAAGCAATACCTGCCACAATACAGGGAATAAAAAGAGAAAGATGTGTTATTTTTAATGCAAATGGTTTCAATTCAGACATATTTGATCAAATTGAACTGACAATTAAATTATAAATGAATCAAGTGAAAGGGTCAGTGATATGACAAATGACACTGTCATTGTCACTGTCATATGTAAGTGAACCAGGTTTTAAAAATGAAATGAGGATTGCAAGTGTCAACTGGTGCTGGCTATAAAGAGCAAGGATTTTTAGGAGATAGAAATTACTCTGGCCATGTTTTCCTTCACTGCATCTGCCAAAGGAGCAAAAAGGAGCATTAATTCTCAGTGCTGGGGCAGAGGGACCATGGCTGTGTCACATGCCCTGTCACATGTCATGGCTGGGGCAGCGTGGGGGGACCGGGGGTCCTGCTCTTACTGCTGGCCTGGGGCTTCCAGAACAGGGAAACACAGATGGGTCTGGTTCTCTGTCTGTGCCATGATCCTTGGGCATAGCCCAGCACCTGCACAGCCCCTTGGACATCTCTGTCCATGGAGACAATCCCAAAGTTCCCTCTTGGAAGAACTGTGATGACCAGTTCAAAAATAGCGACTTTTATTTTGGTACCAAAATGAATTCTTCATGTTTTCCATAGTAGGGCGTTCCTGCTGTGGGCTTCCCTGGGCTGGGAAAGGAGTAGTTTGTGCCCCAGGGCCAGGTGAGCTGCTCTCACCATCCCTGAAGGAATCTGGGGACCGTGGTGCCCCTCTGGTCTGGCACAGCAGTTGTGAGTGGAGGAAGGAGCTGTGTGTGAGCACAGAGCCCTGGGAATTCCCAGCGGGGTCTCAGGGGGCTGCTTTACCCTGGGAGCACTTGCTGACTTGCACACTGCAAATAAATATGTAAATCAATAACTGTAATGTGCAGAAATCCCATCTGACTGGATTGCACCACCTAATTCAGGCCCAGTTTATGTTCATTATGAACTAATCTTTGAAGTGGTCCCTGCTGCAGTTTCCCAAGTGCTGTGATAGGGATCTGCCTCTTCCTCTGGTGTTGATGTGCATCTGTGAGGTGTTTTGTAAGAACATGTTGAATTCCATGGTGACATCCTTGACTAAAAGGACAGCCCACGTTATCAGTCCCACTCCAAGTCCCTGTCTCAGACACTCCGAGCAGTGCAGGGTATGTACATTTACCTCAGTCTGGCACAAGGCAGCTCCCCCAGCTCCCTGCGCCTCTCCCCACTCAGAGCAGCAGTGCTGCACCTCGGGAAGGTCTCTGGAATAAATTTATAGTACAGTTGTATCACAATTTTAACACACTTTGTGAAATCCTAGGAGATCATATCCCTGTATCTCCTTTCTCTTTTCCTGCTTGTTTCCAGATTTATTTATTTATTTTACCTTTCTGCTGCCATGTCACCGAGCTGAAAAGATTAATAAAGAATGATTAAGGGCTGCAGAGAATATTTTACAGTGATAGACTTAAGGAGCTCAGTCTGTGTATCTTATCAAGAAGAAGCTTGTAACTTAATTTCTATGGATAAGTACCTTCGCAGGGAGGGAGCTCCAGGTCCTGAAAGGCTTTTTCTTCAGAGAAAGTCACAAAAAGACCTAATAGATTTAAGTTGGAGCCAGAAAAATCCAATTAACAAGGTAGAAATTTTGAACTTTGAGGACCATTAGCTACTGAGAAAATTTGGCTGTGTACTCCCTACTCTGGATGCCTTCAGATCCAGATCTGATGCTTTCCGGAGTGACCTTCTCTGATGTCACAGGCACTGATTGCCTGTTACCTCCCAGGCAGCCCAAGATAATTTTACCCTCTGAATCCACTAATATCCCAAGATGTTGCCCAGGTGCTTTCCAGGGCTGTGACATCCTTCCCGAGGTGTCCTGCCTGGGCTGGGGTGTGCAGGGCTGCTCTGGCAGCCGAGGCTCTGGCTGAGGCAGGGCTTGCAGGGACCAGCCAGGAGCAGGGGCTGGGCTCAAACCAGTGTCACCCTCCAGGGCTGTTCTCTGTGCTCGGGTCTGGCCAGCTCCCCCCAGGCCAGGATCTGGTTTCTGTGCTGGGAAAGTCTCAAAGTAGTTCAGACAGGAGAGGATGAGACTCACAAGCCCCAGAGTTTCCTCACTGATGGGAGAGGGTGCAGCTGCAGATACCCCACGATAAACTTTGCATTTTAAAGGTTAGTGACTCAACCTTTGCAAGCTGTGAAAGCAGATTAAAAGGACCCAGCGACAGTAATTGGTCATTTGAGCTTTGCCTGGAGGGCCCCTCCAGCAGGCCCAGCCTGTGAGGCTGCAGTTCAAAGAAGACACATCCCTCTAAAAAAGAGGCAACAAGGAGGAGCAAGGCCAAGGACAGGGACAGGCATTTCCAGTTCATTTGCACAGCTCTGCCCCTGGGCTTGTGCAGCAGAACACAAATGTGGAAAACTTCCCTTCTCCCCTGGTTTTGTTCTCAGTCCTACCCGGGTTTCAGCCCCGGGAGATGAGCAAGGACATTCCTCTGCTCTGCACTTGCCGAGACCAGTCCATGAAGGAGGATTTGGGGTGGGACAGATGTGCAACAGCAGCTTTCTCTGGCTGGGGGTCGGAGGGACCTTGTTCTCCACCTGTTCCGTGGACTCGTGTGAAGCCATTTAGTGCTTGTGACCCTTAACAAAAACCTGCAAAGTCACAGCTTGGACACAGAAATGGATTGAACTGGGTCTGCAATTACTGACTGGAAAGCCAGGATAAATGAAGGATGCTCAGGTGTACAAGGGCTAAAATCAGGCTGTGGTGTCCACCCAGGGAACGTGCTAAATACTATGGACTTCTCTGTGAGTGATAATGTATAATTTTTGCAACAACTAACCTGCAGTAACAGGCTCTGGGAAGCATTTATCAATCGGAGCCAGAATGGGAGGTTGCCATGGAGATGAGAAGTAGCTGGGCGATATTTTTTAGTTCTGCAAGTACATTGTTGCAGAACACAAATCGAGAAGGAAAAGGAGCCACGTTGTCTCTAAAGAAGTACAAAATTTGGGTTTAGGTTGTCACACAGAGGGAAAAATGTTTCCCTTGGACTGTGGGGGTTCAGATGAATCCCATTAAACGTGAACCTCAAGCTGAGCTCTGCAGAGCAAGATGGAAACCTGGAAGGGCACCTGGGATCCTGCAACCCCCGGTGAAGTTACTGAGTCAGAAATAAAAGCAGTCACTTTCCTGTGACCGAAGGCCTATGTAAATCCAAGGTCACCAGAACCACTTCTGTGGCTGCTTCTTATCACTTAAGGGAGATAAAAAAGAGCAATTAAGTTTAGGCTGGCAATTTGGCACATTAGCATTAATCTTCAATGAAATCAGAAGGTGTTTGTTTTTGTGTAAGCTCAGCTAACGTTTCACTTTATTAGTAACAAGCAGAAGCCATAATTACTCTTCTATTTGACAGAATTTGAGGATGATTTTATTGACAGCTCCCATGTTATTTATGCACTCAAGTCATTTACTTAAGTGAAACTTTAACATCAAGTATTTATTCAACTTCACTAATTCCCATCCCTTCCTACCCAGCAAATGGCTTTGGGTGATCTCCATTAAAAGCTTGAGTATTAATTCAGAAATTGTACAGCCTACTTAAAAAAATGTATGAAAAATACAAAAATAACTCATTCAAGTACTTTCACCCCAGCATGGGCACGACCCCCTCCTGCAGCAGGGGCTGCTGCATCACTGCACACGTGGCAGGAGAGCACAACCCAGGTTCCCCCCCAGATGCCAACACTTTGGCACTGGAACTTCTCAGGAAGACTTCAGGACTTAATGTTCTAAGAAAAAAATCCATTTTTGGCTTGTTATTTAAATGTAATGGATGTAGCTACAAAATACTGTCATTTTCAAATATTAATTTTGTTAATAACTTTATAAATTTTGAAAGGATTTGAAAAGATGTTTGAGAAATAAAGCCAGAATAGGTCCTTCTTGGAAATGCATTGGAATGAGCTGGAAAGTGTTTCCTGAGCCTGGGGAAGGAGCAATTGGATGTGTTGTTACCGGGACTGGGTTGGTTTCTATGTTTGTCTGGGAACCTGGCAAGTGAGACACAGGAGAGCAACAGCAGCAGCCAGGCTGAACTGTTCTAGAACTCCTCATTGGGAAAAAGCAGTGGAAAATTCCCAGTGGGGGAGAAGGGAGTGAAAGCTGCTGGGCTGAGCAGGGTCTCAGGGGCTGAGCAGGGGCTGTGTCTTCACCCCGCAGGGGCAGAGGGGTGGGGATGGCTTGGCTTGGATCTTTGATAAAGGCAGGTTCAGTCCGGGTGTTTGGCCAAACGTGCTGGGTTTGGTGCTCCTGAGTGATGACTCCAGCTCCTCCAGCATCCCACAATGGCAAATCTGGGAAAACTCTGGTTTTCCTGGATGGACTGCAGCAACAACAACAGCATTTGCAAGTGCAAGAACAGGCCTGGCCCTGGCCTTGATTTATTATTCAGCTCACTTAAGTACTGGTACCATGCTAAAGTGACCTGCACTTGCTGTTTATTCAGCAACACAAAGAACATTTTATGGTTTATCATACAAAAAGAATAAATTTGAAATCTATGACGAAGGGCCCAGACTTACGGCTGGGATAAAGTGATGGGTTGCACAGATTGCATTTGGCATTCAGGACTACTTCCAGCACTTAATGGCTTAGCTTTAATGTTTCTGATTTCTTTTTATTAAAAAATATCCCACAAGACCATGGCATTTATTGCAGGGCTGTGTTGAGGGCATACAAGGCATTTCTAAACTCATGGCAACACTCTATGTTAAATATTCATAACTGCAGTTACCATTTGCTGTTGATAAGGACATTGATTTTCTTTGGAAGCACCAGAATTATTTGTGGCCCTTATTGTATGCTGCGATGGTTATGCATAAAGTTTGGGAAAATATCAAGCATCGTGCATGCTTTTGGGTTTATACCCTTCTGCAGCAGGGAAAATAAAGCCCAACTACAATGAAATGGTGTTTCTCAGGGCTGGGTAATGCAGAAGATGCAAGCTGGGAGCAGAGCAGGCCCAGTGGGCAGCGAGGCAGAGGCGTTCCTGACGTGGCTTTGGGGTTTGTGTGGGAGCCCCACAGCCGAGGCAGCCAGGACTGGGGTGTGCCCCACACAGCCCTCACCACGCTCCCCCAGTCCCGAGCCTCCTGCTCCCTCTCTTATCAAAGATCTGCACTGGAATTTTAACTGAATTCAATGAAACCTAGAATTTGGAGTGAAATAAAGGTAATTAGGCAGAGTTTGGAACAGATCAGTAGCTTGAAATAGTGCCTGATCCATTGCCTTCACAATGCCCCGCGCTCTGTGCCCTGCAGGGCCCACCACGCTGGACTCTTACATCTTTCCTGTGGCTGCTGGAGCTTTTCTTTATCAGAAAAGAACGTTTCCCTTTTTTCAACCCACCTACGTTGACTGTGACTGCAGAAGCTGGGCCCTCCATGGCGCCGTGAGGGCAGGGCTGCGTGGGAGGGCACGAGCTGAGGGTTATTGTTTTAGCATTTATGGTGTTTCTCACAGATTAGGGGCTGTTGTAAAGGGTTCTCCCTGCTGGGATATTTGCAGATGATCCCAGCCCTGGGCTGGTGCTGTGCTGTGAGGTCAGGCCTGATGGGAATGTTCTTCCCAAGCTGGGGGAGCACAGCTGCAGGTTCTGTTCCCTCCCTGGTAGGGAAGTTGAGCTGATTTCGCAAAGAAAAGCAGCTTTTTCTCTCAGCAGCAAAGTGCAAAACTTTATTTCCAAAGATTTCAGTGTTTCCAAAACCAGAATGGGCCATTTCATCCCACCGTGGGCCCCAGCCCAGGAGTTTTCCTACCCTGGTTCTGTACCTCGGGCCTGGCTGTGGGCAGGACTCTGGTGCCCGGGCACCCCTCACGGGGGACAGGCTGGTTTGTGACACAGCCACGGCCCTGCCAGCAGCTGTCCCTGCTGGGAGCAGCCCCGCTGAGGGCCTGTTTGGCTGTTTCCAGTTTGCAGCTAAGAACAAACGTGAGAAGTGCATGGGATCTGCTGAGCATGGCACCTGTTCCTCAGTGCCAGCTCAGCCAAGGTGCTGCCCTGTGCTCCTGGCTCCTTGTGAAAAGCAGAAAGGAATTAGGAAATGGCCAGGGAACGTGCACCAAACTATCCTCCTCACTTGATCCTGATTAGCCTCTAAAATGTGTTGGGGTTGGCAGGCTGGGGATGCCTCCTGATGGGCTGACTCGAATGAGGTGCCTGGCACTTCCCGCAGCTGCAAGAGTCACCTTAACTCAACCCCTGGAAAGGTTACAGTGCTGACACCAAAACATCTGCTCTGGCTTTAGAGGTATTATACTGATAAACTCGGTAAGAAGGGTCAATACAAAAGCTAAAAATCCCTGCTTGCATGTGTCACATTCTGGGTGTGTTCTCCATGCAGAGGGACACTGCTCCTGAAGGAACCACATGGGGCATCGTGAGGAGCTCTAATTTTATGGAGAGCACCTATTCTTGCTGTTGCTGGTCTGTTAGAGTGAGAACTGGAAAGGGAATTAGGGCACAGGGGAATGGGAGCAAATCTCGAGCCACTTCCCCATGTGAGCCTGCTGGGTTTGTTTTAAAAGGACCTTGTTCCGCAGGAGAGCGATTCCTGCTCCAGCACCGCATGGTTTCCAGCACGATGGGATGGCAGAATAACAAGTGTCGGCTGCACATCCAGGGGAGCCCCATGGGAGTTAATCCTTATAAATAATCTAGGTTCTGTCAGCTCAGATCTTCTCCTGTCTGCTATGGAGAAAGGTAGGGAATGACAGAGAGAATGTGCAGCCAGCCTTGGGTTTGGAGGTGAAGAAACAGGAGGAGGCACAGGCAGAACTTTGGTATTTTTGCCCCACCTTAGTGCACACAAAGAGGAATCTCTTCACTCTAAGGCCATTTGCTTGCTTCATTTATCAGATCTGGAGCATCTGTTACTGACATTAGGAGCACTTTGGCCCCTTGGGACAGAAGCACCAACCACAGAGCCATGTCCTATGCAGGACACCCGGGATGGGAGCTCAGATTTCCCTTTGGCTGGAGAGAAATCAGAGAATTAGGGGTCCTGTGGGTTTTGAGGTTTTGTGGGATTTTTTTCCCCCTGCCACAGCGACAAATGGTGTGAGCAGATCACTGGGTACTTCCTGTGGGTATTTCTCATTTAGGATTTAATGTATGGAAGTAGCTCAGCTCTGGGTGTGTGGACAAAAATACTTCACAGTCCAGGGCAACAATAACTCACATCTCTTGTGCTATTTTCCCTCCTGATGTTGCAGCTGTTCTAGATATGCAAGAGCTTTTTATGTAAGTTCTTTCTTCTTGGTTATTTCAAGTTTCAGCAGAGTAAGACACTTCTCACTGTGAGAAATGTCATCTTTGCTTTTCTGCTGCTCTTTCTGCGCTGAGACCTCTCAGCACTCCGCTCTCCTATTCACAAGACACCGGATTTGCCTGATGTTTCCTCTTGGTACCATTGTCAGGAACTGTTGGGATTAACACATTTCATGGGAAAATGCATGGGAGGATTTCTGTGTCTTCGTGCTCAAACAATTTGATTTAAGATTTAGTTCAATTCATTTGCGGTGTTTTTTCTTACTTGAATTTAACATTTTGTCACAACTCAGCTCATAGAAAACATGCAATTTTCAAGGTGGTTTCAAAAGCAGGGGAGGTGTGGAATTCCTCAGCCATTTTAAAGAAAAACATCTGACACAAAAGAGACAATTGAAAAACTCACATTTGCTTTGTACAGAATATAATTAGGCAGATCCTGAAAATACCTAACATCAGTTTCCTTCAAGAGTGGGAGATGAGTCTTTGTATCTACAGACTGCATTTCTACATAGTCAGTAGACCTGAGTTTGTGTCGCAACCGGCAAAACAAGCAGGGGAGGTGTAACAGAAAAATTACTGATCTTATTTCCAAAATTAACATTGTGACACTTCTCCTTGATGTATGTTTTTGAGTTACGACAGACTCGAGATAATGTGCAGTATTTTAGTGTGATCCCAGAGACAGAAATCCAACGTGCTTAAAGGAATCCAAAAAGGAAACTGAAAAACAAAGCAGTAAATGTTTAAAACAGAGAAAGGAAACTTCAGCAGCATGAGGGAGTTCTCTCCTTGTACACACTGAGCACTTCCCACCCTCTGGAAATACCTGTCTGGGCTTTGGTAGGACTGAGATGACAAAAAGGTGTACTAAAGGAGCAAACAACAAGCAGGAAAATGTGTTTAGAGTCTGACCTACCTGAAAGGTGTGTGAAGCACTGGTTTCACTGATTGTACAGATCTTTTTGACGTGTTGCATCTGCAGTTCTGCAGTCCCTCAAATATTCCAAGTGAGTGGTTTGAAATTCCATTGGAAAATTGTTGGGTTGTTGTAGATGTTTTAAAAAGAAGGACGGTGTTGATAGGACTTCTGAGTAACAGCTGATCCTTGGATACATATGGGGCCAGTACACAGAATTTACACAAATATTCTCAAACCTAAACCTGGCAATGCCTTAATGTGTGGAATCCTTGTTCTCCTGAGCACTGCAGTGGAATGTTTGTGCTATTGCCTGTGTTATTTCCAATGTTATAATCTGTCAGTTCAGACTATTTTTTAAAGAATTTTACTTGAACGCCATCTAATTAATAATTTCAGGTGCATCATAGAGAAAAATTTAATAACTTATTTTCCCTGATGTTGAGCTGGTTTTCTGGAACCACAATCCCTAATATATTTTGTAAATCTCTCGTATCTCATCAGCTAGTTGGTAAATTAATACAGAATTACAACTCATTAGCGAATGATGCATTGATGTCTTATAATTCCCTGCTTTCTTACTTGGAAGAAAGTAGGTTATGCTGTTATTGAGTTAGTGCATTAAGTTTCAATGCTTTTTTATCATAGGCATTAAGTGCTTTTTAAAATATGTGTTAATTAAGAGATTACATCCACATCAGCACTAAAGCACTGTAGCTGCTGCAATTACGGAACCGATCCTGGTCTCTGCAACCATGACAGAGCAGCCAGGAGTCCCCTTGGCCTGGTTTCTGTGGGATGGCTCAGCCCTCACCAGGAAAAGAACTTAGAAAGGCACGGGGCAGCATCATAAAACAGTGGGGTTGGAGAGCTGAACTGAGGCTTCTTGATCTACTCCAAGGCATATGATGAGGCATTCCCCGGGTAGGAGGAATTCCATCCTTTGGAGAAGAGAGGGCAGAAGCAGAGAGATGTTAGGAGGCTGTAAAGTCACAGCAGGTGTAGGACACAGGGACTCTTGTCAACTGTTTGTCAAACACAGGAACTACAGAGATGAGCTCTGAGGTTCCTTCCAGCCCAAAACCATTCTATGAATAAAACTGCGGAGCTTGGTTTTGATCTACTGGAAAAGATTAAATTTTGAAGATGATCACATCAGCACATCAATATTAAATGCACACTTCAAAGGACTAAAAGTCTATTCTTAAGTGCTCCACTTTACTCCCTTTTGTTTCTTTAAGGTGAGTAGTATTTTCTAACCTCTGCTCAGACTGATGGATGCGGCTCAGTGAGCAAAGCGACACCCATTTTTATTTCATGCCATATCACTAGGAAGATAAACAACAGAAAAACCTCCTGTCTGGTGCTACTTATCACCTCAAGTTCAAAGCAAGCTCCATTTGTGTAGGATCAACTTATCCCATCAGGCAATTTATCTCTGACAGGAGAGAGGCTGATTATAAGAGGTAGAAATGCCCTTGAGGGAAGTAAATTTAATGAAGTTTGTAGCAGACTGCAGGAATATCAACCAAATTATTAAGAATATGACACAAGAAACAGTTAATTAAGACTGTCCATCCATCTTTCTCCTGCTCAGATGATCTTTGTTCTGTAGAGTTTATGTCCATCCAAGCAAACTTGCTTTCAGCAGATACCAGAGCCTCTGCAGCTGTCTGAGCATGAGCCTCTTGGTGCTCCCCAAAACTGGGACACTGATGTCCCCTCAGGGCACTCACAGGGGTGCTGGGACATCTCCTGGCACAAGGGAACCTGTGGCACAGAGCCCCAAGGTCTGTCCCCAGCAGAGCAAGGGGTAGAAGATCTGATTCTCTGAGCTCTGTGTCAGGGTAAGTCCCTGCCTGCTGCTCTCAGTAGCTGTTTACAGACCTCCTGTCCATGAATCCACCTAATTCCTTTTCCATCCTCTGGCTTCACAGCCTCCCCTGGCAGCACTTCCCAGCTCACTATCTGCTCTAAAAGTTAAACTAAAACCAGACAATTCAAGAACCCCTCTATTATTACATTCAAACACTGTCCCTGGCATGAGTCCCTTCCATGAGTTCTGAGGGATTTGGTGAACAACGATGCTGCTTTGATCTTCTCTTCTGCCTTTATGACATTGCAAATATCAGTCGTGTTCCTTGTGACCCTGAGAGTGGGGGTCCCATTCACAGGAGTACCATTAAGAAAAAAGTGCATATTCATATTTCCATCCCTGGAAGTGCCCAAGGCCAAGCTGGACGGGGCTTGGAGCAGCCTGAGACAGTGGAAGGTGTCCCAGCCCATGGCAGGGGTGGAACTGGATGGGATTTAAGGTCCCTTCCCACTCAAACCAATCTGGGACTCGGTGATATTTGTGGCTGCAGTTGGCACTGATGGGCAGGATGGTGGACGCCTGGACGGCTGCACTGGCTGAAGAACGGTGCTGAAAAGGCCAGTTAACATTGTGCCCCTGAGCATTTGTGCTATAAATGCATCAAAACATGTGTTAGTTTTAATTATCCCCATAGTCTCGCATAATCACTTCCCTGGTCAATTAATTTAATTACTTTTTGGATAATTATTTTCCTCAATGGTACATTGCTCCAGACTGTGATAGTTGTTGTGCTGCAGAACTATGAGATGGGAGAGACTTGGGTTTGAAAGACACACAGAACATATCAGCAAAACACACATTTATAACACAGACGCCTGAATTAATGACATCCCTTTGGAGTGGAGACGGAACAATTCCTCCTTTGGATGTCAGAAGAAAAAAGCACTTTGTGGCAACAGTAAAATTGGTCAAAACATGTCAAAAAGACCTTTTTTTTTGCTCTGTGCAGCCTGCTTTGAGTCAGAGCCTGGCCTAAAACTCAGGAAAATGTTTAACTGGGCTGTGGTGGGATTGGGAACTTCCCGAGCACGAGGCCTCGGTAGCAGCATCCTTCAGTCAGGGCAGAGACAGCAGCTGTCTGCAAATACTGAGTGGGAAATGAACTCACACCAGTGTCAGTCTCACTCCCCCACTGGGGCACGAGATGCGGAATCTGAAATTCACCAGCATAATTATAAACCCAAATATTTGCCAGCTTGGATGGGTTTCTGGGCTCAGGATGATGGAGTGATCATTAACAAACAGCCAGGACTCAGAGAGAGGCTTTGGGAAGTGATCTGTGAGAGTGATTGTGGTGCGGAATGAAGGAAGTGGTAACTCTGCAGCCCCATCCCCTGTACAAATCAGCACAAGAAACAGAGCAAGGGATGATGGTAAAAGAGTGAAAGATGTTAAATCCTCTCACTCAAAATCTCTGTGCCCTCTGCTCAAAAACTGTGTCCTGTCCCTGTCTGCAGACAGGGAAACTCTGAGTGCTACATTACCCTGCACAAAAATGGGGAAAATCCATCCAAACAGAGAGCTTTGTCAAAATGCAAGTATGTGTCAAAAATAAGTTTGCCAGTTATTTGGAGGAGAAGATGCCAGGAAACGTGGCTGTTTCAATTCCAAACCTGTCTCCCAGCTCTGAGTGTTAACAGAATAAGGGGCTGATGCCTAGTGAGAGTCTAAATATTGACTGAAAGCAGACGAGGGTGTTTCTGGAGGTTTCCTGAGTGTGTCAGAGCCTGCCTGGCTCTCTGGTTGCTGACACTGAGCTGCTGCTGCTCCCTGGAACAGCTCAGCTCTGATTTTCCCGGTGTTCAGGTGGATTCCTCCCCCAGTGCTCATCAATAACCTCACTGCTGGCTGGACTTGTGTGAGGGCAGCTGCCTTGGTGGGAGCCGAGCCTGATCCCTCCCAGGATTTCAGTGGGAACGGAGCCTCTGTGGTGTCAGCAATGTCCTGCTCCAGCCAGACCTGGTTGGGTTTTCTGCCCCCATGGGAGCTGCATCTCCTGCTGAGCAGCAGACACTGCTCTTGCAGGGATTTGAAATGCCAGGGGAGAGAATCTGTTTTTGAGGGATTGCTAATTAGACCAGAAATGGCAATAGCAGGGAAAAAAACTAGAATATAGCTAATGATTTTTAGATTTCTGGCTTAATTTTACAGAAACAAGAGACTCATAAGGCTTTGGAGAAGTAGAAAAACTATCAGGGGCTTGAGGGATTGCTTTCATTTATCTCATTCATTACAGGACCTGGTTTTGTTCGTTTTTGCTGGCACATCTGTGATGAACTACTTGCCTTATTGTTGTTTATTCTTCATATGTCTAAAGTGTTTGCATGTTCTACTCAAATCTGTCTTAACTTGGGGTGGGAAATCCAAGAGCTGCAGTCTCCAGGGTGGCAATATTGGATCAGCAGCCACGGGTGGAAGGTTCTCCACTTGAGCACATCATTGCAGCCTTCAAGTGCTTTAAAATCCTTACCTGGAACAGCTGCCCACCCAGAGAACTCCTAAAGGATTGCTGATACAAAGAGCACATAAACTCATATGAATGTATTGTCTCTCTGGGGTGGACATGTATTATGGGATGCAAACCAAGATACCTTCGTGCAGCTGAGTGCAGAGTTTTAACTATAACTTCATAGTGGTTTAAAGCCTTTGGTCAAGTAGCTGAGCTTGATAATTGAGGTGATTTACTCGGGTGCACAGCTCTTCAGTTGGCTCTTTGATATAAACAAGGCAATAAATTGAGCGCGTGGGGACACGTCTATTAAAAGGCAAAGCAAGAATGAGCCAAACCCCAGGTGCATTGTCAGGATTAATCTCCTGGCAGGGCAAAACTGGCCCCGTGTCAGGCGCACGAGGACGGGGCGATGCCACGAGATAATGTGGGCTGACTGAAAATAAACAGCAAACAAAGAGGGAGCCACACATGGGGGAAGCACAGAACATTCATAAGCTGGGTAACCAGATATCACAGCTTCCATAAAGATTTATTCTTTTAGTGATAAAGCAGATATACTGAGCTTTGCCCTTCCTTTTGAACATGAGGGTATTTTTGATTTTAACTTCCCAAGCGTCGGGATTGATGGTGCAGCCCTGGAATGACTGCAATGGATCCCCTGTTGTTATCAGTTTTGTCCAACAGATGTTAGTAAGAGACAAGGAAGAAAAATGAGAAGGAATATTGGACAAGAAAAGCTACTTAATGCAAGTTCTCTCTCCAGTGAAAAGCTTATTATGGAAATATCAGTTAGAAGAATTAGAGAAGCACCTTAGGGCACTTGTGCCAGTGCCACAGACAGCAGGCAGCCCTCACTGAGATCCTGTTGAATAGGTGGGGTTTAAAAATTATATTGATATTCCAGAGGGCTGGGGGTGGACCAGGGCAGGGCCTGGAAAATCCTTTAAATCACCCATTTGTGTTGTCTGGTGTCACCACCTCCCGTGTTCCCTGTTTGCCTGGGGAGGGAGGGAGGGAGGCCCCAGGTCTGTGTGAAAATGCTGGAAGTGGCAGTGGCATCATTTCCCCAGAAACACACACACAGCCCTGTGCACTCCCAAAGCCACTCCGGAGGCACCTTCCCCAAAGCCGTAATTCCCCTCATCAGAATGGGAAAGTGCTCACATGAAAATGTAATAACCCAAATGTGGTCTAAGCCAGCACACAGAATAAGGAATTAAGAACATTTACCAGCCTTTGCTCACTTCAAAACAATTGATAAAGGTTTTTGGGTTTTTTTTTTCAGTGTGAGCCTACCAAAAGGCTTGGGCTGATCAGTGTAAGGAGGGTGTGTGGAGCATTTGAGGTTTAGAAATGCACTCTGTAGGTTTTTCTATTGTGAAGTTTACTCAGATATTGGTTCCTTGGGACAAAGCAGGAGGAATGAAGTGAGGCTCGGCTGCCTGGGCAGGGGGAGCTGGCTCAGGGGTGAGGGGTGTCCCTTTGGTCTGTGCCCAGAGCCTCGCTCCCAGCAATTCTCCAGAGTTCTCAGGCAGGAGCAGAAACAAAACAGGGGCATGAACCAAATACCCAGGGCAGTGGAGTCCCCACTCCTGGAAGTGTTTGAAAGACGTGGATGTGGCACTTGAGGACATGGTTTAGTGGTGAACACAGTGCTGCTGCTGGGCTGACAGTTGGACTTGATGATCTTAAAGGTCATTTCCAACCTTAGCAATTCCATGATCCCAAATGAAAGCCTTTTTCCTGTTTGTAGATGATGATTAACAAGGCCTATCGGACATCCCACTTTAAAATCCTTTCTATCAAATAAAGCCCCTTCTGTCACCTCATTCCTTATTTTATTTCAATCCATTTTCCCTCATATTTCTTTTACGTGAGCTGTCAAAAGCAGTCTTTGCTGCTTTGTATCTGCGTGTCACATTTGCTGACAGCCCCAAAGAGAAGATTCTTGGACTAAAACCTCAGGAAATGTTAGGGGGAGGTGCCTGTGTCACCTGGGTGACGCCGTGGGTGACACTGCTGATGGGGCTCTGGGCAGCTGGGATGAGTGGCCAGCACGTTGCTCTGCCACGGGGAGCAGCCGCTGTCCTCTGCTCCCCTCAGCACTGCTTTCATGTACAGGATTGCATTTCCAGGGCAGTCAGGTTTTCCTGCTGGGAAGGAGTTCCCATAGCAAAGCTATCTTAGTGGAAGAGGTACCAACACTCATCAGCTCCCATGCAGTAATTTCTTTATGAAAGAACCAAGGCTGCTCCTGAAGTGTTCTACAAAATAGAGATTATTTTCAAAATATGAGGATTTTCTGAGCCAGAAGGCTCCTAGGCCAGCTCAGCCCATTCCTCTGCTCTGCCCATGCACCTCTTCTCTCCATCCTGGCTCTCTCTGTCACAGAGCTCCTTCTTTTTTCCTGCTGGCACATCCCAGAGATGGCAAATCCACTGCATTCACCTCCAGCCCGCTTTGCTGGGGGCTCTGGGCAGCGTGGAGGGAGTCAGCTCCTGCTGGTGTTGTTCTGACAACAGAGCTCGTGTGTTTGCAGGGATCCTCTGCTGCTCTGGCTCAGCTCCGGGAGGGATGAATGGCACAAAGGCCCATTCAGGAAGAAGTTCCTGCCAACATGAAAGCACCAAGTTGTGTTTCCTCTGCCCAGACAGGCAGTTCAGTTCTTTGCAATCCTTTGCATCTTTCATGAAAAGCTCATAAACCCCCAAAGCTGTATCTTGTTCTGCAGCAAAAATTATCATGGATTTTTTTTTAATGCATTTTCACTAATGTTTGTTACTCAGAGGGCTCAGGCTTTTTGATTTTCATGGCATGGAGCTGTGTTATGCAGATGCACAACTTCCAGCTAGAGAGCTCAGAATGGAGGAAAATGAGTCTGTTCTCAAACCAACTCTGCTGTCTCTTCTCCCTCCCATAAATAGTTTTACTTTGCTTTACAGAAATGTTTTGAGGTTACTAATGGGAAAGGTTATGATCTGTGAATAAATAAATGTATATATTTGAGCACATTGGGGACCACATTGCTCTCTATAAATCCCTGAAAGGAGCTGGACAGAGGTGGGGGTCAATCTTTTCTCCCAGAGAACAAGACTTAGATTGGATATTAGGGAAGATTTCTTCCCCAGAAATGTCCAGCCCTGGCAGAGCTGCTCAGGGCAGTGGGGGAGTCATCACCCCTGCAGGGGTTTAAAAAACCTGTGGATGTGGCACTTGGGAACTTGTTCCCCCTTGGCAGTGCTGGGGGAATGGTTGGACTGGATGGTCTTACAGGGCTTTTCCAGCCTCGGTGATTCTGTGGTTGTGGGAGGGTGCCCATAAACACTCATCCATTAAAAGTCAATAATTGCAGGTAAAATCAAATACTGAGAAAATCAAGAAAATACTCAAGGATTTGTACCAAAAATCTGCACCTTGGAAAGCGTTCAACCTCAGTGAACTTTGTTTTAACCACTGGATCTTTTGGAAAAATATTAAAGGATGTAATCAAACTAGATAAAGCAGCAAATGTTGACAGTATGGATTGTCCGAAGCTGCTGCAGTGAAGGAATTACTCTGTGGCTGCAGCAGTTCAGGGCTGACCCTTGCACTGGAATGGAAAGGCCAGAGCTGTGTTTCACATCCCTGGAAAAGCTGCGTGGAGGGAGGAGGGGGCTGGTTCTGCCCCAGGGCTGGTGCTGAGGAGCCCGTGCTCTGCTCCTGGCTGCAGTCGCTGCTGCCTTGCTGCAAATCCCGGTGGTTGCCGAGTAATTCCAGGTTTCTGTGGGCAGGAGCAGGGGCACCTGCTGCCTCAGGCACGGGGATTGTTGGGGTGCGCCGGGCAGGGCAGGAGTTGGACTCACTGATTCTTGCGGGGCCCTTCCCGCTTAGGGTATTCTGTGATTCTGAGGTTCAGTATTTCTCCTCCTTGTTTAGTAGCTGAGAATTAATTACTACCAGTGAGAGGAGAGCACTGGCTGTGATTTCTGTAGCTGCTGCAAGCGCTCGGTTCCAGATGGAGGTGGAGGCTTGGCTCCTCCTCACCAGCCCTCCATCAACTCACACTTGGAGGGACAGACAGGCTATTTCGTGCTCTCGGTGCTCGAGTGCTCGGAGATTAGCAGAAAGCAAACACCAAGGAGTAACAAGCACGATCTAACTGAAATTTCCTCTTGGATTTGAATGACTACTCAGAGACACTTCTCTCTAAGCCCTAATTGTCTAATTTTAACTATTCTTTGTTTTGCGGGTTGGAAGCTGTTTAGGTGTAGTAGGCAAATACCTGACCTTCGAAACAGCCAAGAATGGAGAAATTAAACAGATTAATGCGCCTGCTATTTAAGCCTTTGTGGTGGGTGGGATTTTTGGCTGCCAAAGCCCTTTTCTGTGAATACGAGACATCAAGGCCGTGGATATTTCAACACACATTTTATCAGCAGTGCAAACAGAGACTTAACACGAGGCGTTTTGCATAAAGAACTTAATGTATTCGCTTCAGCAGGTTATTTTTAGCTCCCAAGTGCAGTCATGTGGACGCTGATCCGCTTGTGTTGCCCCAGTAGATTGCAGACATATGTTGGAGTAAATGTGGCAGGGAAAGCGTGACTGAGATAGGCAGAAATCCTTTTAAGATCAATTATTGACATGCCTCTTACAAAACCTGCTCCCTCAGTTCACCGGGGCAGGGAGGGAAGAAGGGTGGTGGGGTTTGCATCCTGCCAGGCATGGCCAGAGGGTTGTTTGGTTCCATGGGCCCTGCAGGATGGGGTTAACATTCCCACATCTAAATGAAATGGGAAGAAAAACAAGCGAAAAAAGGAAAAAACCTGACATAGTAAAGCCAAGGAGAGGAAGATACAAATCCACTCAAATCCACAGCAACAAACTCATTCAAAGTGCCTGTACTGAACATGAAGGAAGAAATGATCCAGATTAGGCTGTTGTTATAATGATCATAAAACGGGGTGAATGAGGTCAGCTTTCATTTTAATGTAAATTGGTTTAAACTCTGTAATAAATCTGATCTCAAAAACCAGTCGTAAATATACACACTTGTACAGTACCACTGGCAATATAAAACAAATAACTTTAATCTCTCTGTGTGTTTGAAAGCCGAGCAGCTGGGAGAGAAAAACCCTTGCACTGAAGAGAACATTTTGTTCCAACTAACTTTTTTTTTTTCTAATTCTCTGGCTAATAAGAAATTACTTAAAAATGCCTCGTATCAACTCAACCATGTTAAAAAAATGGTCTGGAGATGCAAGAAAAAAACAAATCTTTGTAAATGGTTTTTGTCTCCAGAGCAGTTCTGGTTTTTTATCCTTGATAAAACAGGGAAAGTTGGTACATGAAGGGTGCTGCTCTCCTGAGCAAGGACCAGCATTTCACAGGGGCAGGTTTAATAAGTTTTAGTTATCCAGTTTCCTATTCATGCTTTGATGAACTTTGTTTATTGAAACTGTGTGGAGCTTCCCAGCACTCCAGCCTGGTATCTGCCTCTTCAAAGAGGAGTCAGGATCTGCTCATCAGCTGAGCAGGAGCACCCAGACAAGAGCAAAATCAAACGCTCCTGGTTGTTTTGTCTGGAGCAAAGCAGATCCAGGCTGGCTGCCTGGCCTAGGTTGGAATAAGCAGTCATGGAAATGGAGAGGCCAGTCCTGAGGGAATTCAGAGAAAAGAAAAGACTGTTGGATTCAAGAAGAAAGTTCAAACAGAAAAAAAGTTCATCTAT
Source organism: Monarcha castaneiventris obscurior (assembly GCA_026261815.1). Lineage (NCBI taxonomy): Eukaryota > Metazoa > Chordata > Aves > Passeriformes > Monarchidae > Monarcha > Monarcha castaneiventris. The sequence continues at coordinate 700,893 of JAMPIT010000451.1, forward strand.
AATTCTGTTATAAAGTAGGAAAAATAAGGATAAGCCAAAATTTTATCTCATCCCTGTTTTGTTTCTTGGACTCTCACTGTCTCACACGAGTCTCTGCATGCTCTACAAATATTGTATAACTCTTCAGATTATCTTCTTTCCTCAAAAAAAAAAAAAAAAAGAAAAGAAAAGGCAAAAAAAAACCAAACAAAAAACCCCAACAACAACCACAACTCAAATGGAGAAGCAGAGGCCCATTGAACTGAGCATCACCACAGGTCTGTGCTCCCCATGCACTGAGGGAACGTCATGGGGACAGTGCTGAACCACACCCAGGGGTGCAGGAGGAATTCCCTCTGGGACAGCCACTCCTCAGAGCCCGTGCTCCAGGGGAACCTTTGAAATATTTCATCATGTGAGCCCTCATCTCTCTCCCGGTTGTGCTTTCTGGGCCAGTAGGAAAAGTCCCTGCCTGTGCTCCGGAGCCTTTGGGGCCTCAGCTGGGAGTGCTCTGCACCTGCATTCTGCAAATGATGCCCCAGGTCAGTGGCCAAGAGGGGCGAAGTGCAGATCAGTGGAGGAAATGGGATTTTTTTTTATTTTATTACCCAACATCCACACTTGACAGCTTTAAGACCCAAGCCACAGAGCAAGCACTCGGGCACACAAACTCCAAGCTCCCACGATTTTACTGCTGAGCAGGACGAGTATGGATTTTTACTCCATGTTCTCTAGGAAGGAGTATTGATTTGGCACAAGAGACATCAATAGATCCAAGTAACTGAATAAAGATTCTGAAGCCAGTCTTAAAAAATAATAATAATAATAATTTAAAAAAGTGCGGCTGATAAGTGAAATGAGCCATTTATTATTCTGAAAGCCACATTGGTCACACCGTTTGAATTCTTAGTGCTGAGTGTTGATTTTTCCAATTGCCTTCCATACAGTTTTCTTTTCCTCTCTCCTTGTGAAATAAAACAGACAGGGGAAGGAAGGGTAAAGGGTGTCTTCATTATCTGCTTGTGTTTCAGGAGGCATCTCAATTTGTTTCTTTTTTAATCTGTAGGTATTTGGGTTCAGAAGTGCCAATGGTATGTTCTGGAAAATACTTAATTTCTTTGAAACATAAAGAACATTCTCCTTTTCATACACTTTTTTCCTGGTTTTCATCAAAGTTTTACTCTTTGAAGCTTTCTGTTGATCTCCACAGGTTGCAGACAGCTCTGGCAACTGCAGCTCTTCTCAGCCTTGTAGGAAACAAGTGTGTAGGAAGAAGTTAGGAAAATGTCAGTGTAAATTTGCACTATTGTACACCTGAATTTCTGTGAATAAGAGCCCATTAACAGTGCTTTGCATCCCCTCACACTTGCTCATACAGCCCACGTCAGCTCTCTGCCAATTTGTGTGGTTGGGCTGTAAACCAGGCGTGTGAAATCCAGCTCCAAAGAAATCAATCATTATTTAGGATAATCTGCTGTAATCTGTTAAATGCAGCGGCTTTGGGCCAATTCTCCTCTGCAGTTACGGTCTAATGTGTCCTTATTCCCCGTGCTCTGGGCTGGGGCAGCTCTGAGCAGCTGCTCAGACCATTAAATCCATTTCCCCTCGGATTTCTGCTGCCGTTTTATTCGGCACTTTCTGCATTTCCGCCTCGACTCTGAGCTCTCGCATTTTCTGCGCTTTCACAAAGCAGCCTCAGGAAAGGAGGCAGAACAAAGTGGGAATAACATCTGGTAAAATAAACTGAGGAACGCTGGACCCCCCTGCTTTCCCCGAGTGCCCCCGGGCCAGGACCAAACTGAGCAGTGCTCTCCTGTGCTCACAAAGGTGTCCAGGCAGGGATTCCGGCATGGAGTGAGGGGCACTGCTAGCATCAACCTCATTTTATAACTTGGAAGATGGAAATTCTGCAGGACGTGCTCCTGGTCAGCCCCGGGGCTCACGGCTCAGCTGGGCTGTCGTCGAGGTGTTTCTGTGCCATCTGATCCTCCTTCTCTTTCGCAGCAGGGATTGTTCATTCTGTTCTTGCCCTGGGGACACTTGTACAGCTGCCAGGTGACACCTTACCTGGGCACAGACACCACCACGGCCCAGCTGCTCAGCTCAGCCAGGGACATCTTTATCCCTTTAATTTTCTTTCACCATCTGCAGGCAAATTAACCAGTACACAGGACTGGTGAGCACTGGTGGAAATAAAAAGTGTTGCTCTATTTCAAGCAGGGTATAATCAGGGAGGAAGAGTGTATAAATAAAACATCTTGCATAAAATCTGGCAGGATGAGGCTTTCCATCTGCATCTGCCTGGGGCTCGCAGAGGACAGGGTGCTTCAGGCAGGGGAGCCGTGTTGGCTGAGAGGGGAGGACACAGCCAAGGATGTTGTGGTTGGGTGCTTCAAAACCTGTGTAACCGGCAAGGGAAAGAGCGATTCCCTCCCAGCCCAGGCCGCTCAGTGATTCCACGCTCCCACAGCGCCTGTCCCCACGGCTGGGGCTGGGCTCTCCCTTGGCTCCCTGGGCAGCTGCACTGCCAGAGCCTTGGCAAACCCCTCAGGGAGATCCTGGCTGGAGGCAAAATTCTGATGTAAAAATTAATTTTATGCCATTTCATCTCTAAGGACCTGTAAAGGCCTTTTACTCCAGGTGGATGTCCCTGGGCCAGTGCTGGCTGCTGGCCCTGGTGGCACCGTGCCGGGCTCTCGTGGCTCTGACGAGGCAGCACCAGGCAGGGGTTGGTAAAATCTCTGCTCACTCTATGTGGAGAATTTTTCCATCCCTCTCCAGTGCTACCAGAGACTTTTGAAATCCGAACATCTTCATTAATGCCTGCTCTACCACTCTATAAATGTACTAAATATAAAGGGGAGAAACAAAAGGAATATAGGCTGAAAAAAAAAAAAAGCTGTAATTAAGCAATGTCGGATGCCTGCAGTGTAAGTGGGAAATCTGAATAAAGACAATGGCATGTGTGACTTAAGGGTGTGAGTCAGCCTGGAGTCAGCATGGATTGTAAGAGCTGCCTCTGGATTGTCTCCAAGAGCTAAAGCTGTACAAAAATAGGCTTCTATTGGTGTTACAGTAGTGAGGGACGTCCTACACAGGCAATTTGGCCTCAGAGAGATTTATACACCATTGACTCTGAGGATGAGAGACGTTTCTCTGTCCTTGTGATACACATGGACTTCAAGGCTTTCAGTTTTGACTTTGAGTTCAGTGTTCAGGAGCACTCAGATCTGAATTTCATGAAGGACATGCTTTTGTACCATGAAAAGTTGCAGCTGGAGTACCAAAACAAACAGGTTTGAACAGAAGCTTTGATGTTTGTTGAGGTTTTTTTCACATTTCCAAGTCCATGAGAGAGCAGCATTCAGCGCCTGTTTGGGGAGTTTGGGGTAAGAAATGAAGTGACCATGTGTCTTTCATCACATCTGCTTGACACATCCCTGATGTGCTCTGCTTTTCTTTTTAGTGGCAAGATTTTTTTCTTGAAGCAGCAAATGCACTTCTCAGTGTTGCTGATTTGACCCCCTGTGACTTCTTGGATTTGCTCTCAAGTGAGTGGTGCCTTGAGGAGAAAGCAGGAGGAGCTGTGGGAGGTGGGATGTCAGCCCCTGACACGAGGCAGCAGGACCTGCATGTTCAGAACGAACAGGTCAAGCCTTGCCCTGGGAATGGTGCCTGGAAATTTCCCCATACGACTCTCAGGCCCTGCTAAATGTCCATTAAAACCCAGCAGCAGCTGGTAGGCACCAGGTACTCAGAGGATTTTCCACTGACAGAGATTAAATCAGCAGGTTTCTGTGGAACAAAACAGCATTCAGGAGAAATGCTGTAGAGTGTTAAATAGAGAACGGTCACCACCCTGGAAAACGTAATGGGGGCGAGTTCTGTGGGTGGTTCCGCAGTGCTGGAGGGGTCATCCCTCTGCCTGACCCCAGCTGGGCTCCCACCGAGGGCTAATGGTGCCGTGCCCAAGGTTCCTTGGAGCTGCACGGGCTGAGTCCTTGCTCTGGGACAACGAGCCCTTCCCGTGGCAGAGGGAACAGATGGCAGTGATGATCTTTAATGGGCTGTCACAGAAATCACAGCAATGAAGCAGCTGCACTGGAGCAGCTGAAAGCAGAACCTTCTCTCAGCGCTATGCAGGGAGGAAAACTGGCATTGTTTAGTTTGGAGAATGGTTTCTTCTGCTCTTCTAGAAGCCTCCAGCTAGCTGATTTCTTGTCTCACCAGCTGGCAAGCAGTTGACATGTTTCAAAATCTCCGTGACATCTTGACAGCTGGGAGTGTTAAGGTTCTTGGGCTTTTTCAATGATCGGTGTCTCAAAGGGGCCAAGGAACAACTCGCAGGGACCACTCTGTCTTCAGATTAGAGAAACATTTGTGTGGGAGATGCTCTGGTAGAGAAAAGTCTGCCGGGGAGGACAAGCAGAAGAAGCAACCAAGTCTTATTTAATCAAGGAACCCTTACTAGAACAGTAAACAAAGAGAACATCTGGCTCAAGGGACACCAGCGAGAAATGGCAGTGGCTGCAGTCGGAGGTGGATGCTGAAATCCACACAGGAAAGTCCTTAGAGACAGCTGGTGGGAGGTTGGTGGTGACTCCAGGGTATCTGGGCAGTCAAATATCAAAGGGGAAGTCTCTTCACTCAAAAGCAATCTAAAAAAATCAAACAGGACCCTTTGATGCTGTAAAAGGACTCTTGTCATTTCAATCTTCCTCTTGGGCATCACAAGGCACGGGAGGGAGAAACCAGGAGAAACCTCAGGAACCATAGGTGATTTCTGTGACTCAGGTGCTCCCTGTTAACAGGTGGTTGAACCTTTCTTTGCTCAGGCGGCCAAAGGAAGTGGTTAAGGAGCCATAAAGCCCAAATATCACCAGCCCTGGAGGATGTCATTGTCCTCCTCCAGCATTTGCTCCTTTCCAGCATCTGTCGGGGTAGAAAGAGCTGCTCGGAGGAGAACATCAAAATTAACCCCTTTCTCTCACCTTCACAGGGACCGTTCTGATCTCAAACCAAATCACAGAACAATAATTTGTAAATAAACCACAGACAAAATCCCCATAAATCACAGCCCATCACAGCACGGGCCCGGCAGCTGAGGGGAGAACTGTAAATAGAGCCTGACTGGAGAGAGCAGCAACAGGCAAAGACAATGGGTGAGGGTAGTGCAGCAGACAGTGAATTATCTTTGCCATCTGCTTTTTGTTAACACCCATTTATAGAAGAAACTAACATTTGGAAACACTGAGTGCTGATTGTTGTGCCTGTGGAATAATTTTCCACTGGATACAATTAATCATTAAGCCAACAGAAGATTTGTCCCAGCGTTGCTCCAGCTGCAAGCAGAACACCTGCTGAAATGTCCGAGTTCAGCAAGCAGGAGCTTCCATTTAAAAACTTACGCTCCATCCTAAAGTTTAATCCCATATTCCAGGGTTCCTTTAAAACGGGGAGAGGGAATCGGGGATGACAATTTGAGCTCTGTAAGGAGTGGAGGACAACTGGGAATTTTTAGAAGAAATGCCTTCATTTCTGCTGATGTGTCTGGCTGATGTCACTTGTCCCAAAATTCAGGCTTGGCTGGAGGAAAGGAGGCAGGCAGGGAACGCAGGAGTCTCCACACACACGGGGCAAGGCAACCCCTGCTCTGAGCATGTGGAGTAAGCCAGGCAGGCTGGAGAGCAGCTAGTGGTAATCACAATCAATTACAGTTGATTAAAAGCCTCGAGAAGCCAATATATTGCAAAGAAAAACAAATAGCAACTCTGCAAAAAAGTTAATCAATATCTAGCCAAGCAGCAAACAATTAAAAGTGAGGAAATATCCTCATTCTCCCTGAACTGTGTAGTATTCCTTCTTCAGCCTCTCAGAATGTGCTGCTGCCAGGCACAAGGCTCCAGTGGGTGGGGAGGAGGAGGAGGGCAGAGTTCCATCCTCATGGAGCATCCTGCCCACCCGGGGCCACAGGAACTCCGGGGGGGTTGCAGTTGCTTTTCTCTCTCCAACCAATTAAAACAACTGAACACACTCTTTGCCAAAGTAGTCCCAGCATCCTGGGATACTGGGATATCTCTGATTTTGGAGACTTTTGTCCTAAGTTTTGTTTGTTTTTGTTGTTCAGGCTGTGGGTTGCCGGGGGTCACTCTGCCCAGCCTGCAGCTCAGGTGGACAGAATGCTGCGTTCTGAGGTCACACAGGGAGGTTTCTACCCAAAAGCCTGGGCTGCCTTGCTAAATTAATGTGATAGAAGAGTTTACTCTCTGGCATGAAGTGACAAAGAGAATTTTCTATGAAGAAAACTGAAAGTGAACAAGACATTATACAAACCACTTAAAAATTGCCTTTTCTTTTTTTTTTTTGGTGAGCAACAGCTTCTGGCAAGATGAATAATTGGGAAGTGAAAGTCATATTTTGAGACAGAGCAAGAGCCCTTGATCTGAAACTAATTTGTTGTCAGAAAGAGTTAAGGGATTTTAAGTTGGGCTTTATCTCGACCAGAAAAATGCAATGTAAATACAAAGACCCGCTCAGCTTCTGCACTGCCACAACAACTTTATGCTGCTCTAAATCCCCTCTGAAATGGTGTGAAGCCAATGAGGCAGGTCCAGCAGATCTTCATTCCTCTTTAGCTCTGGTGAATATTCTCAGAGGTGACTGGAGGCAGTTTTGGAACAGCTGAAATGAGTCGCAGCAGAGGGTGGGGTCGGTGGGGGAGGGAGTGAGGAAGAGCAGATCCTGCAGGGATGGAGCAGAGGGCAGGAACACCAAGGCTGCCCCTCAGTTCAGTGCCTTTTGGGTATTTTGTTGGCATAAACACCCACTGGGCAGTGCCCAGCTGTGGAGCTGCTCCCTGGGCTCTGCTCCCTGGGTACCTGTGCTTGGGGAGGGCTGACCCTGGCTCGGGGGCACTGACCTTTAGGACAATGCTCTCAGGCACAGCGTGGGATTTTGGGGTGTCATGTACAGGGCCAGGAAGTGGATTTGGATAGTCCTCATCGGCTTGGGATATTCTGTGATTCTATGAAATGAGCAAAGGAGTTCATAGTGGTTGGTCAGATTATTTATTGCCAATAATTTGCACAAATAATTTAGGTATTTTTGGTCAATACATAATTTGTGGTTGCTTTTCCGTCATTAGTTGTTCAGCCATGGAGGCACTGGTATAATGCTCAATTAGTGATTAATTCACTGCCCCCTTTCACCCTCTGTGCAACGTAAGCGACTGCAGCCCTTGTTCCCTCCTGGAATGGATATGGATGGTAGGGGTGGCACTGGACGGGCTTTGAGGTCCCTTCCAACCCAAACCATTCTGGGATTCTGCAGATCAAAGCAGGCCAAGCCACATAACCGCTGCCTGCTGGGGGTGCTGACGGGTGTGGGGTGTCCTCCCCACCCTTGGACAGTTGTCTGTGATAGCATCAGAGCTGATTCTTCCTCTGGAGCACAGGGAATGCCCCTGGAAGCTGGCAGAGGTGATGCTCCAGCGTGGAGTTCCTCAGTGGCTGGGATGGACAGCGCTGCACTCCACACGGCTCCAGCGTCGGTTCCGTGTCAGGGTTATTTTGTGTTTCCTGCTGAAATTGCCTCCTCCTTGCCTGGAGAGTGATCTCTGGTGCTGTCGGAGGAGCTCAGCCATCATTTGGGAAGCTGCTCCGCGACACAAATCATTTCTGGCCTGACGGCCACGGGGCGGCTGTCAAACTGCAGTGTGTGCTGAGTAAACAGGATCATGTAATAAAGACTTAATTATAAAGCTAATGGTGTAAAACTATTATGATTTGTGGAAAATTGGTCATTAACTGCAGGAGTATGAAAACCAAACATTTTTCCCTGACACTTCCACTCAGCCACACTGAGCAAACACATGCTTGAAAATTTAGAAACATCACACGATACTCAAAGTGGTTAAACACGATGGATTGAATTTCCCTGGGCTGGTTTTTGGTTACTGAATGGAGTTTGGCTGCCACATTTGCAGGGTTACACCACAGTTACAACCACTCTTCACAGAACAAGGCAGGAGCTGCCGGAGCTGGTGGGCAGGGATGGACCTGTACCCTGGGACAGGCAGAAAAATGACTTAATGAGGAGCCAGAGCTTCACCTTTCTGTACAAAACACCCCCCACTGCCACAAGAGTGGGAAAAGAGCACCCCTTTTCCCTGAGGCAAAGCAGAAAACTTCCCAGCTGCCAGCAGCTGGGGCAACATGTGCTGATGGTCCCAATTAGACTCCCAGATTCAAGTTTGTATCCAATGAGAAAGATTATTAATGAGAATTAGGTCACTTTTAATTAGCTGCTGTTAACATAGTAGCTTCCTCTCTCCCAAAGACATCACTTTTTCTGATATCAACCATCAAGTAGTCTTTCTCAGAGCAATTATCCCATCAAAACTGGTTGCTCTCACAGTTAACAATTTTCATACTAATGCATTAATTGCCCCTGGCTTACCCACTGTCTAATCAGCAAGGTGGGTATTAGTTTCTGGAAGTGATTGATTTCAAGGGACTTTGTGCTTAATTACATTTTAGCAAACTCTGTTTTGAATCCTTAGAGAAGAGACACGTTTTCTGTTTGGCTTTGAACTTGCTGTGTTGGAGGGATCCAAGTATCTAAATTATTCCATTCATTCTTAAGCATGCTCGTCATGAGATGGTGGAGTTTTGTCGCTTCTGATTCATCTTTGCCCAGAAGAGCTCACCCCAATTGTAGGGTTTGCATTAATAAGTAAGTTTGCTTTAAAAAGTAATGATTACATTATATATATCTGCATGTCAGGCATGGAGAGAGTAGAGTGATCTCTCAAAATGTAATTTGTATATCAATCACTTAACTCGATGGTTTGGGATGAAATGTGCTATATAAATGCAAGGCCATAATTTATCTTCTTTCTTCTTGTGTCTCAACTTAATTGCACCTTTATTGCCCACTCTCACTCCCAGAGCCACGAGCTGAAGGGCTGGGGCAGAGCAAGTGCCCAGCTCAGGCAGTGCTGGTGGCTGAGAGCTCTGTTCTCCCTGGATCCAGGGGATGTTGTGGAAACCTCTCGTAGCCAGGTCTTTGATATTCTGTCTGCAACCCCAAAGCAAGAGATCTCCAGTTAATGCATTGATTCCTAATGATGGAAGTGGCTTGGGGAAGAGGGAAGGGGAAATGGGAGAAAGAAAACCATTTTGTTTACAACCTTTAGGAATTTCTTTACAGTTAGGGCCTTTTATGAAGGAGATGTACAGACAGATCTCACTGTTCCTGTCATATTTTTGCCACAGGCTTATTATTTCTGCTTAGAAATGGTCTCATTAATCAAATGTTCTGGGAATGCATGTGATCAGTGGTATCAAAATCACTAATCATCATTAAGAAGCAATGAAAATTCATTTTCGCCTGCAGTTTGCTAGACCTTACTTCCAGCAGAAGACATTTTCCCACCTTCTCCCCAGCTCTGAGCCAAAGGCTGGCAGGAACACCAGGCAGCTGCAGCCTCCAGGAGAGGGTTGCCAATTCCAAAGAGGAAGACCAAGAAAAGCAGGTCGTGTGGGCTCCATCTCAAGACACCAGAAAACTTGGAAATAACTGCAAGGCTTACAATGGAGGGATAAAGGTTTGGGATTAGCTGCTGTACTCCAACTCAGCATGGCTGAACAAAGCCACAGCTTCAGGGGTCCTGTGTCCGTCTGGGTGAGCACTCCCACCTGAGCTCCCTATGGCTAAACTGCTCTAAGAAGCTTGAAATTATTTGGATCAAGCAACTAACAAATACACAAGTGGAGGAGGAAGAGAACACGAGGAATTTAGCAATTTTCAGCATCCCCCCCATTCACCCAGCACCTACAGCACACCCTGGCTCTGGAGGGGTGCAGGGAAGAGATGGAGCTCTCTGGATGAGGGCTGTGTCAGGGGCTCCGAGCATCACCACTGCTACCCTCCCACACCTAAATCCTGCCACAGCTGCGCTTTCATCTGCCCTCCCCGAGCTGAGACAGGGGCAGGAGCCGATCCCGAGGAAACAGCGCCCAGCACGGGCGGGAGCGGGGCCGGGGCTCTGCAGGCTGGGAGAAAAATGCTGGAAGTGGGGAGGGAGAGAGGGGGCTGGAGAAAGTGTTTTTCTACTTGAAAAATGATAAAATTTTGATAACTTCAAGCCAGCTCAACCGGCAGACAGGCGGCTCAGACAAATGTATAAAACATCAAAAGGCACAGGATGGAGAGCGGTGCCGGAGAGCTCCAAATATAGATCCCTGCAATGTAATTCATTCCTGAAGCAGAAAGGGGAACTTTGCCATAACATGTTGTGTTGCAGCCCCATTTCCGCGTGTGCAATGAGCCAGGATGAAAAGGATTGCAGAGACCTGTGCATCAGTCTCAGAGATTGAATGAAAACCCCCACAAAAATTAAACACGTGCATAAGAAGTTAACAGGAGGAAATGCTCAAAGTGTGCTGAAACATTTTGCAGCTTGCTAAAGAGAGAGAGAAAAAAATCCCCACCCCAATTCCATCATATGAAGACTTTGAAATCATGACAAAGATAGAAGGGATAGATTTGGAATTCAGGTTCTGCAGCTCACAGTGTAAGGTGTTTAACTGTTTCATTTGTTGCAGTTTAACTACAAGGGATTATTTATTGCTGCTGGGAGGAGCAGGGCACAGCCGCACAGAGCCCTCCCAAGGCACAGAGCTCTGCTCCTGGAAAAGCAGGAGCGGGAGATGAGGCTTGATTCCTCTCTGCTCTTGAGCACATGCTCGGGGGGGCCTCGAGTCCTCTCCACATCAATTACTTAAAGAAAACACATCAGTGGAACGTGAAGATGCTCTCCCAGCTCCTTTGCCCTTAACGGTGCTGGAGTGTGTTTTTCTCAGCTCATTCTGCAGCTGGAGAAGAGACCCCGGTGCTGCCGAGGGGCTCCCGGGCTCTGCCCATGGCAGCAGGAGCCTGGCACAATCACGGCAGCACAATCGCACATTTGACTTTTCTGGAATTAGCAGAAATTCCGGCAATCCTTTTCTATAAGCTCTGAATATTACTGATTCATCTGGCTTTCACTTCTGTGTCAATCAACAGCAGAAGTTCTCTGGATAAGCAAGTGGGTGTAGGGAGAATCTCATGATTAGTCAACTAATTCATGTCCACTTAGAGTAATTATTAGCAGGGTTTAAAAATTTGTAATTCTGATCTCTCTAAATAACCAGAAATTATTACAAGGAGTGCTCAGCTGAGAAGTTAATTAACCCTTGGTACATAGACCTTGTTTGGGAATGGTGTGGCAGCCGACAGGATCCTAAATGCTGTCAGCAAACAGCACTGCTGTGCTCATTCATCGCTATCTACAGACAGTTACTAAACTGCTACTACTGCTAAATTAAAGGGTTAATTAGGCAGTTTAAAATACTGCTGTGTATTTCATTGGATCACAGACTGGTTTGAGTGGGAAGGGACCTCAAAGCTCATCCCATTCCACCCCCTGCCATGGGCAGGGACACCTTTCACTATCCCGGGTTGCTCCAAGCCCGGTCCAGCACTTCCAGGAATGGGGAAACTTTATCACAAGCCATGAGGCAAATGTCCCAGTGCTGTCCCTGCAGGACCTGGGTGTCCATGGGGGACAGCAAAGCTTCAGCCTGCGGGATGCTCCCAACCACAGAAAAGTCCACCAGAGGCAGCGTGAGGTGCAAGTGGAACCATCCAAACCAGTTTTGGATCTCTGTGCGCTTTCTGAAGACGTTAGGACACATTTCTTTCTTTTTTCACATAAAATGGGTCCAGGCTCGTGTGTTCCTTGTGTCCCAGCAGAATCCTCAGCCAGGGCTCGAGGGAAGAGCAAATCTGCCCTGATGGGATTGAAGCTGCATTTCCAGAGCAGCCTGAGCCCTTCAAACCCGCTGTGCAGAGTGCCAAGGCGCCGAGCAGACCAGGCAGGGCACCACAGCAGCTGGGTTATCTCCACAGGAGCCATTAAGAGCAGGGAACAGGACTTAGGAAGCTTTGATCAGCTTCAGGGATGAGGAGGAAACGTGCACCTAATCTCTGAGCAGAAAGCTTCCACAGTGAGCATTTCTGTTTCTGTTGGTGTGATTGTTAAGTATACAAATTAGGCAAAGATAAAAAAAATCATTAAAATGCAATCATAGCAGTGATATTATTTTATGTCTATATAAGTACATTAAAAGACCAACTTTGTAGGTCTTTATGTGCTTAATAAAGCTGAATAATTTACCGGAAAAAGATCTGTGGTGGCAGCAGTAAAGTGAATTTTTATCTCTATTTGACTTCAGGCATACTCCAGGTGTAGAAAGAAAAAACATTACTATATTTCAGATCACATGTTTCCACATTGGGATGAAGAACAACAATTCTAGGGCAGGAAAAACGTTAAAAAGAGAATGATGTGCAGATTCTCTCTCCCTCACAGCATGGTGTGGGGTTGAAAGGATTGCTGCACCTCAGTAGCAACGTGCCTTCTTTCCATCTTAATCCTTCCCCACCCTTCTCCTCCCAGGATGAAAGGGGAGGAAAAGTTCTGTGGTCAGATTCATTTCTTGCAAGTAGGAGCTGCTCATCTGAGCCCGTTTCTGTGGGAAGTGTTTCCTCTGCAAACATGTCTCACTGCTAGCACAGCCATTAAAAGGCCTTGTGGCACAATAGAAAACATCACTGCAAAATCCAAAAGCTCATTAAAATACTGAAGGGCGCTCAGCAGTCTGCAGGCACACGTGGGGATGGTGCTGCTGGCTCTGGCTCCTCCAGGGTCGAGGCTGGACATGGTCCTGTTTTGGCTTCTCACTCTCCACCCCAGTGAGACCTCCCAGGACATTCCCCCCAGCGCTGTAACCCTCGAGAGCAAGTGTTGATTAAGGACATTCTCCCAAAGGAATCTGCCAAAAAATGGAACTGGACTTTCATTGGGTTTAGTCCTTCAATATTTTCCCCAGTCTTTATATTTCTCTGCCTACCCATTCATTCCAGCAGGTCCATGGAGCAGGGTCAGGATCTGGCCTGGCCTGGCCTGTGCTCTCCCCGTGTCCCCGTGCTGCTGAGGGGCTGCCCAGGACACTCCAGGGAGTGCATTTCCCGCCCAGCTCATCTTTGACTCCATTGTGTTTATTTAGTAATGAGGCCAAGCCCCGGCACTGCGAGATGATGTATGGCTTGTCCCAATCCTCAGGGATTAGAGGACTTTATGTTAAAACTGATGATTAGTTAAACAGTGCTGTGTTTGTGGCTGAATAATTGCAGTACCCAAAATCCTCCCCCATCAGCATCCTGTGCTGAAAATGCCATGCATCATAAAGAAGGGTTTAGCCTGGCTCTTTTGCAGCAATCCCTGGAGACAGAAAAGGAATCAATAATAAATTTAAAACCTGGCAGGTTTCAGGCTGCTTGAGCTCCTGAAATGAGTGCCCCCCTCAGCCGAAACACTTGGGCTCTAAGGACAAGCAAATGCCAAAGAAAATGTTGTTTCCACATTCACTGCACTTGATAAAAGGTACAAAAGGCTGAGATTAATGTCCCACTGCTCACATCCACCCTTACAGGTACGTGGGAGGTGCAGACTCCAAACATTCTTGGCAAATTAGGATTATTTCAGTTTGTCTGCAGAAGGCCCCTGTGCTGTGTCCAAAGGCAGGGAGCCTGCCAGGAATACAGCCAGACATGGAGCAGCAGGGCTGTGCTTTCCCTGGGCTCAGAGAGGGCTGGACACCAAAACCCCCACATTTCCAAGTGCTCAGGAGCTCAGGCAGGTATTAGATTTATATTTAGCTTCATTTCCATAAGGAGACTGACATTTTATTCAGGAAATCTCTGTCGGATTGAATGGATGAGACCAAATACATGGACGTGAGCACATGGAAGCACCAAAGCAGTTGTGTTTAAAGACACACAAGGATCTCAGGCACAGAGTGGGATTCCAGGATTGTTCTGTGCAGGGCCAGGAGCTGGACTTGGTGATTCTTGTGGGTTCCTTTAAGCTCAGAATATTCTGTGGTTCTGTGATGTGTGTGAACATCCAGGTGTAGGTGCCTATACACACAAAACAGAGATTTATCAAGAATGGCTGGTTAGCAGAGAGGAGAAAAGAAATGAGAAATATGTTTAAGAGCAGATGCAGATCAATAATTCCACAGAAAAAGTGGAATTATGTACGTGACAAGAAATGGAAATTTTCAGCTGAAAAAGTCTATTTTTTGTTTCAGCAGGTCCCCGTTTCCTGCCCTTTCTAATGTTACTTTGTGCAGTTTCAGGTTTCCAGCACCTGGGAGACAATCAGTGGAGTCTTCATTTTTCCTAACAGGAACTCTGTAATGCTTAGAATAACCCTAAAGTAGCTCTTTGCTAATGCCAATGCCCATCCCTCCCTGCTCCCCTCTGCTGCAAGCTGAGCCTGGGGCAGCTCAGAGGTGCAGGGTGCCCATGGACAGCCTTCCCCAGCGTGTCCCCAGCCCCTCTGATGCCTCCAGGATGGCTCCCAGTCCCTTCAGCTGGCTGCTGGAACAACAGCTGCTCTTCACTCAGGGATTTTATGGAAATATCCTCACTACTTTCAGTTATTTTAAGGATACAGGGGGAAACCACAAGCCCTGAGCTGCCGGTGCAGTTCCTCCGAGCTGTAACCTTGCTGGGTAAATCCAAGGTTGCAGCACGTAAGCACCGAGAGTCCGTTCAGCATTGCTGGAAGCTATTTCCTATTCCTCTTTTTGTCTTGCTGATTTATGTTATTGCTGAGGAACGAAGTGTTAAGAGTAAATCAATATCTTGTGGCGAGGCCGCTGTGGCCGGCAGTGGATTTTTGTCACTCGCAGTGTAAGGGCACGCGGCAGCCTCGCCTTAACCCGCGCTCCTGCGAAGCCCTGGGCTGGTGCCGGGAGCTGGGGGCTGTGTGGGACTCGCTGCTCCCCCTCCACCCAAACCCTTCTGGCCACGTGTGTGCTCAGGGATCCGCAGGCATCTGGAACGGGGCTTCCAAAAATAGCTCATTGACATTAATGGGCCAGATGAAAGCAAGGAGGGCTGGAAAGCACATGGAGGAACGGGTAAAAGGTAGAGGGAAATCGTGGCAGTCAGGGATGGGGCACAGGGGCAGGCAGGGAGTGAGTGAGGAGTCGGCTGAGGCGAGGGAAATGTGAGGATGGGATGGGAGGAGAGATGAGGAATGAGGATGGGAGAAACACCTTCTCCAGGAGCCTGGGGGGTACCTGCTGCTGCCATTCACCTGCCATTTTCCAAGGGCGGGGACAGAGGCAGTTGGTAAAAATCAGTCAAAAATTTCTTCTTCTCAGAGTCCATCTAACTCAGGGTTAAAAGGCTGCTCTAGCCCAGCTCTCGGCAGTGCCAGGCACTCAGTGCCAGCATGGAAGGGCTGCCTTTCTCCTTTGGAATCATCCAGGCATCCTCCAGGACTTCTCTAGCCACTTTCTGGCCTCATCACACTGGGAAGATGATCCACAGTGCTCCACGCCGTGCGTTCAGCGAGGGCGTTGGGATCCCAGGGGCTGTGGAATATTTATAGGAAATTATACAGCTGGTTGAAAGTTTACTGTTGCTTTTTTCCCCCCAAGAAATTCTTGTCCTTTTGAAACCCAAAGCAAAACAGTTTAAATAGATCAAGACTTGCTTCCAACACAGCTTGTGGTGTGACTTTCCCCAAACTAGAGGACATTCTTTCAGAATGCATTACCCAGTGTCATTTGTCCCGATTCCTCCCCATTGACAGGCATGAGTCGAGACAGATCAGCTTCCTGCTCCCTCCCATCCATCCATGCTGAACACGATGGCTTTGACCTTCACGTGGCAGAGCTCCCTGGGCATCAACTGCACGGCCCCAGGCACTCTGACGAAGGCAAATGCCATCTCTGGATGGAACAGGGTGCCCAGAGAAGCTGTGGCTGCCCCATCCCTGGAGGTGTCCGAGCCCAAGTTGGAGTAACCTGGGACAGTGGAAGATGCCCCTGCCCACAATGAGATGAGCTTTCAGATCCCTCCCAACCCAAACCAGTCTGGGATCCTGTGATGTTCCTTGCAGAGAAAGGAAAGGGAAGAACAGAAGGGTTAAGTTGTGGCTGAACAGGCTGCTCTGCAGCAGGAATTCCTGCCTATGGGCACCTCAGGCAGGTACTACTTGGACCTACACGTCGCAAATCCAAACCTCAGCCCTGGGGCTGCCCCACTGCCAGGGCTGCAGCCTGAGTGCGGTAAAAGGATTTTAGGGCCAGTCCTTGGTACCCATAGTTGTTTTTACCAGTTCTTTGCATGTTTTTACAATTTTTACAACTTATCTGCAGTCAGACTTGACTCTCTGGCCAGCGGATGTGTGCATATGTATGAGACAGAGCACACCTCGAGGCACCCTGGGGGGCAGCCTGATCCCATCATTCCCGTGGCATCAGCTCTTGGGGATGTGTCACAGCTCAACGGACAGGCACACACCCCATAAGGCTCAACAAGTCTTGGACATATAAAGACGAAGCTCTCTCTTTCCTCCAGCAAGATGTTGCTGCTATTTAAGGTCTATTATCCTCCCTCTGCTCACACACTGCTACCATCAGTGTTATAAATGGGCTGGGTGTTCAGAGAAGAGAAGAGACCCCCAGGGTAGCAATTACTAGAACTGAATTGTCTGATGCAAAAGGCAGCATTACCCTGGTGTAATTTGATCATAAAATAAATTGCATTGCCCATAAACTTGCTGAATGCTGGAGTTTCCCCCCGAGTTGTTTCCATGCATTTGGAGCCAGAAGGGCTGCAGGGAAATAGCCCAGCTCCGGCCACCGCCGCTCTGAGACTCCAAGGAAAACTGTCATGGAACAAGTGAATATTCATAATGCAATTAAACTCATCTCTGACATGGTGCCAATGCTAATCTTCCCCAAACAGGCTTGGATGGGAGCTGTGTGGAAAATGTGCCCACGCTCCCGAGCAGCAGCTCCTGGGTCCCTTGCCTTGTCAGGTGCGGGGCTGGAGGGCTCCTCTTGTCCAGGTAAACACACCTTGGGGTCCAGGTCTCCTTCCAGGCAGGTCAGTAAGAGGCAGTTGTGCCTCTCCACAGCGTGACTCTATTCTAACCTCACCAGCCTCGAGCAGGTCAGTGTTTGTGTGGGGAACCTGCAGGGAAAAAGCAATGACAAGAGGTGTTTATCCACCAGTGTGCTCTGATAACAAACCAGAGCCCAGTTTAATGCTAGGAACCATTGCTACATTTTAAATTAGACTGAAACTCCAATTATTTGTGGTTGTCAGAAATCCCAGCATATAAAACAAATCTGCTGCCCAGGCAGAAAGCTGGGTGGGCGCTGTGCTGGGCTCTGCCTTCGTCACTTCTTGGCTTTTATGGCTATGGATTGCTGCAGATAATATCTGGGAAATGCTAATTGCATCTCTAGTTCACTGCTACGTGGTGATCAGATACAGGAACAGGGGAGCTGCTGTACACCAGCAGCATTTGCAGTGCCAGGCTGGGCGTGCTGGGTCTTGTGTCTGTAGTGTCTCTCTCAATTTTCTTTTCTGTACTTTCTGTAAGAATCCAAAGTAGCAACCAGATTCTTGTAAAAAAGGGAGAACAGCCCCCAGGCTCCTGGAGCTGAGGATGTGAGAGGCTTTCCCTGTCTCCCTCCTGTCCATGCACTGGGAATGAAGAGAGAAGAGACAATATTTCATCTGGAAGGGACCTGCAAGAGTGCTGGCTGAGGCAGCCCTGCTGCTCCTTCCCAGAGCCCTTCCAGCTCCCCGCAGCTCAGCAAGTTTGGGTGCTGTGAAGAGCCCCCAGTGCCCCCCATCTCCTGCATCTCTTTCTCTGGTCGCTTTTGTCATCTCTGTTGTGCATCCAACAGGTTTCCATTTACAGCCCCATGGTCAGTGTTAACCCAAGGGTATCTGGATGATGGTTAAAAGTCTGAGGCAGATGCTGCAGCAGAAGCAGGGACAAGAATCCACTCTCAGACTCTGTCCCGGGAGACCAGGAAGGCTGCAGGAACACAATAATTTGATAAATTAGAGGTCGTTTGATGACAGACCAACTCCTTGTGGTTATGGAGAGATACGTGAGATCTGGAAGGATGATTTGGGGAGAAGATCCCTCATTTATGTGCCTAGCACTCCTTTCAGTGGGGGTAGTAGTTATGTTTGCCTCTGCTCCCTTTGGTGTTTATTAATCGCAAATTTAATAACTCATTAGGATTAATGAATTCAGTTGGAGGTGACTTCCAGGTTAGCCTCATGATGAAATAAATGGCATTGGAAATCCAATTAGACACAATCGTACAATAATTATATAAGACCATAATCCCTCCTCTGCAAAAGCAGGACAGGTGCAGCATTTCAGACCTTTTTTTCATGGAAAACCACTAGATTACATGCAGTCAAATGGGATTTGCAGCTGTAAATTCATGTGTTCGTGCTTATCCTAAGGTGGTGGTGGAACAACGATTGCTGAAGACAAGCCCAAAGATAAACACACTTTCAGGGTCACAGGCAGGAGACCTGAGCTTATTAAAGTATGTTCTAATACTTTTCAAGTTATTTTCCTTTCCCTGGTGTGCTGTGTAGGCCAGGAATACAGAGGCTCAGAAATTCCCTGTTATTTTTATAGAGATACTGCTAAATCTGTTGACCCTGTACAGGTCTTGCAAACAGAGATTTTTATAAAAGGCAAGTGAAAAAAGAAATGAAAAGGTTTCAAATCTTTGAAAATAGATAATGGAAAATCTTCTAAGGGCTGAGCATCTCCCCTGTTAATAAACCGCAGTGCTGCACGCATGGAACTTGCTGTGAGACACTGCTGCACTTTAGGGAGCCGGGATGGAGGTGCCAGGGAGGTGGTAGACAAGGTGGTTTAAATGCTCTGAATACAAGTAACTAACTTCCCTGAAAAGCAGCTGAGACCCAGAGAACGTCTGAAAGATGAATGACAGTTGGTGACTGCAGCCTAGAGAGAAAGAAAATACATTTATTTTGTATCTATTCCTTTACTCAGAGGGTGGGGAGACCCTGGCACAGGGAAGCTGTGGCTGCCCCTGGATCCCTACTAACCCAGGGAGTAACAGCATCAGGAGAAGCTGCCGTGTATCCCTTCCAGCACTGGCAGGATGTCCCATATTTTTTTCAGTGTCTTTTGACCCAAAATAATTGTGCCTTTTCCCCCAGCTTTCACATCCTTCCTCCTGGGCTGGAGGGAAGGCAATGAAATATTTCGCCACAGGTTACAACAACAGTGACAGAAAAATAACTGGGAGCAGCTGAGCTTTGCAGCGCTGTGAGCTGGAGTTTGCCCTATCTGGAAAGCAGCTGGAAAGCAGGTCCCAAAGAGTAATTAGCACTACCTGGAGTAATGAACAGGCGCTCCTCAAGAAAAGAGTGGGCACGCTGTGGTGTTATTACCTCCTGGTCCTTCGTGCCAATTTTCTGATTAATAACATCCCAAGCCACTTGATGCACTATTGATTCTAAATTCAGTAAGAAGAACTGGCAGCTTCTGGCAAGATCACATAATTTTTCCTCAAAAAATTTTCCCTAATATTCAGCCTGGACCTCCCCTGGCCCAGGCTGAGGCCGTTCCCTCTCCTCCTGTCCCTGTTCCCTGGGAGCAGAGCCCGAACCCCTCCGGCTGCCCCCTCCTGTCAGGGACTTGTGCAGAGCCACAGGGTCCCCCCTGAGCCTCCTTTTCTCCAGGCTGAGCCCCTTTCCCAGCTCCCTCAGCAGCTCCTGGGGCTCCAGCCCCTTCCCAACTCCGTTGCCCTTCTCTGGGAGGAGAAGCCCAACCAATAAACAAAAGCTGTTCAGATCCATTAACAACCTAGGAGAGAAAGGCAAATATGTAACAGTGAGCAGAAGGCGGCTCAGAAAGTGTGGAGAAGCCAAGAAATATTGAGCTTTGATCCAGAGAGAGTATTTCAACAAATGCTGAATGCTTTGCAAATATTCCGTGCTTGCAGGAGCCAAAACACATGGCAAGGGAGGAGTAATGATGCCCGAAGCTCCGGGGTGGGCAGCAGGAACGGGTTCCAGCACACATCTTCTGCTTCTCTGGCAGTGCGAAAAGCACGGTTTTCCACAGGAGCTGCCGCCACTGACACCTCTGAACTGGGAACAAGGCAGCTCCTTCCCAAAGCTGCATCTGTGCAATCTATTTCTGAGCAGGGGGAATATTAAGAATTTTGTTTCTTAAAATGATGCAGGAACCAGAAAAGTGAGTTTTTCCTCACTGTTTGGAAGCGAGTTGCATTCACTCAGGGCTGGATTTTCAGGGGATACTGTCAGGAGGGAGAGAGAGGAGATGGAAAGCCCTGCTCTGGGTGGGAGTGCTCAGCTCCTGCAGACCCTGGGCAGGAGGTGACGTAGAACCCAGGCATTCCCATTTCTCCTTTCAGACTTGGCCAAAGACAGCCCCACCACCACTCGCCTGTTTTGCTGGGGCAGCTTTTCCCGGGGCTGCCCAAAGTGCGGCAGGGTCTGGGCGGTGCCAGGTGAGGCTTTAACCCAGCGCGTCCTGCACTGAGCAGCACTGCGGAGCAAGGGAGCTCCAGGACTGGGGCACTGGCAGAAGCACATGCAAATGTGGGGAGCTGAGAACAGTAAAAGCCCAAGAAACAAACCAACAAGCAAGAAAAGGAGCACCTGGTCATTGAAACTGGTCTCTGTGTCCAGCCCGACCTGCCATCCTCACAAGCATCCTCTAATAAAGAGAATAAAAGAGGTTCTCTATCTCCTCTATTGAGACCTTCAAATTTCCATCTTAATGGGACATGGTGCCTGACAGATTGAGCTCCACTGAGCAGCTCATTGTAAATTCAAATGCGGGCTCTGGGGCTTATTCGAGGCACCCATTGTTTCCTGCCCTGCTTTGCTGTCTGGGCAGGCGGCTGCGAGTGATGACTGCGCGCTTTGTCAGCAGCGCTTCCCGAGCTTTACCGGGCTGATCTCGGCAGCCTCCGCCGTCCTCCTGCCTCCCACCCAGCCAGGCGTGTGCAGGGCCGGGGCTGCGTGGGCTGGGGCTGGCAGGAGGATGGAATCGCTGCTCCTGGGGGATTGATTCCATTTCACACGGGCAGCGGGCAGAGGGCAAGCGCAGAGGGACTGTCGGCAGGCGGGTGTCCTGCTGGGTCCTGCTGGGTCCTACTGGGTCCTACTGGGGTGCCATAGGGACCCTCCTGCCCAGCCCAGCAGAGCAGGGAGCTCGGGACCTGCCCTCAGCTCCTGTCCCTGTTGTTCCCGGCTCCCGGGAAGGCGGTGGAGCCCTGCTCCCTGTCCAGCAGGGAATGCATTCCATAAAACCATGTGCCATCATGCCTAAGGAGGGAGGAAGAGTGTGGCAGCTACAGGAACAGCAGCAGGAGCCGCTGTCACCAGAGCTCTGTGCCTTGAGCCCTCCGTGATGCTGAGCCCAGAGTGGAAGGGGAGGGCTCATGGCTGAGGAGCTGGGAATTGGCTGGAGAAGTGACTAGAAAATACTGGGGAATGTGCAGCAGGGAAGTACCGAGGCAGAAGATGCGGCTGCAGGGAACCTCATTGGCATCTCTGCCTCTGCAGGCACAGGTGGGGCTCAGAGCAGGCAAAATGCCCCACGGCTCACAGATTCTTTTCATTCCTCCTCCTTGTTAGTCCCAGGCTTCTGAACACTAAAACACATCGATTCGTCAAATTTGAAAGGAAAAAGGCAGTTGTCTCCTACTGAGTGGGAATGCAGTTCTGCCCATGGTTAGATTTTGACCAAATTCAGCAAAGGGAGACCATGGTTTTCTTCCAGATGTGTTTTGCCATGTGAAAGCCAGCCGAAACCACTAATTTTGCGGCTTTATTTATTTATTGTTCCTGATTTTCAGCCGTCTCTGGGCCATGAATTATGTAGAAGATGCACAGCAAATGAGCTGAGGCCCTGGCAGGTTCGGCGCAGCTCCCGAGCCGGTGTCCAGCTCCACCTGCCTGCAGCAGCTCCTGCAGCATCTCCCTCCCATCCCAGCGCCCTCCAGGACTGAGAACCTGGGGGCTTCCTGACAACGCCGTGGGCAGAGGGGATGACAACCCCTGCCTTCCCGAAGCTCTCCAGGGCGGTGATTCTCGAGGTGGGTGCGTGGCTTCCGCTGCCACTCGGATCACACCTCCAGCCCCGTGTCCAGACCAACCAAACAGACCAGCCCAGTCGTGTAAATCTAACCACGAAATCAAGGCTGTGAATTCCCTCCTTAAAAATCAGTTCTCGTTCGTGCCTTGGAGCCTGGAAGCTGCACTGACTTCCTCCTCTCGGAGCAGCTGGCACTTAGCACTTGCTTTTTCTTTTTTAAATCGACAAAGTTCTACCTTTTTTTTTTTGTTGTTGTTAAATCCACATTTAATCTTGCATTTGTGTACACCAGGGAATAAGAGAAAGGTTTTATTCCTTGCATTATTTATGAATGGTATAATTTCAGGGCATCTGTATTAAACTAAGGTTCTGAGTGGAAAATAATATTAAACAAGACAAGTGTGTATATTTGTTTCATAAATCCATAAAACCTGATTAACAATGATGCTCCTAATGCTGGGTTGATCATTAGAAGACTTCCTGTATCTGGACCAGGGTGCTGCACTGGAGGCTTTGATGCATTAGGACAGAGCCCTGCAAAGCTCTGTACACTGAAATTTGTGGTGCAGCAGGGTATGATTTAACCAAGGCTTTGCTTTTGCTTTTTTAATTATTTTTATTATTATTTCTTTCTCTGTGAATTTCAGAGCTGATTAACAATACAAGAGATGGAAACTTTGCTGTGTTCTGCCAAAGCAGCTGCTGGCTCCCAAAGCAAGACTGATGCTTTGTGTTTCCTCTTCAGGTTTTCTCACTGAAATTGTGGCTGTTCCATCCCACTGCTCCCTGGGAATGGTTTCCAGCAAACATCACCTCTTCCCCTGCCGTGGGGCTGGGGTGCTCTGGGATGAATTTCTGTAAGTGCCAGCAGCTGACAAGCCCACTGGGCAGTGGGACAGCCAGAAAATAGATTTTTCTATCAATTTCACATATTATTTGGTAGCAAAGACAGAGTTCCAAAGTAAAGCCTGAAGAGTAAAGGGTAGATTGGGACATTTTCCTGGGTACAGTTAATGAGCTGTCGGCCCCCTTTGGGTCTCCTTTCAGTGCCGAGTGCTGGTAATTTATTTCCTTGAGAACAGGATCTGTCAGTCTGGAGGGGACAGGCTCTGTGAGCTCTGGAGGTTTCCCAGAGCCTGTGTGACAGAACGTGGTGATGTTCTCTACCTGTTACCAAAACCTCATCTCCAGAGCCCCCGGATCTGACCCAGAGCTCTCGCTGCTCATGCTCCGTGGAGTCACTGAAACCTGAGTGGTGCTGGGCGAGAGCCAGAGGTGAAAGAACACTCCTGGGGGGCTGCAAGTAATGGCTGCTCAGGGAAAGAAGGAAATATTTTTGCTAAGAAAAATAAAATGATCTCAGGAAATTCATATGCAGGTCAGTGACGCAGCAAGTGTGACTCCCTTGCAGTGAGACTCTCCATATGACTCCTCCACAAGTGGCAATAGAGAAAATTTTCGGCTGAAAAAAAAATTAGCCTGAAGGTGAAAACTTCAAAGGGGCTGAACTCTGAATCCAGCAAGAGCCTTATGCACGTTGTGGAGCTGAGAGGAGCAAGTGTTGATAAAGCACTTCAAAACCCTGCCAAGCCTGTGATCAGCTTTCTCCCATGGCAGGGGCCGGGCTCTGGCGAGCCCTGAGCACCCGTGGGGACCAAATGCTGATGAAACGCTCTGAAATCCCCAGAAGTGTGTGGAAGGGGAGGATGGGAGGAGAGCAGAGTGCGCAGGGCAGGGTGGTGCTGGGCAGGTTCAGGGAACACTTGGGGAGCAGCCTGAGCTGCCAGCCCCAGGGAGGAGGGTGTGAGCACAAAGTACCCAGAGCTCATGGCCCCCACGGCCCCATTTCACCTCTGCTGGAGTGTCCTGGAGGGAAAAGGCTCCCTGTTCAGCCCCAGAACTGCAGCTGGAATGACAAATCAAAGTGAGCTGAACAACAGCTGCTCCCACCTTCTCTGGGAATGGGGCCACCGCTGTCAGGAGGATTCATCTGAGCCTCAGTGCCTGCAAGTCCCTTGCTCGATGCTGCCGCTCCTTGGGGGCAGCTGGAGGATGTGAGAGGACCCAGCCCCTGCTCAGCCCCTGCAGTGACACCCCACAGCCTTGGATAGCCTCTGCTTTCCAGTCCTTTCCCCCTTGGAGAAATGGAATTTCTGTATTGCTGGCACATGAAAGAAATAGGAGTTTTCTTGCTGCAAGCCATAGAAAGCAGGCTTCATTCAGTTCCTGAATAATTTAGAATACAAGCCTTTGATTAATTTCATGAGAAAAAGGAAACAAAGTTAGCTATAACTATAGGCCATTCAAAGTATGGATTGCCAGAAAAATGTGCAAAGTGCTGTCATGAGAGGATTAATTACACAGATTAAATATTTTATAAGTTAAATAATGTGTATTTTTTGGAGACAAAATGGAATGTCATTTTTTCCCCCAAGACAGGGAAAGTAACTGTATTCACTTCCATTTAGCCCACAGAGCAACACAGACTCCAGTGACAGAGGAGGATGGATCAGGGCTGTAATTCCCAGCTGGCACCAAAATCTATATTCTGAGCAGCATTTTGTCTTCTCCCTGAGAGCCAGCTCTGAGCTTTCAAGTCTCTGTCACTTGTGAGGTTCTTCTGGGGGGAGAAGAAAAGGGTCCTAGCAATTGTTACTCTCTCTATTATAGTCTTCCAAATCGGGAAGGAAAATGGACGGTGTAGAGTGATTTTAATTATTGTTTTATTGTCCTGGAGGATAATGGCAGAGCCTTTCAAACTGTATTCCTTTCTCCTTTACAGAAAAGAAGACCTGAAGCCAATTTCTGCCTCTGAACTGTCCACAAGGCTGAACCCCTCTGCAGGAGAGTTTGCTCCATGGCACGCAGGGCACGTCCAGCCGCTCCCCCAGGGGAGTCACTGCCAGAGAAATGGATGCAGGGGAGGTTTCCCAGCCATCACACAGGTTTGGCCTATGATTCCATGATTCTATGATTCCATCCCAACAGGAGCATCAATCTTCGTGCCAGTTTTTATTGCTTGACTCAAGTCCAGAACATCTGACAGCTATTACATTTTCTTCCTACTGAAATTTTTGTATTTCCTAATAGTTAAAAATGAACAGACCCCCCCCATGCCTGTATAATCTTTTCCACTGGGAGCTGATGTGCATCTTAATAAAGACATGGAGGAAACCACCCTTGTGAGGCAAAAGAGGGACAGAGCCCAGTAATGAGCCTGAGCCACCGCTGTGCACTAACCTATAGCAATTAAATTGTCTGCTTTGAATTGAGCAATGAGAGCTGCTGAGGAATGGTGATGCAGTCAGAGGAGATACTCCTGTGAGCCTTTCACCTTTAAGCGTTTCTTCCGATTTTGAAAAATAAATTACACTGAAGCTGTCTAAGTATTGAAACAGAAGGTGGGGCTTAGTTTCATGTGAGGCAGTAGTATAATGATTAATTTGTTTTCAGTGTGATGCCCTGGAACTTCTGATAATGCGACTCAGAATGTAACTTGGCTTCCATCAGGTTTAGATTGGATATTAGGGAAAATGTCTCCCCTGAAAGGGTGGTCAGGCATTGGAACAGGCTGCCCAGGGAAGTGGTGGAGTCACCATCCCTGGAAGTGTTCCAAAGGAGTGTGGATGTGGCACCTGGGGACATGGGATATGGGGAATGCAGCACTGCTGGTGTAAAGCTTGGACTCAGATCTTTTCAGCCGTGATCATTCCATGATTCTGTTACTGGGCAGATTCAGGAAGCCCAATTAGTGGGAAGTCTTCTCAGATAGAAATAACTCCCTGCTCTTATCTGCATTTTGAATCAGTGATTTTCCTGTCCTGCTACTGCCTGTTCTGTCCCTGGGAGAGGTTCTTCCCACCCTGGGCTCTGGCACTTTGTGCCAGATCCTCCTCAATCCCTGTAACCTCCTCCACCACCTTGCTGCATTCCAAATTCCACTGCAGTCCTCGTTTTGTCTCCTGCAAAGCCTTTCCCTGGTGAGGCCTCTCCTCTCCCAGACACTCGGAGCACCCGGGCTGCTCAAATTCATCCTTTGGCAAAGGCACTAAAGTGGTGTGTGGGAAGATGGAGCTGAGATGGAGCAGAAAATCCTCCACCCCTCCTCTGTCTGGGTGTTATCCATGCCTGGCATGAGCCAAACCCTGCTCTGCCTGATCCTGCTTGCTCCAGGTGCTCCCGCTGGGAGCAGGACCCCAGCCTGGGAGGCAGGGAAGGGTCACCCCACACATGTGTACGGTTGCTCCTGCAGTAATTTCTCATCTTTGTCCCATTTGTGCCACTCTTTCCTTGAGAAAAGGGAGTTTAGAGGCAATTTGCCTTGGAAAATTACAATTACATTATTGATTGGGTAAAAAGGAACTGTTTTATTAAAGCTTAGAATCCTGCATGTTTCTTTTCCTTACAAATATCCTATTACATGCTCAGAGACCACCCACACGCTTTACTGCTTTTACATTTGCCCAGCAATCTTTCATGCCAGTTGACTTCTCATTTCCAAATCCCTTTCTGCATTAAACACAGACCCACACACTCCGACCCATTTTGCTTTGAAATAAATCATAAGTCCATGCCAGAAATGACTCGGGGTGTTCTTCAGAATTTGTAAACAGCACTAAAGTCTTGTGGGAAATGTCACAAAGTGTTGCTCTGAATTTATTAAGTAGTTTCTCATCTTAAATGTCTATATTCCTGTACACAGCCTGACAGTGTTTCTACCTGTAATGGCATTTGATGGGTGGGTAGATTTTGGGGCTCCTGGAAAATCCCACAGATCCAGAAAGGGGAAGGAGCTTTGAGACTGTGAAGGCTGATTTGATAGAAGGACAAAGAATCCATTTTGCAGCTTACTACTAACATTTCACTTGATAAAAGAGAGGAAAAAACACGATTTCTTTGGCCGTGGTCAGAATTTGCTGGGACTTGCCTTCTCAGAGGATAGCCCTGACTCAGACATTAAAGCAGCCACAAGCAAATCCCGAAGGAAACCCCAAAACCTCTCCTGGTTCTCCGTAAGGGCATGGGGGATAGAGCCACTGCTAAAGGGCATTTGGTGCCTGGGTGTAGCAGCTGGAAAAGCTGCCCCACAGGTGGTTCTGCAGCCCAGAAGCTCCAGCAGCTGCTTTTTCCTCTTATTTCCCATTCTCTTTCATTCCCCAGCAGTTTCTCTTCTGCCAAGCCGTGTGCCTCACATTGCTGTGGGCAATTATCCCCCTGAACCAGGCAGGACAATAAACCCCATTAGTCAGAGGTGACAAGGGAGTTTTTTTTAACCCAAAAGGCAAAGGGGTGACCCAGCCCGTGCTCCTGTGCGTCACCCCTTTGGTGGGGTCACCTGCCGACCCACTGGGTGCTGTGGGTGAACCACCTCCTGTGCATCTCAAGGCTGAGGAAAGGGGATGTAAATTTGGGAGATTTCCTCCTGATCCGTGAAACCTCTCCTTTCATCTCTGCAGAGGAGCAATCCTTTATTTGAGATGTTTTCCAGTGTCATGAAATGAATTGCTGGTGCCAGAAGACAGCCAGCCACCCGTGAGGAAGTGCTGGGTAGGTTTTAGCACTTTTCCCCTAATCTCTAGGCCTACAGCCTTGTTTTCCCAGGACATCAGCTGGAATCCAGCCACTGCTATAATTAGCAGCATTACCAGAGATGCAGAGGATTTTGTGGCCACACCAGGCAGTTTCCATCCAGCTCCCTACTCTTAATTCGAGTGCTGCCTTGCACCAGCTGCTTAGAGGGTGTAAGAAATACCAAGCAGGCAATTCCAGCATCAAAAAGATGTATTGTCAGTTGAAGCATGTTGGACATAAAAGCAGAACAGCTTTTAATTAAAATTTTTTCCACCAGCCATGGAGGGCCTAAACAAGGAACAGGAGTGTTTTACAGGAGTGAAAACTCTCAGCACTTCACTGTAGCAAGGGAAAAGCAGCTTTGAAATCCAGAGCAGAAAATGCTGATGGAGAGCAGGCTGTGCCTGGGGAGTAGTGTGTGGGATGGCACGTGGTCCATGTGGCTTTTCATCAGGATTTTCCTGACACATCTGCATGAGCCTTTCCCCGAGCCTTGTGGCCATCAGCTACAAATTTTCTTCCACACAGTATCACAGAGGGATGGAGAAAGAGCCGTCAGACCAGCCCCACTCTCACTTAATTTTCATTTGCCCTACATTAGTGCAAATACCAAAAGAGATGGATCAGGCCACAAGAGACCTTTGAACAGTTTTGTGCCTTGACAGCTGCTTGGCTGTAGCTTGAAAGATGGGGCTGGAAGGAATTTCTCACCACCACGTGACTGGTGGGCCAGGGCTCCCGAGCCGCACAGAGCATCCCAGGTATCCCATAATTGCTGTGGTGGGATCCTGCAGTGGTGCCATATGGAGGGATTGCTGGGACAGCTCTCATGGTGTGGCCAATGTCTGAGTGCTTGTGGAGTTCTGCTCCTGCTCTTGGCTTTGCCGTGGGGCTGCTTTCCCTCTGCCTGAGGGAAGGCTTTCCCTGGCTGTGACCTTGCCAGGGCAGGTAGATAGGACCAGACCCATTTTCCCTCTTGCCTCTCACAAATCTGACCCTTTCTGATCATGCTTATTCTGAGCAGTGTTTAGGGGAAAACATCCTCTGGGAGCTCCGCTATTCCGGGGGCATGCTGCAAGTACAGCAAGTTCCTTCTAGAGCTCGTTCAGTGTAAATATATAATGTGGCTGCTGGGAATGATCCTCCGGAGAAAACCTGCATAAATGCATATTGTACAGAATGTGAGAATGATAAAGGAGGTGTTAAATATTGCCCTGAGGGCTTCCAAGCTGGCTGGGAGGAACTAAGAGGACTTTGCTCTGCGCACCACGGGACTGTGACCAGCGAAAGCGCCTTGGCAGCAGGAGCTGCCGGAGCAGGAGGGGGAGCTGGGTGTGAGCAGGGGAGCGTGTGGGGGTTAAACGCTGCTCCCTGCCCTGGATGGAGCTGTATTCCCACAGAGTTTATTGTTAGCGCTGCATTACAGCAGCACCCGAGGCTTTGAAATAATTGAGGGCTCTGTGAGCTGAGCCTCGGCAGGGCCAGGACGGTCCCAGCCCGGGCGAGGGAGCCCAGCTCGCCCTGTGCCATGCACTGGGAACGCCTCAGGGGCCAGGATGCAGGATTCCAGCTTCCCTGGGGAGCAGCGTGCCAGGGCTGATGTGCCAGGGCTGATGTGCCAGGGCTGATGTGCCGAGCCCAGCAGGAGCCACCTTCCTCGGGCAGTGTCCGGCTCCTGCTGCGGTCTCAGGGCACGCACAAGAACAGAATTCAAAGGGGTTTGGCTGCTGAACCCCGGGTTTTAGATCAGCCTGCAGCTATGACTGGGAGAAGAACAGCCAGGTCCCAGCCTCATCCCTCTTCCCTGCCCTTTGCTCCTGGGAGGGCAGACCAGCGAAGGGATCCTCTGGCATCAGGCTGTTACCTGCCTCACAGGTGGAAAGCAAAACTGTAGTACCTGGGGATTGTTGGAGGCACCAAATTCAGTGTTTGAGCAGGAAAGAAATCAAAGCAGAGGAGCCTCTCTGTTCTCTTGGACATAATGACTATGACTTTGCTGGCTCCTGTCACCGGTGATGGAGTTCCCAGATGCAAACAGCATTTCTGGGCCTGCTGTGGGTACACGGAGACAGGTCGGGAGTACATTAAATGAGCTCATCCTCGATGTGTGTGATTCCCAGCTGATCAATTACCTGCAGGGCCAGGCAGTGAGTTGTGCATGATTTGTGAGCTCCTCCATGGCCCAAGCCCAAGATCCTGCTATAGATCAAATTCAAAGTCAAGCCAAGCACTTTGCTCACAGCACAGCGTGAGGGCTGTGCCAGGCCCAGGTGTCCCCTCCTTGCAACAATAATGGCAGGGACAATGTGGAGAGGAGCAAGAGGAGATGGTTTTGCTGGGAGAAGGTCCCAGCCCTCATGGCTGTCTTCACTTCCCAGAACTTCTCACCCCATACTGGCTTTGTTCACACGGAGTTTTCTTCTCTGTTAGGGCATCAATTACTGCTGTAAGTCAGCATTCATCCAGCCCAAATTGTTCTACACTGAGCAGAATCTTTAAACAAATAGAAATGAGAAGGGTTTCAAGTTTCTGGGTCTGTGCAGAGAAATCCATTTCCTTCTGACACTGCCATCTGGGCAGCTCTCCTGCCTTCCCTGAGCCGCCAGCCCAGGGAATTCTTGCACTCAAATTAATTGACATTCTGTCTCTTAGTTTTCTGTCTGCTCCCAAGATAAGCTTAATAATGCTAGAGCTGCCTGACACAGAGTTCATTCTCAAATCTTTTTGGTTTGTATCAATTTATCTCCTCTTGGCAAAGCCAGCCAGTGGTTCTGAGAGCCAGGGATAAAACTGCCCTGTCCTCTCAGGACCTCGCTGCTGTGCCCATGTGTGCTCGTCCCTCACCCCCTCCAGGCCCTGCTGGGGTCCTGCTCTGGGGTTGCTACCGAAGGAGCCGAACCCCGGAGTGACTCCGCAGGCGCTGCCACAGCCCAGCTCTTCCCAAAGGGCAGCAGCTCTGTGCCATCCCCCTCTGAGGGGTGTTTACCCAATGAAGTGCCAAACCCAATGTTCTTGTGCCGGGGCAGTGCTGGCGGGTCCAGTGGGTTGAATTCCTGCCCTCCCAGCAGGACAAGGAGCTCCGTGCCAGCCGGCGATGCCGGGCAGGAGCCACAGGCGGGGACGCCCGGCAGGAGAGGCGGCTTTTGCTCGCTCTCCCCCTGCTGCCCATTTAATCCCGTTTTGATTGGCACTGCCCTTCCTAGAGCAGCCTGGTGGGCTGGGTGGGCACGGGGCCACCAGAGCAGATGGACAAGGCTGCAGCTCCCTCGGAGCACGGATGGAGCCGGACAGGACCAGGAGAATCCTGCTGGGAGGCGATGCTGGTGGAGAGGGAGGTGTCATTCAGCAGGGCTGGGCTGGGGGGAGGATTTAAAGAAATGTCAAGCAGCACATCTGTACCCTCTGTGGTACATCCTGGAATCATCAGGGTTGGAAAAGACCTCCAAGGTCATCAAGCCCAACACTTTGACTGAATCCCACCATGCCCATTAAACCATTTAACAAAGTGTTCATTTTTTTAACACTTCCAGGGATGGTGACACTACCACTGCCCTGGGCAGCCTGTTCCAATGCTTGACCTAATATCTGACCTGAACCTCCCCTAGTCTAACTTGAAGCCATTTCCCTTTCAGTGGGGCTGAGCCCTTTGTTAAACACCTCCCCTCTGTCCAGGCTGGGTCTGATGTGCAGGGGTTCCCACCTGTATCCCTCCAGAAACAGTTTCTCTTGATCCAGGCTTGATCTTGCTATCCAGGCATTCCCAACCTGTATCTCTCCAGCTTTGGGACCCTTCTCAGCAAAGATGGGGGAATCAATCTGTTGGTGCTCACGCTCCCTTTGCACATTATACAATTACATGGGAATTAAGTTTAAAATGTGCCTTATCTTCGTGGTGACTTCAGTCTCCCTGGAGGGAGGAGAGCTCATGTTCAAACCAATTACTGCTCACCCAGGAATTGCTCTTCCAGTTTCTTCCCACGTGAATATTGCTGGTTGAGTAACAGGAGGGCTGAAGGCCTGGGGTGAGGTAGGAGATTGCACCTGAGGCCTGATTTGTTCAGAGTTTGTCATTTACATTAAAACTGTGGTTATGTTCATCTTCTTGGGCACAGGACAATGAAAAACTCTTCATTCCTTCCTCTGCAATATCCATCACTTCTCCACTGCCTTCAGCAGCCCAGCATTGCCAGTCTCCACTGCTTTTTCCATCTCCAGTGTCTCTTGATGTGCATAGGGTTTTATTTTCTTTAATCAGATATGCTGTTTCAGATGTTTTATTTTCTGAGCCCCAAAACTGACAGAGATGTCCTGTCAGTCTCCCGAACATCAGGACTCATGATTGTGCTGTGAAATCTTTGCTTTATTGTGCTCATAAAACCACAGGATGGGTCAAAGTGGAGCTGTCCTGGGGTTTGGCTGATCGATAAATCACAGTTTGCAGGGCTGGGGGTTTCAGTTCTCATCTTTATGCAATGGGAGATCTTCCTTAGATATCTATTTATTTCTTTCTTTCTTTGTAGCATAATATAAAAGAATAACCGAGAAGTTTTCATAGATGGAACACAGATTTTATTTGTTCTGGATCTGTCAGAAATAAACTTTTCTCCCTAAATCATATCACTTGAAGAAATGCACCGATCTCAGGGGGACCAGGATTCATAACAAACAGTTCATGCCCACAGCAGGTCTGCAGACACTCTCTGCTATTGTGTTAATGTGATATACGATGATGGGTGATGCAGAACCACTGATTTTTCCTAATTTGTAGTAAACCAGGGCAGGGCTTGGAACTAGATGAGCTTAAAGGTCCCTTCAGCCCAAACCCTTCTGTCATTCTATTATTCTCTGATTCTGTGACATTTAATGTGTTTAGTATTAAATAATTAAAATGTACTTAAATACAAAAAAATCCATTAAAAATAGCAAAAAGCGACGATAAAGAAAAATTCCAAATATTCTCCAAAAATGTGAAAATGTCCACCTTCTCAAGGTGTCCTTCTGACTGCCGCCTGTTATTGCAAAGTGGTTTAATTGGAAACTCCTCTTGCTCCCCTGTTGCACCCAGAGCACAGTGATGATGTGCCTGGGGTCAAAGGCTGAATTCAGAAAGCAAAACAGGATAAACACAGCTGCCTCCTGACAGCTGCTGTGGCACTATGGGATGCTGATATTAAATTCATATTAAATTCAAACCATCTCAGCAGTGTGCAGAGTGCTTGCTGCAACCATAACTCCTGATATTTATGTTGTGGCAGTAAAGTAGAGGACACAGTCAGGAGCTCCAGGGCTTCAAGAACTGGATCCGTAAGGAAAATACTCTGCCTCATTTTAAAGCAGTGGATGTTGAGTCCACATTTCACATGTCCAGTGTTGTTGCTGAAGAATTTTGTCCTTGGAAAATCAGTTTTTCTCTTGCACCTCACATTCCCTCCCAGCAGCATCATTTAAATGATAATTTATCTGTTGTTACAACAATGGAGCAGTAACTGGAATAAACACCGGCCTGGGGATCTGTGTTAGGGGGTGACAGGGTTTGATAAAGTCCCTTTGGCCTCTGCCATTAACGCTGGGGTTTGTGCCCTAGCTGGAAGCCGTGTGTTACTGGTTTGGCACCAGCTGAGACTCCCTTTGCACTGGGGTAGGTGCTGATAAAAAAGCGTTCTTGGAAAAGCCAGGCCCTCAGCTGAGTTCCTGCAATCTCTGATCCAAGAGTGGGCCCAGGGAGGGCAGAGCTTGTGCTTGACTTGCTGCAGTGCCACATCCAGCTCCCAGCAACAAAGTGAGTTACAGGAGAGCCCTGCTCAGGTGTCTCTGGGAAGCTCTGGGAACTGTATTTTAAGAAAATCAATTGCAAGGAAAAGAGAGAATGGCTCATGGCTGCTCCATCCCTCTGCAGTTCCTGGTGGCACCTCGGCAGAGCTGCAGAAGGGGCAGGCAGCGTCTGCAGTCTCTGCATCCCTGAGCACAAACTGGGCTCCGAGGCAGGAGATTTCTCATTCCCTAAGAAAGAAATTTATAGTTTGGGCACTGGCAAAGAATTACAGAGAGCAAGCAGGAAAGTGTGGAGAGGGCCCGAGGCTGCCATGGCAGAGACTGTTGAACAAGCTCCTTGTGACAGTGATGATCAATCCCAGTTTTTAACTTCTCACTTTCTAAATAAAGCGTTACCAAAGATTTTTATTACAATTACAAGTTATTACTATACATTATTTTAAAGGGGGAAACTAAGGCACATGAGTGGGAGTGACCCTGCAGTGATGCTTGTTCAGCTGCAAAGTCCACCTGAGGACATGGCTTAAAGGTGGGCTGGGAAGTGGGGGCTTAATGGTTGGGCTCAATGATCTTTAAGGTCTTTTCCAACCTAAAATGTTCTATAAATCATTTGATCGTTATGATGGGAAGGAATCGCTTTAAACTGAAAGAAAAGATTAACAGGGTTAATCTCCTTTCTCTCAGTTCTGAACTTGTTACATTTGTATGGTCAGGCTTGCATTGGATCTATTTATGTTTTTCTTAATCAGATCCCACTTTATCTCAGCATTTTCTACCCAAGCCAAAACGAGAGTGTTCTAGCTGGTGTTGTCCCAGACAGTTTGGCTGCAGCAGAGAGACCCCAGCAGGATAAAAGGGGCTGCTCACGACAAAATCCAGTACATGGAAAAGGAAGGAAAAATTTCAAAGCACCAAACCCCTGTACTGCTGAAACTTGTTTTTATATTTCTTTCTCTTTGTTTTACCAAGGGAAATTTATGAGATGTCAGAGCTTGTTAATGTTGTTGATGCTGGAGAAGCAACAAGCACCCTGGGCTGAAAGGCTCCAAAAAAATAAAAATAACGAAGCGAGGGAGGTGGTTGCCCAAGGCCAAACTCATTAGCTCCAGTCACTCCTCTGCTGGGGCCGGGGATGCCGACATGGAGCCAGGGATGCTGTGGAGGGGAGAGGAGGGGGACAGGACCAGCCAGGGCTGGGCACATGGGCTCTGGCCCCAGGGTGTCCTGGACATGGGGAAATGGTGCAGCAGAATCTGTGTGAGAAGGTGCAACTGCAACAGTTTTCAAAGTGAGAGATGGAAAGGAGAACAAGAAGGAGAAAAAGCACATGCCAGGCTGAGAGTCTTGATGGGAGTTTTGTAAATAATTCAAGCTGCTCTCAACATGAAAAATAACGTCATTAATTCTCCTTGTGTTTCAGCAGGACAACAGCAGGAGCTGCTCTTTATGGCTGATTTTTTTCCCATTTCGTCCAGGCTGGAGCATGCAGCCACCTCCTGCAGATCTGTCTTGGAAGGGCAGCGTGGTGCTGAGGGGTCTGTGGCACCCCCGGCCTGGCCACTGGCTCTTCTAAACCACAGGACAGTGACAGCCCTGTGCTCCAAACAGGAGATGTGACACCCTCAAAGACAGGATGGTCACACCCTGGCACCTCAGAGCTCAGGACAGGGACCGTCCCTTTCCTCCAGGTGAGGGGGGATATTTTAACACAGAGTGTGCTCCTGTAACTGCCCCGCTCACACCAGGAGGGGAAGGTTTTCCTTAGAGCTGATGAGAAGTATTGATCTAAGGATAATTAAAAGCCTCACATTAAAGAAGTCCAGCCTGCATAATTAAAAGCCTTGCATTAAGACAGTCCAGCCTGCAGCGATGAGAACAAGCTGGGCTGCTTGGAGGAAAGCTGCGGAAGTAGCACCCGTGAGACACAAGATGTCAAATTACTCCTTGCCATTAAATTACCTGATTAATTTAACCACTGTTTTGTGTTTGGTTGAGCCCCATTTCTATGGATGTATTCATTATTCATCAAGACTGACCTGAATATTTTAAGCAAACCATTTTTTGTCCTGCGTGTTCTTTGGTGCTGTTGGGTTCTCCAAGCTGCCCTGTGCAGCCCAGGTCCCTGCATGGAGCAGGAGGAGAAATGTTACCTCCAGGCTGGAAATGTCTGCAGGACTTGATCAGCTTTCTTCTGCAGGGGTATGAGGATTGTACCTGAATCGTGTGTAATTAATTGCACTGTGGGCTATTAATGGACAAATGAAGAAACCAGATGAAGAGGGGCTTGCAAAAGAAACAATTTTCAGTGCCTTTCAGTTTTTCTGTTGGTGTGTTATGACAGACTGTGTTAGACACAGCAACTATAGGATGATGGTCTAAAGAAAACAGATATTTTCATATATTCATTGTTACATTATGGCCACAGCCCATGAAAATGCAAAGTTAAGGATTTGGGGTATAGGCTTCATTCCAACCACTTATTATTTTTAAACTAAACTTGAAATATTGCAGCCAGCAAAGTCTTTTGCACAAAGTATACAAAGTTTCCATTCTATTTATTTAGCTGTGATTACCCAAAACATCATAATTCTTTAAGTGCATATATTTGTCTGTGTTTTGAGGGGGAAAACGTGAATAAAGCTAATTGTTGTTGTGCTTCATTAAAGCATATTTCCAGCTCTGGTTATTTATCAACAAAGCTTCCCTGTGGATAAATGACTGTATCTCCATGCTGCAGGTTCCTGGTGAGCCGTGTGGGAGCTGAATCAGTCCAGCCCTGGATGTGACACCACTGGCAGGTCCCCAGCTCTGGGCAGGATCCGGGGAGAGCTGATGTACCTGTACCAGGGAACAGGAGCCTCCTGCAGCCTTTGGGGGCAGGTAAGTGGATTTATGCAGTGATGGCTACAGGAAACCCAAGGAAAAGGTGCAGGTGTGGGGTTTTTATACATTCTGAAAGCTTTTCTCACAGTGCTGTGGACACAGGCACATCTCACCAAGATGAGGATTTGCCACCCCGCAGCCTCTGCCCTCTGGGGATCCAGCACCAACTCATATTGGAAAATAGTCCCCCAAACCCATCCTCTCCTTCCAGGGAGAGTGTTGACATTTAGATTCTTTGCACCTCTGTCTTTGAACAAAAATATTTTATACATTTCTCTGGATAAAAGAGGCTCACAGAGTTATTTCGGGAACAGTTTTTCAAGCTGGTTTCAAATTCAGCAGTGCACTAAAGGGCTATGAGCCATGACTTTGCCTCAAGCCTGAATTAAATACATTTCTAGTTCACAAATACAAGACCAGTGCATGTCCTGGTGTCACTCGGAGGTGACAGTAAACACTTGCACAGCCCCTTGGAGCAAGACCCCTCCACGGGTGCGTCACTGGTGGGTGCAGTGTGTCCCATCCTCCCGCAGGACAACGGAGCTGTCGGGCACTGGGAGGACATAAAGGCAGTGCTCGTGCCATTAACTCTGAAATACTTCAGCAAATTATGTCCTGTGATACTTTTAATGTCCTGTGCATGAAAGTTCGGTTCCTGTGCTCTGTTTTCACTCGAGCAGCTCTGTGCTGCAGAGCTGGGGCTGTTTAACATGGAATTGGGCTGTGGGACTTGGAGCCCCTTTGGGCACTCTAAGGCCTCCCCGAAGCCTTCTCTTCTCCAGACTGAACAGCAGGTTCTTTTCTAAGCAGCTCCATTAACGCCTGTCCTTGCCCAGAGGTGGCACAGGGGAGGAGATCTCTGAGTGTCCGGGCTCGTGGTGGCTTTCCAAGCTTGGGCTGAGGAGCACGAGAGCACCCAAGCAGAGGAGGCGCTCACATCCATCAGAGTAACAATTAAATCTCCCTCATGCTGTGCTTAGGCTATTTTGGGGAGCCTGGGGGAGTTCTGCATCTCAAAGCCAGGTGCTGTTTGCGGGAGGAGCTGAGCGGGCTCGGCTGTGCCGGGGGAAGGCACCGCGGCTCAGGAATGTGCGGAGCAGGGAAGTTCATGCAGCTGGAAAAAAGACTGCAGAGTCAGATGTGAGTTGCAGGCTCGTTTCTAGGCATTGTCCTCGGGGAGTGAAAAGCCCCGGGAGAGCGGAGCTGTGCCTTGCTCCCGCCCGAGCCGCCCTCCGCAGCCTCCGGCACCGCTGCGGCCGGGCCAGATGCTCCTCGGAGAAACCTGCCCTGCACCCCTCCTGCTGGAGGCTCGGGCATTGCCGTGGCTCGGGGACAGATCCTCTCTCACCCCGCGGAGAGCTCTGCTCGGGGCTTTCCCATTCCCTGGAGTCCCGTGGGCGCAAGGGGAAGCACAGCGCAGGTGATGGCATGGAGAGACAAGGGAGGTGAAACACTCCGAAGGACGCTGAAGGGATGAGGATGTCAAGTTTTCCCAAAAATCTGTCTCTTGCACTGTTGTTGAAGGGATTTTTGCCAGAAACGGGAAACAATGGGCTCTCTGCAAGCGCAGCAAGGTGGTTTGAAAGGCGGCTGGTTGGTTATTTCAAAGGCAGCCCACAGCGCCCTGATGAACACCAACTTCCCAGGGCTCCTCCCTGTCCCTTGTGCCTCCATGAGATCAACATTATTTTCCTTTTGAAGATCAGAAATGAAAGATTAGGAACTGATGCAGCTGGAGGAGCAGCTGGGGTTACGCGGCACAGGGATGCTGTCCCGATGGGATGCAGTGTGGGGAGGGTGGGATTGCAGGACTGGAGCGAGCTACGCCCAGCTTGGCAGCGGGAATTCCTGGTGGAATTCCTCTCCAGGGGCCTGCCAAATTGGGAACAGCAGCAGTGAGGATGGGGGCTGCGGGGTCAGGGCTGGGGGCACAGTGAGGGGGTGGCAGGGGAGGTGCCGCTCCGTGCAGCCCCTGGCCCCGCAGTGTGAGCTCTGCTCCTCGCTCATCCTGCACGGCGTTTGTCACGGTAATTATGGGATGCGTTTCCCCATAAGCACTTGTCCTTGAAGGGCGTTCGTGCTGCTGATCCCGGCGGGTTCGCGCGGGCAGGGACGTGACGGATGAGCTCGGGAGGGAGACGCCACAGGCACACGGTACCGGGGCAGCGCCTCCTGTTCTCCTTTCTGTGCATCTCCATTTTGCATCTGATTGTTGT
Organism: Monarcha castaneiventris obscurior; assembly: GCA_026261815.1. NCBI lineage: Eukaryota > Metazoa > Chordata > Aves > Passeriformes > Monarchidae > Monarcha > Monarcha castaneiventris. The sequence continues at coordinate 739,368 of JAMPIT010000451.1, forward strand.
CTGTGGGAGTGTTTTGTTCTCTCGGATCACCGAAGTCAGCAGCACAAATCTGATTTTTCAGGCTTTCCGCTTTGTTTAGATACTCCTTGAGTAAATGCTTCCCATCAGGAGGCTCCCTCAATTCCATCACTGGAAGATTTATTATTAACAGTGCTTGGCTGGGGTGCAGCAGCCTGGCAGGGCCCTGGCACTCATGGCAAAACCTTCCACCAGTCCAGGGACACCTTCCACTGTCCCAGGACCCTGTCCGACCTGGCCTTGGACACTCCCAGGGATGGGGCAGCCACAGCTGCTCTGGGCAGCTTCACCACTCTCATGGGGAAGAGATCTAACATTGCCCCATCACTGAATGTACAAATTAGAGATAAAATCAGTGAACTAGGCACTATGTTTCTACTTACATACATGCAGGCATAGCCTTGTCACTGCTCCTCATCCTTGCCCTGCACCCTCAGTAGTGCTCTTGCAAAAGATCAAAATTAGGAGATGAACACTCACCCTCTTTTGTTCCCAAAACCTCTCCCAGCAGAAACGTCAAGAGAACACGCCAGCTTCTCCAGCAGACACTTGCTCCTACAGGAGCTGTATGTTCTGTATTCCTCTGCGTGGCCAGCAGACCAGTGTAGCTTGAAATCAAAATTAATTAAACCTTGTTTACCATTTGGAATTAGTGAGCTAATGAATATCATACCTCTGAGGCATCCATCTTGGTCAAATATATTGTGCCTCACAGCTGTTGTTTTCATCTAGATTAGGTTTGCTCCAGGTTTTATGAAGACGTCTACGAAGTAATAAACCCTGCGCTTATTTGACTCAAAAAAAAATTATAAAATTTTTATTAGCTTCCAAGGAATTAGGTTTTCTAGTTTTTGTCTGGCAATAAAAGTTGATTTGTTCTCTATCTGCCTGATCGAGTACTTGGGTGCTGGCTATTACTTAAATCTAATGACTTTTTAAAAGACATTAGGGTTGTCTCCTGTGAGCAAACACACTGGGTTTGTGGAATTACACACTGATTACTCTGTTATAAATGCAGTCACACCTCTGCTATTAAATTTTACCTGCATAAACAATTCCAATATGCAGAAATACTGCTGTACAGTTATTTATACCCACTTTATTAAGGTTATTTTTTCAGCAATCGCGGTGCTTTTAAATCTGCCATGGCTTATTTAGTACCAAGTGACAGAAAATCCAGTGTGTCATGGGGAAGCATCGCTTTCAGCCCTCTCTCTCTGGCCACCTGGATTTATTTACTGCTGCGGGTGATGACAGAGAGCAAGAAGACAGGAGATAGCAGTCTGTCCTCCCAGATATCTCTCAGGCACAGCTTCTCCCAGTGCACATTTTGCTGCCCAGCCTGTGCTCCTGGCCGGGAGGCGAGGCAGCCACCTCCCTGCCACGTGGAACTTCGTCTTGTTTCTTGCTCTGCAGTGAAATGCTGATGTTCAGTGCAGCTCAGGGCTCCACAGGGATGTGTCTGTGCTGGGGGGACCCCTCTGCTCCCAGGACAGCCCTGGCAGGAGCAGCCCTGTTATAGCAATTTCCAGAACCTGATGGGGCTCCAAGAGAGCCAGGGAGGGACTTTTTGCAAGGGCCTGGAGAGACAGGACAAGAGGAAATGGCTTAAACTCATCAGGGTTTAGATCAGATATTAGGAAGGAATTCTTCCCTGTGAGGGTGCTAAGGGCCTGGCACAGGTTGCCCAGAGCAGCTGTGGCTGCCCCATCCCTGCCAAGTGTCCAAGGCCAGGTTGGATGGGGCTTGGAGCAGCCTCGGACAGTGGAAGGTGTCCCTGCCCAGGGCAGGGGTGGGAATGAGATGAGCTTTAAGGTCCTTTCCAACCAAAACCATCCCAGGAGCAGGGCAATGCCTTGGCACAGGGCTGTATGGACACTGCTCTGTCCCTTGGGAATGGGGAGGGATCCCATCAGAGCCTGGGGAGCTGGGATCCACCCCCGAGGAGAGTCAGGGACCTACAGGGAGTCAAACCTCAGCAGGCAGGAGAGGTTCGTTCTGCCAAAGCAGCCTCCTCCCTGGGAAGGGAAGGTGGGAAGCCATTAGGTGGAAAATCACAAGCTGTAATCCTGGCAAAGCACCTGGGTCAGAGTAATGTGGATTAAAGTGGGCTCCCGTTATTGACATATTGCCTGTCAGAGCAGGGATATTTATATCCTAAATGAGCACCCACTTCAGACAGGGTCCGATGAGTAACACGGCTGCCGGCCCTGCAGAGGGGCAGAGTCTTGTATAGACATCAGCTCTTAAATAAGTGGTCCCTCACCAGATAAAACCCAGACCGAGGGCTGGTGGCAGCCTCCGTGTTGCTTAGCACTTGTTGCCACGCTACCGAGAGCCAGGAGCCGCACGGCCATCGGCCATCGCCCCGCTGCTTTGTGGTGCTCTGGCATTGCAGCAGGAAAAACCGTCTGGATTTGGAGCAAATGAGCTGCTTTCAGCATACAGAGGAAGCTGTAGAGAGAAGTGCAGACAAAAATTCCGTTTTGGTGCTTCCCAGACCTGGTGGGAGCAGAAGGGGAGGAGAGAGAGGAGCGAGCTGTGTCAGGGACGTGCTTAACCATGGATGTGACCTTGCTACTGCTTGTCGTTGCCTTTGAGCCCCCCAATAAATCAGACACTTATCTCTGCTTATTGCTTATTTATGACTCCATCGGAGCTGCACCGGGGCCGAGCGCGCATCCCCAGCGCTGTGCACACGCGTGTGCAGCGCCGGGAAAACAGCAACAGCAGTAAATGATAACAGAAAGGCCCTGCTGGGGACCTGCGGGCTCCGGCAGCAAATGTTACTCAGCCATCTGTTCAAACCAGCTGAACTTCTGTCCTTTCGTGCATTTCGAGCAGACTTCACACCCTCGCAGCAGCCGGGGCTCGGAGCGCAGCCCCTGCTGGGTGGGGACGGGGCTCGCTCCCAAGGGCACCTTGTCCTCTGTGCTCCCGGGGCCCCGGTGCATCCTCGGCGGCGCTGGGCTGCATCTGCAGCCTCCTGTGCCGCATCCCGTGCGGTTGGTGGAGGGGGATGAGGTGCCGAGGATGCTCACGGTGTCTGGGGGTGTTTGTGCCGCTCAGCCACGTGGAGAGGCAGCTCTGCGGAGGGGTTGTGGTTTCCTGCATGAACCTGGCCTCGTTCTTCCAAAATACTCGTGGGAAAGGCAGCAAAGGTTAATGGAGCAGTAAATATTTCTGTAGCTCGGGATGGATTGGCAGGACTGGTCTCCTGGGAGGAATGCCCAGGATGGTGCTGCGACCCCTCCCTCGGCAGGAGCAGCACAGGGAGAGTCTGGATCAGGTCGGGGCTTGGGCTGGCGGTGCCGACCCTGCCCTCGGCGTTTGCTCTGAGCTTGACTTCTCAAAAGCCCATTTCCGACAGGAATTCCCCCCCCCCAGCCTGTGCTCTGAGGCTGTTTGGGGTTTTATCACAGAATCCCAGAATGGTTTGGGTTGGAGGGGACCTTAAAGCTCATCTCATTCGCCCCTGCCATGGGCAGGGACACCTTCCACTGTCCCAGGCTGCTCAGAGCCCCAATCCTCCAGATGAGTAATCTATCCCAAAGCCTGTGGGGAAACTATGAGAAAACAAACTTTCATTTAAACACTAAAGCTTCAGTCTTATATCACTCTGATTTTCAACTCCCTTACCTGTTCCTGCATTCATTTCCATCCAGGATAATGAGGGTCACATTTGCAGAAAGTGATTTAATTACAGGAACTTTTGCAAAGCAAGGAGTCTTTTTTTCTTTAATCCAGAGTGTTAGCAATTCCCCACATACTTATGTTCATTTTAAGAATCAATAAAGCACAAACATGTCTAATTACCCTAAAATAATTTGCAAAATCAGAAGTCAGATTATATTTTGCTTAAGCATCAAATAGAAATTTTAATGTCCGCCAGAATCGATATGTTACCCCCGGGTCCTAAGATTTTCACTTACATGCTTGATCATACATTATAATGAAGGCTTGTAATAAGATTAAAACCTTCCTGAAAGCATTTTCTGTATGATTTACTTTTTTTCCCCCACTTTCTGTAGCACAGAGATCCAAATATCATTATTCAGAGAAATAATGCACAGCTGCTTTTCTTGTCCTGTTCCCTGAATTTACTTGCTGATGAACATCAGCCTGAAATATTTTGATGATTTAATTAAGGCCTTACTAAAAATAGTTCAACTGCATTGTAATTCTTCCAAAAGGGGGAGAGCTGCATGGCTGCCCTTTCTGTTCTGCACAGGGAGTGAAGCTGGGCAGGAATTACCTCCCTCTGTCCTTGACAATGCTGGCAGCTGACATCAGTTCCCAGCCAACCCCGCAGCTCTCCAAGACCCCGCACCTTTCCCCTGCCCCAGAGTCCCAGTGGGTGCTGGGGTGGCCCTGGGGTCAGGAGCTGGCGGGGGCACAGTGGTGTGGGGAAGCTCTGCCCAGCTGCCTCCCCGTGCTGACCATGCCCTGAATGAATGAATGCAAATTCTCTTTTTCCACACTTTCCTTTGGCCCCGGGAGGAGCCGTATCTGGGTGTGTGAGGGAAGAGCCGAGGATGGGCTCTGGTCAGTCTCACCTTCCCAGCGTTTCTCCTTTCCCAAGGAGAGTGTCCACAGCCCTTGTCCAGCCCCCGCCCCGGACACCCCCAGTGAGGACACAGAGATTTCTGAGCCAAGCTGCAACGCCAGGGGCTTGGCAGCAAACACTCCCTGGTGTTGGCCAGCTCCAGCCATCACCCTGATTACCCCACGTGCCCTCATGGCCACAGCGGGATTTCTCACTTTGCCTCTATTTTCCCCACACAAATGAAGCAAGGAATTAAATCCTGAGCCAGCTCCTGAAGGTCAGACACTCCTGACAAGGGGCTGGGGGCTGCCAGGGAAGTTAGTCCACCTTAATTCTAAACAAAAGTGTTTACAAAGGTATTTAATGCAATTCGACTAATCCATTTAAAAGTTAATTCCGATTATTTTCCTGATCTCACTGGGCACACAGGCCCTCATTAGCTTCAGCAGAACTTGGCAATGCACCAAGCTCCACACTGAATTCAGCCCAGCCCGGGCTGGACAGGGCTTGGAGCAGCCTGGGATAGTGGAAGGTGTCCCTGCCCATGGCAGGGGTGGAATGAGATGAGCTTTAAGGTCCTTCCAACCCAAACCATTCAGTGACTCTAAGTCCTGTTGCCCTCCACAGGACCTGGGTGCTCCCTCCTGCTGTGGCAGGGACTCAGCAGGACTTGAGCAGTGGAAGGGAGTCTCTGCCTCTGCCATCCCCAGGATAGCCAGAGGGATAAGGGACACGGTCACTGTCAGCTCAGCACCTCAGCTACTTAAAATAAATCCTGACTGCAGTGCAGAATTGCAATTTTCCCCGTCTGTTTTAAAAAAGGGGTAGGATCAAGTAGCTGCAGAGCCTGGTCTGCCAAGCATGCAGCAGCAAGCTATTATTCCTCCCAATTAAAAACCATATTAACATTTGTAGAGCGCTGTCATTGAGCCTGTAACAATCTCTGCTGGCTCTGCTTTACGTATGAATGAGAACTTAACAGTCCTTTGCAGACAGATGGAAAATGACTTTGCTTTCTCATCTGCTGTGTTCAGAGATGTGGGAGCATTAAAAGCTTTAAGCCCCTTCTTAGAAATCCCACGTTAGTAAAGCCTGTCCATGTCACCAGTGGGACCAGCGGCAGCAGCTGCAGCAGCAGAGGAGGGAAGGGACTTTCTTCCAAAACAGAAAATCTCTGCCAGGAGTGACCATAAGTCACAGAAGCACAGAGCAGTTTGGGTGGGAACGTACCTTAAAGCCCACCCAGTGCCACCCCTGCCATGGCAGGGACACCTCCCACTGTCCCAGGTTGCTCCAAGCCCCAGTGTCCAGCCTGGCCTTGGGCACTGCCAGGGATCCAGGGGCAGCCACAGCTGCTCTGGGCACCCTGAAGTGGCACAGGTCTGTGCTCCACCCGGCAGGACCAGAGGAGCATCCCGGCGCTCCCCACGCCTGTTCCTGCGTGCAGGGCCCCAGGAGGAGGCAGTGGATGTGCAGAGAAGCCTTTCCTGCTGTCAGCTCCCATCTCCCACCTCGGCTGGCACTGCCTGCTCTGCTCCTTCGGGCCCATCCATCACTGCCGCTCGCTCTGAAGTTTTCCAAACATCACCGAGAGCAAACCCACAATATGTTTTCTCCAAACAGTGCAAATGAGCCCAACAAATTCCACTCATCACAGCCTTGCACTTCAAGGTGCTCTATTAATATTATTGAGTCTGCGGCTGTGAGTCAAACTTGTGCAGTCACCGCTGATGCTGGGGGTGGGCAGGCCGTGACTCACCTCCCCTGAACTTCTCTCCCTAAGTTTAGTGCAGCCCAATCATCCCCGGATGAGTTGGAACCAGCTATTCCAGCCTAATGCACAAAAACACGACCTTTCAGGGCTAAAGCTGCAGTGACAGGTGTTTCTTTGGTCACCCTCAGTGTTACTGCCACTCAGAATGTCAGCAGCCATGTCAAGAGGGCCTTTGCCTTGCTGTCCTTGGATATTCCAAGCACTCACAGCTTCAGAGATAACTCAGTGTGAGTCTGGTTTTCTGTAAAGTGCAAGTGACCCTCATTTTCACATCCCTCCTTCCCCTTAATTGCTTCATTCTCTTCCAGCCTCTCAGCCTGTTAAACCCAGTGGTTTTGCTCTGCACATCACAAGCTGATCCTGTTCTTGAAAAGATTCAGTTGAATTCTTTTTGCTGCTTTTGTATTGCAGATTTATGCAAAATTTATAAACAAAAAAGTCCCAAGCAGAAATCTCTTTTTTTTTTCTTCTAAAAATATTCAGAACAAGACTTGTGGAACATCAGGAATAATGATTCAATGATTCAATCCAGATAGATTTTGACAGCAAGGAGAAAAAAAAAGCATTTCTTGAGAATGGCAGATTGAGAAATTACTACATTACATATAAAAAAAAAAAAGAGTGTGTTAAACTTCCTAACTTATTAGACTTCCTGCCACAGATCTATTAAATGGGATGTAAAGGAGGCAGAGAGTCCAAATCAAAGCCCTCCCCTTGAATGAAGCCACCGGGAACGTGCCCATGTCTGTCCCCACGTGCTGGTGGAGGCTGGGGCAGGGCTGGGGGAGCCAGGGGGAGGTGACCCACCAGCTCACCTGAGAGCACCACAGGTGAGCCCAGGAGAGGCTGTTCCATGGAAGAGATACAGATTCAGGTTTTATGTCCTTGTTCCAGGCTGTGTTTCAGCCAAGGACACCTTGGAAGTGTCCAAGGCCGGGTTGGACGGGGCTTGGAGCAGCCTGGGACAGTGGAAGGTGTCCCTGCCCATGGCAACAGTGGAACAGGATGACCTTTAAGGTCCCTTCCCACCCAAACCAGTCTGGGGTTCTGGGATTCTCTGATCTTTACCAGGACACTGAGCAGAGCCATGAACAGATCCCACTTGGTAAAGAAGAGGTTTTGGGGATTGCAGGATTTTTTCCTTTATGGCAAATTTATACTTGGGGCAGTACTTTACACATCAGGTGATTCAGACAGGCCCCTAATGGAGTTTTCAGAGGTCCCAGGCTGCATTGATTTCATGCCTATCTGCACCTTTCAGGGCTTTAGCACATTTTGGAATCTGGCCAGAGGATCTCTACTGCAGCTTATTTTGGCAGAGCTTTCACTCGAGATGTGGGGCCAAATCCTCAGCTAAGATAAATCACTGACACAAGTGGCACTATGCTGATTTGCACCAGTCACAGAGTTTAAATTAAAATTTAATTGAAAACTTAAGCTGTCATTAATTTTCAATGAATGGCTTTTGCAAGAATGCAGCCAGATCTCCACCAGTTCAGTCTCCTGCCTGGCCATCTCCAACAAAGGAACAAAGAAATGCTGATTACCACAGCCATGCCTGGTGTATTTTGATCCTCTGCCTCTACCTTTCCCTTCAGCACTGTCTGCCAGCACAGCCTGTGTGATCCTTTCTGTCAGGAGATGTTATTTCCATGCAAATCTCCTTAGTTATCATCACCCTCTCCTACAGAGTAATTGACTTTCTGGAGCCTGGGCTGTGCCATGGTTTCCCCAGATGGGGCTTCTATTATATTGCATCTTCTATTAAGTGTTGCCCTAGAAATGTGAGCAAAATGCAGGAATTTACAAAATAAGGTGTGTGCATGTGTGTGCGCATTCATCTGCAGGGCCACACACACAAATGGGGATGGGTACTCCAGGATATTGCTTTTAACAGGATAATAAATTAATTTTGACTTTGGAGAAGAGATTCCCACATTCTCCTTGTAGCATGTCAATATTTCACTTAGATTTCTTTTAGAATAGTTTGCAATTCAAAAGAATTCCTGTCTAGCCACAGCATAAAATCCAGGAGAATTGGGATTGTTCGGCCTGGAGAAGAGAAGCTTCAGGGTGATCTAATTGTGACTTCCCAGTACCTGCAGAGAGGCAACAAGAAAGGTGGAGAGAAACTGGTTACAAAGGCCTGAAGTACCAGGACAAGGGGCCAGGGTTAGACGGGATATTGGGAGGAAATTCTTCCCTGTGAGGGTGGGCAGGCCCTGGCACAGGGTGCCCAGAGCAGCTGTGGCTGCCCCTGGATCCCTGGCAGTGTCCAAGGTCGGGTTGGACATTGGGGCTGGGAGCAGCCTGGGACAGTGGGAGGTGTCCCTGCCATGGCAGGGGTGGAACTGGATGAGCTTTAAGGTCCCATCCAGCCAAACCATTCCACGATCATGTGATTTTATGATCCACACCTGCTTGTCAAGCTCATCCCAAAGAAATAAAGGCAGGTGTCACTTTTCAAATAAAAGTGGTTCCTACTTAAAGCATAAAGATTATGGAATATTCTGAGCTGAAAGGGACCCAGAGGGATCATCCAGTCCTGCTGCTGGCCTAGCACAGGACACCCAAAAAACCTACCCTGTGCCTGAGAGCGGTGTCCAAACACTCCTGGAGCTCTGGCAGCCTTGGGGCTCTGACCCTGCGGATCCTGGTCCTACTGTAGCCGTGCCATCCAGAGCACGAGGTAACAGGGGGAGTAGGATGACTGATGTAACAAGTGATCTAATTTCCCGATCGGTTAATCCCAAATTAAAATCCTTGTGTTAAGATTTAGGTCTCTGGTAGTGTGGAGCCACAGTTGGAAGCAGAGCCCAGCTCATAATGAAGTGACTCCCATTAGCAGGGGACAGCATCCCTCGTTAGGCAGCACCACTGCTCCTGCAAATGAAGAAAAATGCTTTGGACGGGACGTAATCGGGCATGGAGAGGCACAGCCACGGCACTGAAGTTGAGGTGACTTCAGAGAGATGTGATTCTGTGCAGCAGCAGAGCACAGGAATTGTGCTGATGAGGCTTTAAAATAACAGAGAGAATTGTGCTGGAATTTTCATGGATGGGAAGTATTTCTCACCCTGCAAGTCTGTGCAGGACTAACTTCATGTTAGTATAAGCTTTAGAGAAAGGTGTTGAGAGGCAGAGGTCACGGGATAGGGCTCAGAGACAGGAACTGTGGGGATAATTGGAAAAGAAGGGGAAGCTGGCAGCTGGTTTTGATAGGACGCTGAGGGCAGGGGAGGGGTTTGCATCGATGCTGCTGAGTGGGAGGGAGAGAGGGATGGAGAGAGGGGAGGAAGCAGCCAGGAAGTCTCCAGCCCAGTAACAGGAGGACTCTGAGATTCAAGGGATATGTGGAGATGAGGCTCTCGTATTTCATGTACCAAATCACTTAATTATTCATAATTCAAAATCCATTGGCTTACCTGGAATTGCTTCCCATCAGCTGCACACACAACAAGCAGGTTTGGTCTCTGTCTGGCAGTTTTGTCAGATGCTTTCTTGGTCCAGGGAGGCAGATTTTGAAGATGCTCTGCAACAGTGCCGTGGTGGGAGCCAGGGCAGAGGGGCTCTGGTTTGTGCAGAGACTCAGTGTCCTCCAAAAGCCCACCCTGAACCTGCTCCAGGGGAGTTTTCCACTGTGCTGGGCATGGAATGGACTCTCAGTGCCAGCAGCTCACCCCGGAGTGTTCTGACAGTGGGTGAGAGGGGGGTGTTTTCCAGTGGGTTTGTTTTCAATTCCATCCCTGACTCTAAATGTGAACAAACTCGTCAGTGTGGGGCAGTATTAATTCTGCAGCTTGGCTGTGAACTTCAGCTCCTGGTCTGTGACTCGTGCTCGGGAAATGCCAGAGGGAGGGTAACCTTTCACAAGTGCTGCTTGTCTGAAAGCACGGCTCTGCTCCCCTTTCAGGAGAGCAAATGGCAACATGATGAGGGCAGGTGAAAGATCAAAGCTCTTGTGCGTGTCCTGCGCAGTTGGGTACTGCTGTGTTGATTTCCAGCAGGAATGGTTTGTCCAACTGTATTGTGATCTGAATCTTGCCCTTCCTCCCACAGACATCTCCGTCTCTCTTTGTTTTCATTCCTTCATTACTATTCCCACATCCCTCTGTCCTCATTTCCTCCCAAGCTCATCCCTGGACAGGGACTCCTGTCTCCACTGCACATCAGAAATGCCTGTTTGAGCTGTTCTACTCTCCAGCATATCACAGATGGTTCCTAAAGGCTTTGTGCGTGGTTTTGACTGTTTCTAGTGTAGAGAAACCATCATCACCCCATCGATGGCTGTCGGGATTCAGGGTGAGGGGCTGGAGCCTTTAAGAATAGGTTTATTGCAAACAAGGTCTGTAGTAAGTTCTGCTGGCTGCCTCTGTACCTGGAAAATGTGGAAGTACTGAAAATCAGCCCAGCCTGCAGTTCTCTGTTTCCCCGGTGATGGGAGGTGTCTGTGGCACCCGATGTCAGAGGGGCTGAGCCACCAGGGCCTGTGTCACCCTGATTCACACCCAACACACACTAATCAAACATGACCACAGCCTCAGACAGTGTTGTGTCACAACTGCTTTAAAACACATTTCCCTTGGATTGATTTTCATGTGCTGACAAGATCGGGCCCTTGGACTGACAGCAGCAGTTGGAAGCCAGAAGGTGACATGGCCGAGCAGCTCCTTCCAGGCAGTTCTGCCTCTGCCCTGGCTGCAGCACCAACCCCAGAGCCTCCACCACCATCCCCAGGCACACGAAGCCTCTGTCACTCCCTGCAGTGACTGCTCCTGTCTCCCTGCTCATGCTGTTCTTTCCAAACAATCCATTTTCCACTGGTGCCAGTCCAGGATCTTCACCAGAGGCAAACTCTGTGCTGAAGAATGTACCTGAGAGAGGGAATATTGCTGTCTCTCCCTCAGATCATCCTAACGGGACTGACTCTGTCTATAAACTGTCACTCGCTTCCCTGTGACGCTTGAGAAACTCCAGTGGAATGGGTGGAGGAGGGATGATGGACGTGGGAAGCTGCTTTGAATGCAGGGACAGATGAGGACCCAGTAAATGAATACCTATTTCTAAACTAAAAGCAACAACAACAGAGGAAAAATAGGAGATGAGGAAACATCTGGGTGCTCCACTGGTGCTTGGCACAGTGGGAGGCTTGGTCTGGAGCATTTGCTGGGTGCACAGGATCACTGCACCCTGTAGGAGCTTCAGGGCAAGGATAGGCTCTAAGAAATGCCATGGCACAGAGGGTAAGAGGGAGTCTGAGCTAACAAACTGCACAGAGGGAAATGGGGAATGTGGGGCAGAGGCAGGAACAGGTCACAGCATTCCAGAGCCTGTGCAGCTTCCCGAGGCATCGCTGCCCTCCATCCTCCCTCTGCAGCACTCTGTGCACAGTCCCCGTGCCTATAAACCCTCTGTGCACAGTGCTCAGGCTTCCTTCTCCTTCCTTAAATCCATGGAGGCGTTTCAGCTGGATTTCTGGTGATTTGACTGTCAGTTTTAATAAACAGCTTAAACAAACAGCACGTGCCAACCACTCCTGCAGCCTCTCACTTGCTCAAACAGTTGGCAGATTTGAATATTGGGCGATGGATTTAAGGGAAGCATTTGTGCTCATGTACCAGGCTGGTGGAACAGCTCGGTTGGAGCAGCGTGGAGGGGGAATCCGAGGGCTCCTGCAGCCCTGGCTGGTGCTCTCAGATGCTTTCCCCTTTCCCCAAATCCAGCGGCTTTCAGGGCAAAGTTAGTTCTGCATTTCTTGTGGCCTCAGCATGGTCTGGTTATCCCTGCAGCTTGTTGAGAGCAGCAGTGGTGGGGATGGATTGTGCTGTGAAGTCATGGGCATCAATTTCCAGCTTGAGATCAGTGTTAACTTTGAAAACACTTTCCTAATTTGGCAATTCTAGGCAGAAATGGTTTGAACAGCTGGGAGAAACAAAGAAAAACAGCAAATAAAATAGACAGGGACTAGGGTGGACCATTTATCCTTCCCTCCTGCTCCAAGAGGTGGTTGGCTGTTCCCAGGTAAGCCCTAGCAGGCACACCCAGCTCATTCCTGGAAGCCTGCATGGGCAGAGGTCTCCACACCATTAGCTGTGGTTATGAAGGAACGAGAGCTGTGGGACTGCTGGAGGTGACCCCGAGGGTCCCGTGGATGAGACCACCCATCACCCACGTGTAAGGGTGCTGCCAGAGCTCATTAACAGGGACATCATTATTCCCCTCTCCTCAGCCACCAAATTCCTGCACAAACAATGTGATTATATTTAAATTGCTTTAAAACCATTTGAGATTATCAATTTTCTTGCCTGTCTGCAAAGTTTTCCTGGTTTGAGGAAGTTCCCTGGTTGGCCCCAGTTTCCCAGTTGGTAGAGAATGGGCAAGGGGTGATGACAATGATCACTGCTTGGCCAAGAAGGCTTCCAAAGGGGAGGAAAAAAGGTTGAAAACAGGGGAGGATGGAAGTTGAAGAAGAAGCTGTTGTTCTTGGTATGTTTGTGAGAGGAAAAGAGGAGAGAACTGAATTATCCAGCAGGTAGGGATAGGAGAAAAAAAAATTCAAATTGATCAAAAAAATTAAATATTCATAGGACATTATTCATCAAGATTCATCTTGCCAAGTGGGTGAAATGAGGCAAGGGAAGAAATTAGCTTGCTTGAGAGTGTCAAAGTGATTATGTGATTAAATTGCAATTTATAATTTCTCCTTCAGAAGTGTTACTCCTTGATTTGTATTTCTGCCCCCTCTCTGTTTTCCCAGGTCTCCCATTACGTGTGTGTGACCAGTGCACAGACAGGGCTTGTCTGAAAGCAAAGCCTCAGGCACCTTCTGCCCACACCTGCGGGGCCAGGAGATCCCTGTCCCCAGCACATCCCTGCCAGCGTTTCCCATTGTTTATTTTCCTGGAGGCTCTTTGCACATCTCATGACCATCCTCCACCCATCCCCACAGATCCACAGCTTTATTTACCCATTCCACAGGCTCCTCTCAGCTTCTCAGACTGTTGTACTGTATAATCCATCCTCCCGCTGCATCTGTGAGGAGCTTTGGTGCAGAGAAGCCATGTTTTGGTGCTTGTCTCTGTAATCCCCCAGTGCTGGGGAGGCTGCAGCTTCCACTCACACAACCTTTGCTCCAGCACATCCCAGATGTGCTCAATACAGGCAGCAAAAGCAGGAAATAAACTTGTTCTAATATTTTACTCTCATTCAAGAACTCAGCCTCTCACTGTTGTTGCAGTACCTTCCCTAGAAAGGGGAGCTATTTCTGTTTTGCTGCCCAATAAAGATTTACTGGCATATGCTGGCTGTTTGAAAAAAAACCCACTATTAATTCCTGGCTTGTTTATGAACAGCACAAGGCTTGCACAGGTTAATTAGTTGAAGCAGGCTTTTCTTCAAGTGAATGAGCAGGCGCAGGGTTTATGGCTCTGTCACCCAGTTTATTTGTTCACTTTCTGTTTTATTTGGAAATACACTTACACAACCATAAATAAAATCAGCCATGACAAGGCTTATGTCTGCAGCAAACATTTAAGCCCTGCCAAGGTAGTAATCCACAGAACTCTTGGAGTTATCAGCCTGCAGGAGCTGGGCTTGTCTCCGAAGTGGTGGGAAAGATGTCTGGGGGCACAGGGACAATGCCCAGCTGCAGCCAGCAGGGGTGGGGAAAATGACAGTGTTGCGTGGGCTGCAGAGACACCAGCAAAACACGTTGGCTGCTGCTTGTAGGGAGAGAAACTCCCATCCCTGAGCCTCCTCCGTGGACTCTGTCAGTACAGAATCACAGAAGAGGGTTGGAAGGGACCTCTGGATATCACCCAGCCCAACCCCTGCCCAGGGAGGGTCACCTGGAGCAGGGGACACAGGAGCACATCCCGGTGGGTTTGGGATGCCTCCAGAGAGGGAGACTCCAGGCCCTTCCTGAGCAGCTGTCCCAGGCCTCTGCACCCTCATGCACAGAAGTTCTCTGAGGGTGAGGGTACGGCTGGCGAGCAGAGGGCTGGAGAGGAGGGGTAGCTATTGAAAGCCAACAAGTAAATCTCATAACGTGCAGGACTGGGCTGATAGAACACTGGAATGGCACTGGACTCAAGGAAAGCTCAGCCCAATTAAACTGCTTTAAATCCGTTTACTTGGTTGTTTCTGCTTCACTTGCACAACATCATTATAATCACTTGGCATTGGCAAGCCATTACTCAGAGGTTCTGGGCCAGGGTAGCAGAAGACATGATTGTCTCATAAACCTGATGAGCCATATTGATTAGTGGAGGGTAAGGACTGGGGTTTGAACAGCCCATATTCTTTATTTGTCTCGCTGTTAGGGGTGTGTTTGCAGCCCGGACTTGGCAGTGAGTTATGGGGATGCCGGGTGTTTTTGTGTCACAAAACACAGCCCAGCATTTGCATCCCCTCCCCCTGTACCTAAATTCAGTAATAGATGGAAAGTGAACTTGGACCCTGCTTTGAATCTCCCTCCCTCGGAGAAGATGCTGATGGGAAGCACAGCCCAGGGTGTCCGTGCGCTGATGGCAGTGGCAGTTTGGGAGTTATAGCTCAGTGTGGCCACTTCAGAATGCAAATGAGCGACCTTTGATGTTGTGTTGATTAATTATTTGTGTAACGGGAGCGCTTTGCTGCACTAGGTATCAACAGGGGTCCTGGGGGGTGTGCAGGGTCCCTGCCCAGAGGACCCCACAGTCCTTGGTGGAGGTGGGAGCCTCGGGGTTACATGTGGGGCAGCCCCAGTACGTTGTTCTTCACTGAATCCAGGGTTTGGTGGTGCTGAGGGGAACAGCATCAGTTTGGATGCTGAAGGGATGCAGACAAGATCCTCACCTGCTCCTCAGGGTCATGCTCAGAGATGCCACTTGCACAAAACTGTAGAAATGAGGCAGTAGGAAATTAAATATGCTTATTAGAGCTAAAAATAGCAGCTCTGTTCTTTGGTGATGCATGAAAAAAAGCCCCTTGTACCAGAAAAATACTTTGGGTCTCTGCCAGGCGACAGATGCGAGGAACCTCTTGCAGCCTCGCTGGCGGAGCTGGTGCTGCTGCCTCCGAACCTTGGGCCCCCTATTTTTAGCAGCGGATCAATGCAGGCTTTTCTGCCCACCAAGGACAAGGCAGGCTGGGCTGTCCAGCCAGCATGGCAGGTGTGAGGAGCCTGTGTTAAATATTAATTCCTGTCAGACAAAGAGGCATCCTCTCCATCACTCGGGCGATGTGGATGGAGGATCCCCGCGGGCTCGGGAGGGTGACGGTGACAAGGGTGGGCCCCTCGCTGACCTGGCAGCAGGAAAGCACTGCCCACCTGGGGGAGTTCCCTCTCCTTGAGCAAGCCATGAGCCAGATGCTTCCTTGAATCACGCTGATGACGGGTCCATGGATCCATCTGTGGGCGGAAGGGGTGAATCCTCGAGCAGGATGTTGGATATGAATCCGTCCGAGAGCTCATTTTGCAAACTGATATTAATTAACATCGGCAGTGCCCTTGTTCTTGCACTGCCAACACTGCCATCCTGGTACTCGATGTGGGGAAACCGAGGCAGGCAGGGATGACACATCTCTTCTGTGCCCCCCAAAGAGCCACGGAGCCCTTGTTATCCTAGTTCCCAATCCAATAATTTAGTGTGCATCGCTCCTACAGACTTGGCTCATTCAGACTGGCTACAAAGCTGCTCCTTTCCCAACAGCTGCTTTCCTCGGGATGCAGCGGCGAACCCATCCCCGCCCGTGCGAGCCGGAGCTGCAACGCCCGCAGCAACCACGCAGCTCCATTCCCCGGGCAGAAGGTGCAATGCTGCACCCCTGTGGGAACTGGGAGCCGCGGACACCAAACCTGGGAACTCGGGGTGGACATGCAGGAGCTTTCTGTGATCTACATCAGCCCTATTTAAGCGGCCCAGGCTCTGGAAGAGGGGGAGAAAAGGGGGTCCTGGACATGCAACTTCTTTCTCCAACCCTTGGAAGTGATGCCGTTCCCTGAGGGATGGAGACAGCTGAGTTTCTCCAGCTTGCAGGGATCCTGGAATTGTATCTTGGAGATAACGAGCAGTCAGCATTGTCACTTCCTGCAGGCACGTTAATGCTCTAAACCTGAAATACGTTTCATCTGGAAGTCAGTATATTTGAACATACAAGGCGTGGAAAAATTAAACAGGAGCCCCATGCAAATAGGAAATTAT
This sequence comes from Monarcha castaneiventris obscurior, assembly GCA_026261815.1. Lineage (NCBI taxonomy): Eukaryota > Metazoa > Chordata > Aves > Passeriformes > Monarchidae > Monarcha > Monarcha castaneiventris. The sequence goes on from JAMPIT010000451.1 coordinate 755,890, forward strand.
GTAAATCACCTTACACATTAGGGTGATCAAGTTTATGGTTGCTGTTTCAACTCCCATTGCCTGAATGCAAATTCTAAACTAATCTGCTAGATGTGGGCAAGCCTGACACACGTGGGAACACCAGGCCAGTTCCCCTCTGTGCCGTAGGGCTGAGGTGTCGCTCCCCACACCTGCACTTGGGTCCTTGCAGGACCTGTTGAGGTTTATTGAGGACCCCCCCATCCCCAAGAGCCCTTCCTCTTGCTGAGCACTTTCTCATTTTGGAGACCCAAAGTCAAGCCTGGGAAATAACTTTGCTCGTGCCGTGATGTGGGGGTGCTGGGAACGGGGCACGGCTCCATCCTGTGCCAGCTGGGCTGGGACACGGTGCAGCTGGGGGACAGAGGGTCTGGTTACACTGGGAAAGCACTTCACCAGAGGAAATAATAGTTAGTAAATGTGGTTGGAGTATCATGACGGAGCAGTACAGAGCAGGAATCGTGTTTATGAGCTGCCTCCAGGACTCTGCACCACGGTTTAATCGGGTATGAAATCACAGAGATCTCAGAGCCGCCTTCCAGAAGTTATTTGTAAGTGAAGTCCTAATGCAGACGGGGCTCTTATTATTCCTCCCGACTTGCCTCATTGCCCGTGGCCTTTAAAATGTTGCTTTCACATCTTCCTTCTTACCTTCCATTCCCCCTCTGCCAGCTCAGAAATAATCCAAGCAGGACCCATGCTCTTGGTGACTCCTGCTCCTCACCCAGAGCTGGGTTAGCACTGGCTGATATCTCTTGGCTTTGAAGGGGAAGCTGAAAATTCTGAGGTCTTTTGCTGCCTCACTCATCTCTGGGTCTGCAGCATCTCTGCCTCCTGTGCCCAGTTTTGAGGAATTCTCACCTTGACAGCACTTTAGAGTTGAGATAAAACCATCTCATGGCACACTCATCTTTGGTTCAAGTAGGCACTGGTGAGTTAACCCAGAATTTCTGGCCATAGTAGGATTTTCTTGTTTTGGAGGACGGAGGGGGCTTCAGCAGGTCCTGAGGGAGTGGATGCTGTGGAGCCCTCTCTGAGTTTCCTTTCTGGCCCGTTGATCCCCATTAGGAAAGCCCTGGGTGCCACTCTGCCTGCTGAGAGAAACCCTCCTCGGCACATTAATGGAACAGCAGAGCTGGAGCACAAATAACTGGCTCAGGCCAAGGAATGCGGAGTCAGAGGGAGATGCTGGAGGATTTGCCATTGCTGGCAGACTCAGCATGGAGAGCTCAGGAGCACAGAGGCTGGGGATGCAGCAAGGGCAAGTTGGATAATGTGGATAATGTGAATGCAGAGTTCCCCCGTGCTCCTACAGCGAGTTAGGCACAGGGCAAGGAACCCAGAGCCATTGCTGCAAGGTCTGCTCCTCCTCTGGAGGGGCTCCCTCCTCTCCAAAGGTGCAGAGTTCTCCCTAAAGACACTCAGTTCCAGGAGCAGTCAGTATTTCTTATTTTTAAATAGTCCCCATAGAAGGTAAAGCTGTTTTCTGCTGACTTCCTCCATAGCCTGTGCATATGCAGTGTAACTTCTAATTTTTGCACCCTTGGTAAGCAGCTGCTCCGTCTGTGCTGTGACAGGATGTCACAGGGTGTTTGGCGGGTGAAGCACTTCCCCTGCGCTCCCCAGATTCAGCTCTTTGTGGTCCCAATTCCACCACTGGCAGGATTGCAGCAGGTTCCTCTTCTAGAAACTCTTCTGCTCTGTGGTTCCCCATTCCGTGCTCCTGAAAGGCCCAGCTGCTGTTTAAAACGCTTTGCTCAGTGCAATGGGTTTGACCAAGCCACCCCATCCTGAACCTCGAGGCTGTTCAGTGAGGCTGGGAGAGCCAGCCCTGCATGGGAATGTCACAGAGGGAGGGGTTTCCTCCTGTTTTAAATGCAGGAAGACATGCTTCAAGGCTTCACACACTAATGAAAAATAATAAATGAGTTTCCATGAGGGAGAAATAAAGCAGAACAAACCAGCTTGTGAAGAAAGACAACCTAGGAGTGATGGCAAGAACAGGTGCAGAAATATATTGCTCAAAAATGAGGACTAATTTACACAGTGCGGCCATGAAGCTGTGTGAGCCCCACACAGCTCCTGGCATTCCCCCTTTTCCACTTAGAGAGATAATTAGGAAACATTAGCCAGCCAGCTCAGTGCTCAGTCAGTTCAGGGAGAACTTGTCCTTCCCATTTATTGTCCTGTTTTTCACACTTCTCTCCTCTCTGCTCTCATGACTGCAGAGGCACAGAAATCAGTCAGGGTCCCAGGGCTTTGGCAAGCATTGTCCATCACAGACAGCAATTCCCCAACACACAAAGCATAGGGTAATTCAAAGAAAGCATGGCCACGGGCTGTGCTCTCAGGTGAGGGTAATTTCCAAGTATATTTCTGTTTTCTGCTTCTTTACACCTTGGTCTGGCCAGAACAGTATTAAGTGCTGCAGAGAGAGAGCCCAGCACGGTGAATGAGGTGGCAACAAACTCCTGCTTCTTATCAGAGCATTCAATCACTGTCGGGAAAGTCATCGCCAACCCAGCAGCTCCCAGAGTGTTTTTTCCGGGGAAATTGCTAAACAGCTTCAGGAGAGCAAAGCAACATTTCTTCTCACTGCCTGTAATTAATATTCTAGGTGCGGCAAGAAGCTCCTTGCCCAGGGAGATCAGTGCCATGTGCTGGGAAGCAAAGGCTGTGGGATTCATGGAGGGGCCCTGTGTTGCCCCTCTGCTCCCACCAAAGGGACATTATGTCCATGTGAAAGGCCAGTGGATGAATTATTGGATGAATAAATGGTCATGGAGAGAAAGGGAAATCATCTGAAGAGATTAGAAAGCCTGGGATGGTTCCTGGGCTGGGTCTGTGGCAGGACAGGGTGAGGAATTATCAGTCAGCTTCATGTGGGACAGCATGAGCAGAGCAAAGCTGGGACGAATGAGCCCTTACTGGAGACTTAATGACCAATTTGCTCAGCTCCAGAATGGCACAAATGGGGCTGGACCGGGTGACCCCAACCTTACCCATCCTGCGCTTCTGTGAGTGCAGGCAGTGTCCTGAGGGGCCCTTATATCTAAATATGACACATAAATGTATATGATATGCACCTATAAAGATAAAAAGGCAAATTTCATTTCCTCTCAGAAGGCATTTCCATTTACCAAAATATCAACAAAATTTCTTCTAGTTTTTTCAAAGACAAAATTGGTTACTAGATTGAAGTTGCACCAAAGCAGTCATTTGAAAACAACAAAGAATCAGCTTCCCAAATGAGAAATCTCCCTCTTGTGTCATAAAAAACACTTTTCTGTATTACTTCTGGAGGAGTGATGGCTGTTAAATCTTACATAATGTAACACCAGCCTTCCTGAAGTGCTGAGAAAGCCAATTCAGACTGTGCTGGAGTGCCAGGGAATGGAAGGGAAACACTTAGCAATTGAAATTACAAATTGCCATGATTGAAAAAAGGATTTTCCCAAATCCTTGGAACAGGACCTGCTTCTTGGCTGCTCAAATACTCTCACTCCAGTACTTCACAAAGTAACTGAAAGGAGCCACAGCCTGGCTTCGAGGGCTGAGAGTCACTTCCCTGCTGAGCCCAGTGTCTTTTCCCACAAGGTGGGAACAGAGGTTGGGCGCAGCTCCAAGAGCTCCTGGGTGGAGTCTACAACGACATTGTGCTGGTGACAGCTCCCTCAGCCTCAGTCCTGGCCTGGGCAAGGGCTGGGAATCAGCAGCTACACTCTGGCAGAGCCAGGCACCACCAGGGACTGGGGCTGGATCCAGGACTCCCACGGCCCTGAGCAACCAACGCCAGTGAAAGGACTTTTTGGTGCTGGGGGAGGTCTCACGCTCATTTGGGTACCACTGTGTTCCCAAGAGAAGGCATTTACTCCAGGAATAATGCTGAAAGAGTTCTGTCTTTTTTTGCACACACTTTAGAAGACTGAGGCTTTTTTTGGCTTATATACCATATATTTTTATGAAATGTTTTATTCCCATTTCCTTTTGGTATAATTGGATTTTTCTCAGTAAGCAACAAAATAAAAAAGGAATTTAGAGCATCTTTTCAGCATTCACTAGTTTAAAAGCAAACAATATCCCAACATTTAAAATCAAGGGTGCATTTTGAAAAGCAAGGCAGGGCAGTAACTTCTACTTTAAAAAGCCCTACAAGTTTTATGAAGCTATTTTACGCAGCTCTGGAGTTTCAGGAGGGAAGGAAAAAATGCTCAGTCAAACCCAGAATATATTTTTATAGCCACAAATTTTCTAAAATGAGACTATAGATCTTGTGTTAATATGGGGAGCCTTCAGAAATACACACCCACATGCCAGCACAAACAACACGCAGCTCTAGAGATGGATGTCATACAATATTTAAAAAGAAAAAATACATAATTCCCAGGGAGGCAGGGCTGGCTCTTTTCCCAGATGGATTCTCATTCCGACAGCATCAAGAACATGACAGATGTGCTTCTTCCTAATTGTTTGTGTTTGTGGTTTATCTCTTGCCTGTGATACTTGAGGAGAAATCTCTCTCTTACCACTTTGTCCCCTCCTGGGAGTTTTCGGTGGCTGATCCTCCCCAGCAGGACATGAGCCTGCCCAGTGCTGCTGAGGGGGCTGCACCCATCTCAGTGCCTCCTTTGGCTTCCCAAAGAGTTGAGACTTCCTGCTCTCATCCCACAGGAGCTGCAGCCCCCCAGGAGCCCCTCGCTCTTACCTGGGACTCATGTCACAGGTTATAACCAGACACAGGGAGCCAAAACCTCCTGCACATTCCTGTGCTTGTCCTCAGGTATGTGCAGGTACTGGAGCCATCTGGACCTGCCCTCTCCTTGGCACGTCTCTGCTGTTTCCTTCCACCAGGAATCCATCTGATTTTTCTGCCTATACCTGGCACACCAGGCAATCACAGAATCACAGAATGGCCTGGGCTGGAAGGGACCTTAAAACTCATCCCGTTCCACCCCCTGCCATGAGCAGGGACATCTTCCACTACCCCAGGTAGTGGTACCCTGTCCAACCTGGCCTTGAACACTTCCAGGGACAGGACAGCCACAGCTTCTCTGGACAGTCTGTGCCAGTACCTCTACTGCATGTTAAAAAATGAGAAGTACAAAGTGACCAAACAGCCTGGAGAGAGATGTCTTCCAGACCTGGAAAGCCTCCTCCTTCTCCTGTGCAGATGATTTATTGCCCCCTAAATGCAGATCAGTGGGCAACTGAATATATTCTTTATCTTTTAATATATTATTTTTGTATGGGCTCAGCTACAAAATGGGGGTTTTTTTTCCCTCTCAATTGCACTAATTTTCAAGGCCGCAGTTGTTTATTTGCCATCCCTGAGACCACCTAGGAGGTTTAGGACTCTCAGTCCCTTCAGGTGTTTGCTCTGGGTTCAAGTGTCCTCACCAAACCCCAGAACAGAGAAGCTTTTGGTGCCAGATGTTCCCTGATGCAACTCATGCATCCATGACCTTTCCCAGCTCAATTCATCACTAGTCACTCAGCCTCACGCAAAGCTCTTTCTGCACAAAGGTCTCCTTTCTCCTGTGTTTCCAGGAGTGGGACCGGGCAGCATCAGGAATGTTTGCAGCAGGAATGACCAGCAAGCAGATGATCCCGCCGACGGTCCGTGCCAGCCTGGAAATGCAAGGAAATACAACCCCTCCCCTGCTATTTTGAGATGCGAATGTTTCAGATGTGTTTCGTGCGGCTCGGGGAAGCAGCGGGGCCGTGCGAGAGCAGCGAGCGCCGCGGACGCGCGGGGGCGCGGCAGCTCCGCGCACCGGGAGCGGCCCCGCCCGGCCCCGGCCCTACCCCGGCTGCGGACCGCCGCCGAGCCCTCACAGCCAGCGCGGCCTGCGGGTGGCGGGGCCGGGAACGCCGTGTGCTCTGGGAACGGGAACGGTCTGGGAACGGGAACGTTCTGGCAATGGGAATGGTCTGGGAACGGGAACGGTCTGGGAACGGGAACGGTCTGGGAACGGGAACGGTCTGGGAACGAGAACATTCTGGGAATGGGAATGGTCTGGGAACGGGAACGGACTGGGAACGGGAACGTTCTGGGAACGGGTCCTCCCCGCAGCGGTGACTCCCCCGCTGACCGCCACCACTCGGTGTGGATCTCTGTCCCTACCCACTTTTGCCCCTAAAGCCCATTTTTTCCAGGAAGATGAGATGCTGTGCCAGCTTACAGATCTCCGTGCCAGGCTGCACGTCCTGCGCTCGCAGGATGTGGTGAGTTAAGTCAGCTTTTTTTTTCCTAAACTTCCTTCATTTGTGGCACTCCACGAGCCCCCTTCCCCTTTTCTCCAGCCGCAGACAGGGTGAGCTCAGAGCGAGCAGCCCTCCTGCAGACAGCCACCTCCTCCCCTGGATATATGCAGCCTTCCGAGAGCATCCCTCTTCTCCCACACCCTCTCCAGCCCATCCCTGCTCCGTCAAGGGCTTCGCCCCCATGTCCTAGTGGGGGTGAAAGTGGTGTGTAGGAAGTAAAGACAAGCCTGTGGTATGAGCTGCCACCATTTTTCATGTGTGCCATTAAGGGATGTCTGCCCTAAAACTTTATTACAAGGATTAAAGAAGAGACAACAGGTGAAAAGCAGAGACAGGAGAAGCACAATTAGACATCTTAATGTACCAGCTGTTTGGCAATGCCACAGGGGCACTTCCAGCCTGGCACAGCTCAGGAGAGGCGATCCATGTGGTTTATTTCCCTCCTGGCCTCTGAGTCTTCATGACCAGAGGTGCTGCAAAACTTCCAGTACTTATCAATGCTGGGAAGTAACAGTCAGACAACCCTGTCTAGACAAAACCATCTTCTGAACATACTAGACAGGAAACTGTGGTGGTTAGAGGTGGCATTGTCACTATGTAAAGGGGCACCGTGTCCCTGTGACACCTTTTTGCAGTGAATTCGGACACTGCTGGTTTCACATCACGTGTCACAGGCCCTGTGCTGCAGCTCCGTGGGATCCCAGCGCTGCCCCGCAGTCACACGCCCAGAATCACAAAATAAGGCTGGAAAAGACCTCTGAGACCATCGAGTCCAGCCTGTGACTGAACACTGTCAACCAGACCAGAGCCCTGAGTGCCATGTCCAGTCTTTCCTTAAACACCTCCAGGGACAGCAACTCCACCACCTCCCTGGGCAGCCCATGTCAATAGGTAATCACCCTTTCTGTGAAGAATCTCTTTCTAATGTTACAGCTAAACTTCCTCTGGTGCAACTTAAGGTGCTCCCAACAGTGGGGAAAGCCATTAGAAACTTTCCAGCTCTCTAGAGTCAGCGTGTTAGCAATGCACATCTCGTGGGAAGCTCAGAGGCGGAACGATTGGCCATGTTCTGCACAGAAAGGGTTCGTTCCCTTTCCTGCTGCCCCGCCGGCTTAGCAGAGTGCTGCGTAAGCAGCTCGGACAGCAAAAAACCTGCTGCCCTCAACAGTGTCGGTGACCCCATGGCTGAGGCATCCACGGACGACATTCCCTCCAGCAACCGTCTCCAGCGTATTCAGGGCTCTTTCCTCGTCCGACAGCAGGTAAATAAATCGAAATGCTGATTTTTCCGCAGCACCTCCCCGCAGAAGAGTCGCTCGGCACTTGCGAAAGCTCCTCAGAGGAGCTGTGCCCAGCAGTGAGAGCTGTGCCCGGCAGTGAGGGCTGTGCCCGGCAGTGAGGGCTGTGCCCAGGGGAGCCGCGCTGCAGAGCCGCGCTGGTGGAGGGCTGCTGCACAAAGGGAACAGAGACACCACAAACACCCCCGGGCGAACCATCGGGCTCCAGAGGGAGGCCAAGCTCAGGTGCCACGAGGGGAGCAGGACCTGGAGGCGTCAGGGGAGAGGGGCAGTCCGGGAATCATGAGGGGTCAGGGCCCAGAACCCCTGTGAGGGCGCTGCTCTGCCACGGGGATCCACCTGCCCCGAGCATCCTCCAGGCCGGCCTGAGCCGGTGGGAGGCACGGCCCCTGTCCCTGTCCTGGGTTCGCACAGCTCTTCCCGCTGCTGGGACCGGGACCGGGCCCGGCCCTGGGATCGGGATGGGGATCGGGACGGGGATCGGGACCGAGCCCTGGGCCCGGAGCGGCGGCTCAGGGGCTGCCCGCGGCCCCGCCCCCGCCGGAAGTGACGCGCCAATCACGGCCGCCCGCTCGCTCCGCCGCGAACAAAAGGGATTTTCACCGGCGGCACCGCCCCCGCCCCGCCTGATTGGCTGTGCCCGCCCCCGCCCCGCCTCCCCCGCGGCGGATTGGCCCGCGGTGGCGGAGGCGGCGGCGCTGATTGGCGGGCGCGCCGTCGGTCAGCGGGCGGGGCCGGGGCGGGGCCGGGGCGGGGCGGGCGGCCGATGGGGAGCGGCGCGGCGGCGGCGGCGGCGCGGGGCAGGGCAGGTCGGTGCGGCCGCGGGTTCCGCTGGCGGCGCGGGGCAGGGCAGGTCGGTGCGGCCGCGGGTTCCGCCGGCGGCGCGGGGCAGGGCAGGTCGGTGCGGCCGCGGGTTCCGCTGGCGGCTCGCTCCGGCCCGGTGCGCTCCGGCCCGTCCTGGTGCGGTGCTGCCCCTGTGGGTGGGCAGAGGCAGGTGCGGGGCGGCCCAGGGAGCAGAGGAGAGGGGGCGGTGGCGGCCGCAGTCGGGACTAGGGCGGCCGCAAGCGGCGGGGAGGGGGCGGTATCGGGGGGGAACGGGTAGGTCGGGGGGCGGTGCCGGGGGGCGCGGAGGCCGGGGGGCGTTACCGGGAGCTGGGCGTTGCTGCCCGGTCCAGCCGGGCCCGGTGGACCGAGGGGCGATGGGGCCGCTTGTTGCTCCCCGCGCCGCACCCACGTTCCTCGCTCGGGGCCGGGCTCCCCGGGCAGCGGCGCCCGCGGGCTCCGGTGCCGCGTTTCCCTTTGTTCGCCGCGGTTGTACCGGGCCGGTGCAGCGCGGGAGCCCCCGAGCCTGGCCCCTGCCACCCCTTCGCCGGTGCCGGCCCCCGGACGGAGCCGGTCCCGGGCAGCAGCCCGGTGTCCCGGGGTGACCCGCGGGGTCCGCCCGGCCCGGCCCGGTGCCGGGGTCACGGGCGATCGTGTGTCAGGAGGGGGCGCGGCTCCCCGGGCGGGGGGGCTGAAGGGCAGAGGAGCCAGCGATGGTTTTCATTCTCTCTCGAGGAGCTCCAGTTGCTGCACAGGGGCTGTTCAAGGACCCACACAAAATACATGCTCAACATTTTGCTGATTTGCTTCATTCTGCGTATTACTTCAAAAACTTATGGGGTGAGGATGTTTTTTTTGTGGGTAGATGTCCTTTCTCCTTTAGGGCTGAGATACAGAGGTGAAGGAGATATAAACATGTCTCATTTTAACCTAATTCTCCACAGTTCTGATGCAATGCCAGGTAGCATTGTGGATACACAATTATTACGTCGGTTTTAGGTTTTTTCATTATGTAAACATGTCATGTAATTATTGGAACAACTCAAACACCACCCAATACACTCAGCGGCAGTTTTGGGAACTTGTCTACCAGGACTTCTCAAACTGGTCATTTAGATTCTCCCATGAATGCGGATATACGACTGCCCGTGCTGGCTTCTGGAAAATATCAGTTCCTCTTCAGGAACACAGGAAAGAAAACTAAGCTGATTCAGGATTATTGACATTGCAATTGGTGTAGGTTTAGGAAATACCCTCTTTCAGAGGAGGAAGGAACAACAAGCTTTGTTCTTCATGATGTTTTTTTACAAAGTGGAAGAGTTTTGAGCCAAGGGCTCGCAGGGGATCTTGAAGCTTCCCCTTGACAAGCTGCCCTCCCTGCGCCTCGGGCTGCGCATTCGGCTGCTCTTTGGTTCCTGCCCCCGACTCCAACCTTTGCTGGAGCCGGTGGGTGAGGTTCTCTTGTGCTGGCAACATTCTTTTGGTGGGTTCATGCCCATGTGTGTGTGTGAGACCAGTGAAACGTAGCCTGGAATGGTTTCATAATCATCGCGCCGTGATTGAGGACGCGGAGGATCTGCCACGGGCAGCAAGCTTATCTGTTTTGTTCCTCAAGTGGCACATGCCAGAGATAACTCCCCCTGGTTTGTTGGCTGGCATGGTTGTACGTGCACTTAAACTGCTCTTGATAGCTATTTTCAGTTAAATACTGGGAAATAACCTTCTTAGAATCTGAGTTTTATCTCCTTGGAGGGTGGGTATGGGTCTGCTGAGGAGACTCCAGTGGTCCATAGCCGAAAGGAAGCTCACCTTTAGGCAAGCAGAAAGTAATTATCTTTGTTTATGCTCTAAACTCTGGCTTATTGTCCAAAAATGGTGATATATCTCAGACTTGGGGAAAATATTTATATCATCAGAGTAAATAACAAGGTCTTTGTGGTTTGTGATCTGTGTGAGTGCACTCAGTGTATTTCCCTGGAAGTAAAGGGGTAATGTGCTTTAAATCTTGTTTCTGATGCTGGGAAACACTGTCTTCTGGTTAAAAGTTTGGAAATAGAGGGTCAGGTTCCCCAGCTGAAGTGTGCAGATCCCTTTGGTAGAGCAGGACTGTTTGCAAGGGGGAGAACTGGGTAATTGAATAGAGTTGGTGTGATCTTCTGTTAAAAAGTAGGATGAGGGAAGGCATGGGGATGTGCAGCCTGAAAGCAGCCTTGGAAAGGTCAGCTCCAGAGCCTGGAGGTCTGGGAATGGGTTTGGATTTAGGTTTGGGTAGGGGGAAAGGAGCTCAAATACATGCTTACTGGCTCTTTGATCCAGAGATGCTTCTTGTTCCTGTAAAATAATAGCATAAAATGAATAGGGCTTCCCCCCCCCCCCCCCCCCCCAGTTTTCAGCTCCCAAGTGCTGAGTGGCCCTTAAACGGAATGCTTGGGATTGTGATCCATTCAGCATAACAGACATCTGCCTGGTGTGCTCTGAAAGTTCCCTGCAGATCAGTGGAAAATAAAGGTACCTTTTGGTGGGTTTTTTTAGAGCAGTGACTTTATTTGTAGTATCTGGTCCCAGTCTGTTCCCTCAGCAGTGTGGGGTAACTGATGCAAACAAGGCAGGTAGAGATTTTCTCTAGCAGCAGGTTGCACATGAGGAAGCTGAGGCTGTACCACTTATGTACCCTTAATGTTACCTCTTGTTGTTGCATAAATGATTGCTGTGCAAACCGGCTCCTGCTCTTTATTTCTCTTAAGTACTTTTACCTGTATATTTTAGGACAGGGCTTGTTTATGTTATTAAGCGCATTAAAGACTACAGAGGCATGGCAAGAATAGCATGGCTTATTGCTGTAACACTGGGAAGCACAAGTCACAATGGGAGTGGTTATAGAGTAGAAATTATTGCTGCCCTGACTAACAGCTTTAAAATACCAAACTGCAGCTGGTAGCTGTCCTTGCTCTAAGACTGAGCTGTTTGGTAGCTCAAGGGGAGGTGCAGCTGCACATTTCCGTGTTATCCCTTTTTAAGGGAAAAGCATGGACGTAGTCATGTTGGAAGTCCATGTTCAACACTTACTGTCCTGGGGTAACAGAATTATATGATACACTTTGTTCTAAGATCTCCAAGGAAGCTTCTCCTTTTTCATTCTGGTTTATAATTCCCCAACACTTCTGTAACTTGGTGAGTGTCTGGCAATAAAAGTTGTTTCCTGTCAGTATTGATTCAGTCTTAGAACCTGTGAATTTAGTCTGAGCAAGGACTGAGATGGTTTTGAATTCAAGTAGTGCCATCTCCTAAGGAGATGTTTGAATATTCCACATCTAAAGGCTGCCCATAAAATGTTGCAGCTTTGACATAAGCACCAACACAAACATGGTAAATAACAAAGACTAGCACCAGGCTCTGTTTTTCTCACTCTGTGTGGCTGCTTTATGTTTTAGCATTTCTTTGCTGCTCCTGTTGCCCTCTCTCCTCATTTTTCTAAGATGACCAAGTTGTAAATCACACTCCTTCCACGTGGTCTCAGCTAGCCAGGCTCCCCATGGCAACAGAACTCCCCAGCCATGTCCGGACCTGGGGGAGGTGGTCAGGCTCCCACCCTGGACATCTCTCTGTCGAGATCCATTGGCTGACCAGAAGTGATCAGTGGTGAAGAGTGACCAGCACTGCCCTGGCCCACAAAAATGTGATTAGAGTCAGTACACTAAGCTTCCTAAATTATGCCTTTGTGTCTTGATAAGGCTGACACGATGACAAATACGAACAGATTTCCCAAATGTTCCACTTGCAGATTTTCCTCTTGAATACATGAATGGATCTGCACTAGGGAGCAGAAATGCGATGCTGGCAGATCTGTGGTGTCCAGTTCAGTTTGGTTTTGGAACAGCCAGTCGTGGTCACTTCCACTGGCGTTTCCTTGAGCAGCCCATGCCAGTGAGAGGGTGAGCCAGGAGAGCCTGTGAGAAGCGTTGCTGCTTTATGGAATTTCATGTAAAACACTGTGCGAGGCAAGAATGTGAGTGTGTGATGAGACACTTCCCTGATTAGCAGAGGGGCACGGAGGAGATTTCTCTTGCTGTATGAAGACTACAGAACTTTCTGTTCCCAGCGACTGGAAAACTGCAAACAAGACAGAACTTGCCTTTGTGTATAACTCTCCAAGGCACAGTTATGCAAATCAGTTGTAAAGGAGCAGTGACTTCAGACAAACTAGACTTCACTTGAACGTTTTAGCTGGATGGACTTCTCCAGAAAGGGCTAATTTAACCCTTTATCAGTTGCCACTGGAGTTTGATATCTCTGAGTAGCATTTTCTGCTTGACACGAAGCATGGTGAAAGATGGACATGACTTGGACTCAAAAAAGTGTATTTGATGGTCGTACAAAGCACAAGACTGTATCAATGGGTATATTCGCATCAGAGACAAGGATTTAGTCTGAAATTATCTCGATTTTTAACAAAATAATGTAATAAAAAGGCTTATTACTGGACAGTGTTAAATGTATCAGCAAAGATGCAAGGGAGTATAAAGATTTCTGTGCAGTTCAGATGATGGATCTCATATGTAGGCAGTAAAATTATATTTAATAAATGATGCTGATATTGAAACAGTTTGAAAGAAGAGTAATTAAGTGTGTATTTTCTGTGGCATTGATTTTTGTAAAGTGGTTTGGGCCTGTTCCATTAGTCTGGATAATGGCATTCCCAGGAAGCGTATCTCAGCACGGCAGCATTCCCATTACTGTTGAGTTCCTGTGGGTGGCCTGGCTTGGCCTTCGTTCCTCTCAGCTCCTTGGTGATGTTTGCAGCTGTGTGATGCAGATGTGTAATCAATATGACTTTTAAATATCCATGTTTTTTTCCTTCTCCTGTTAACTTTGGCTACTTCTTGGTGAATATTGTCCGGTGCTGTTAGGCTGCACATTCTGCCATCACCATCTGGTCATGCATGTGTTCATGTCCCTTGGGAGAGGGTGACAAATGCATCTTCTGCAACTGCTCTTGGAAGCTGGAGAGAAAATGATCCCCCCTCAGGGCAATTTGCAATCCAAAAATCTGGGAGCTGAAGTAAATGCAGATTATACATCATAGCTTTGAATACTGATTTTAATGTCCAAAGAAATACCTACTAAACTAGGTTTCATTATTTTTCAGGTTTTCAGGATGAATCTGGAAAAACTCAGCAAACCAGAACTACTGACGCTGTTTAGCATTCTTGAGGGAGAATTAGAAGCAAGAGATCTTGTCATAGAGGCTTTAAAGGTAGGTTTTAAGTATGAGGATAAGGAATGAACATGACAACAGTACTACTGCAAGTTCTGCAGAGTGCTTGTATCCAAGGTGAAGTTCAGAGGTAAAGATATATTACTGGTTCAGAATCCCATCTTAATATCAGCAGGATTACATAGTAAATGCTATATATAATTTTTGTCTTGGAATTCGCTATTGGAAGCTGGCTGCAAGAAGCATTTTGGTATTGGAATACAGTGTTATGCGTGTTTTCATCCTTTCTGATAAAGAACCTTGTGTTTCTGCTGTGTAAAAGGCCTACCAGAATTCCTTCATAGGTTTTTTTCTCCCTTAGCAAGGAGGGCTGCTTAGAGCAGAAACTCTCCTCGCCAAGAGGGATCACAGATTAGACTTTTAGTGACAGTAACGTCACACTAAGTAAAAAGCATCTGTGGCTTTGTGTTGGCTAAGCCACCATAAGCTGGCACTGCTGAGAGCAGCAGCCCTGAGTGCTCAGCTACTTATTCTTTCCCTTTGCTGGCACGAGCAATAGTGTAACCTTCCAGTGAGGCAGATGCCAGCTAAAACTGCTCCAAAAAGCTGTTTTCAATCCATGTTAGTGCAGCTGAGGTCGTGGTGCTGTGAGGGCATGTGATGGGACAAGGCAGGGGTGGTGCTGGAGCCTCTTCTGGCAGGTGCAGGAAAACCGCTTATGGTGCAGGCTCTGTGCTGCTGCTGACCTGCATCAGGTGGTGTGGGCTCTGGTGCTCTCTGCACAGTTTGCTGTGTTAATATTGAGATTGGAAATTATTTTTTAAAATATGTTGTCCATGTGTAATTCTGCTGCTCTTTGAAGGATGCCTGGTTGGCACTCTGGAAAAAACAGTGGTATAAATGATGGCAGGGGTCAATTTTGGAAGAAATTAGTTGTGTCACGGTTGAATATTGAAGGCTTTTTCAAGCTGATCTGTCACTGCTCATACTGTTTAAAACTTGCAGCTATTTCAAAAGAGGAATGGCAGCTTGCAGGCCTGAGAGCTGCAGGGGCTTGCTTTTCCAGCAGAAGCTTCTCTAGCTTGATTCCAAACACCTCTTAGTGGGGTGGAGGGGTATCCTTCTCCAGAACTGTTGGGATGCTGATGTTTGTTGTTAGTTGCTTTTGCATTTAGATAATTCTTTTATTTTGGAGGAATTTCATTACCTTCTCAAAACTATTGGTCAGGTGGAAGGTTTTGTTTCTGTTTTGAAACACACTTTCTCCTCTGTCCTGAGATCTGTTTTTTCATTGTGCGTGGTCAGAATGTGTTACCGAAACAAGCCTCGCTTCAGTGTTTCAGTGTGAAATGTGTATAATGGAGCACAGAGAGACCAATGGGAAGAAATGTAACAGCTCCATTCCAGAGGCTTTTTATTGCCTACTTTCCAGTAGCGTAAAGCAATTATCTTTCCTGTTGAAATTTAACCTGCAGTTCCCTCTTGCATGAGGAGATTAATACAGTAAGAATACCCTTTGACTTAATTTGTCAAGTACTCATAACTGAGAAGAAATTAAACTAAATTGTAACCTATACTTGATAATTACGGAGTATAAAATACAGAGTTAATCAAAGGTTAGCGCTATTTTCCCCTTCCTCTCTCAGGGATGTGCTGTAGTGTTTCAGATTGTGAGGAAAGCTGGAAGTGGTGGGAAAGGACAATGAAAGCTTCAAATCCAAGCTGGCTCTTGCTGCCTCCTGAGAGCAATCTCGGAAAAATTGCCACCCCTGGAATGTGCCCTGTGCTTGCAGCACTGAGATGTTGTAGGTCTCCAGCTGTGCTGCTCCTCAGGTCCAAAAGCTTGTCCTGTGATGCTGCAGCCCAAGCCTAGCTTCCTGCTGGCAGCAGCTCTGTTGCCCTTTTGATACATGGAAGGAAAAGTCAAGTAACTGCTTAATCTGGTGGCTGGGCAAAGGTTCAGCAGCAGAGAACTTCCAGCTTTGCTTTGTCCATTTATTTGGAATATCCGGCTAGAGACATTCTGGCCTTACACTGTTTTTCTCATTGTTTGCTGATAGTAACTGTGGTAACAGCTTTACCATGCCTCACTGGCTGGAAGACTTTGTGTGTGACTAATTAAAGGAAACCTTGCTAATCTGTTTACTCACATTTTGATGCATAAAAGTACTGCCCTGAAGAAAAAAAAGCCTTCTAAGACTGAATTAAAGATTTACACTCTTGACAGCATTTAGTTTGACTTGCATATATTTGACAAATTGAGTTGTAACTTACACTGAGAGGAGTTGGGACATCCAGGGCTGTGGGAAGCTGGTTGTTCCACACACAGAGCAAGGAACTGTCTGACCAGGTGTCACAGCTCTCTGTTCCCTAAGTGTTATGGACAGTACCTGCCTTGGCAGCTGGATTTCCTTGGAAGTGTAGTTTTGTGTTAAATGTGGATATATGTTGGGAGCAGGTGGAGTTCAATCCTCTGAACTTTCTTAGGGGATTGCATAATCCTAAACCACAGCAGTGATTTTCTCCAGCAGTTATGTTAAACATGTAGATGTCAGTGGCTGGAAATCAGAATTTTATCTGCCTGTTTGCTTCCTGCATAGTAACAAAAATACATTTCCCTTCATGGGCTAATTTTGCTTCTGCTTCAGATTTAAATACTTCCAAGCTCTGGTTGAGTCAAATCCTTTGGTACATGATAGAAAAGGACAAGCACTTGCAGAGGAAGAGTACCTTAATTGTAAACATGTAAACTGATGGTACTACAGTCTGCAGTAATTGATATTCCTGCACACTTAGAGACAAACATTTTGCATCTGGCATTTACCAGAGAGAATCCATGCGTGCAGATGTCAAAGCTTAAAATAGTTTTCTTCTGCCTCATGGTGTTAGGCACTTGTTGGCTGGCACTGGCCCCGTTCTCTCTCTGTGTCAAAATCGAGCTGCTGAGCCGGGCGTTCCAGACGCTGCATGCTGAACTTGCTTCTTTTTTCTCCCTCTTTTCGCCCCCTCTCTCCAAATACTGACCCTTTCTTCCTTGCTATCTGACAAACTGACTGTGTTCAAAATATTCCTTCCCAGTGCTTCAGTTTGCTTCCTCTGTTTTAAAACCTCTTTGGAAAAAAAAAATTTTTTTTTTTTTTTTTTTTTTTTTTTTTGCCTGAAAGTAGCTTCCTGTCCACTACATAAATCTCAATGGTCTCCTTGGAACAGATTTTAAGCCTCATTTCTTATTGTGCTCCTTTTCCTGTAGTTATAATTATGTTTATATCATCCAAAAAACCCAGATGCTGTCAGAGAGTTGCATAATCCCAAGAGTTAGACTCTCAGTCCTTATTGCTATGTAGGAAGGATTGCATGAACCGCAGGTTTGCCTTCTGAAATAGCACACCACGACTGGAAACAATTCAATATTTAAATGGATCTCTATCATTGTGTTAGAGCACTTTGTTCCCTCCCCCCTGCTCTTTTAAAGAGAGTTTTCCATACATTAGAACTGAAGTTCTGTTTACTTTTAGAAAACAGGAAACAGCTTTCTGGCTTATTCTTTTATGTTAATAAGGCCTCAGGCAATTTACACAGGAATAGAAACTATTTTGTATTAATGACTGGGGGCTGGTATTCATCTCTTTGCTTCTGAGTTCAGTGATTCACTATAAAGCAACATTAATGCATTGCAAAGCTAAGTGCTGTTTGTTAGTGGATTTAGAAATTAGGTTTACAGTGCAGTTTCAAAAATGTAAGTCTACCTCTTGTTTAAATAAAAAGTTCAGTAATACAAAACCTTCCTGGTGTTAAATCTTTCACAGATGGGGCAAATTGGGCTTATGCATCACTTATAAAGCAGCTTCCATACGGCAGTGCTCCCATGGGTGCTGTCCTCCTGGAATGCAGGCATTCCTTACAGCTTTTCTTGCAAACTTGGGGAGTTTTTTCTTTATTTCTTGCTTGAAGCAGCACCGTTTGCCAGTGTCTTTCAAAAACGGACTCTCCTCGCCTTCACAGCACCCAGGTGTGTGCTGAGCAGGAGCAGGGAGGTGGGAATGACTTCCGTGCTGGAAGGGCTCCTGCTCTGAATTCCAGCTGCCTGGGTGTCGCTGGGTTCCGCGGTTTAGGGGTGACCAAAGTGCTGTTCCTGGGCACGGTGCAGTCCTGGGACCACCATCCCCGGGTGCTGGGAGCCAGGCACAGCCGGGCTTTCACCAGAAGTTCCCAGGGAAAGAAGTTACAATTTTGTGCTGCTTGACATTTCCTAAGAAAACTTCTATTTTTCAAAGCTGAGAACAGGTCTTACTTGGGCAAGTGTGGGTAGCTCTTGTTTATCAGGTCTGCTCACTTGATATAATGATGGCAATTAAGACAGATGCTGCATTTGAGCAATTTACTTGGTGGCTCTGTGCCTGGCATTGCTGCAAAGCTGGAGCTAATGCAACACTGGAAATCCCACTCCAGCATTTTGACGTTTATTTTTGGGCAAAGCAAGTGGTCCCCACCCCCATTTCCCTTCTCTCTGTCAGTGCTTGCTGTGACCTCAGCCTGTCTTTATTCCCAACTTCTGTCTCTGGGGAGAGAAGCTAATAAGGAAGTTCAAGGCAGTAAGGAGCTATTTAAAGCTTATTCCACTTTCTGCTACATGAAGGAGGAACTTCTGTGCAAATTATTACTGGAGAACTGCAAACTCAGTAGCTATAGTTAATAAAGAGTGTGTTTGTCTTGTACCAAGGGTTAAAACCTGAACTCTGAAATTACAGGGAAGAGAAATGCTCTACTTGGTGTCCAAAAAACACTTGAAATAAGTCTTGGAAATTCCCTGTTTGATGTTCCAGTAAAACAAGTTGTAAAGATTACTGAAGAGAGAGAGAATATTCTGTCACATAAACAAGGTTTCAGTACAAGGAAATATTTTATTTTAAAAAAATAGAGAAATGGGTTGTGGGAAACATTCATCCCAAAACAGCCTAGAAATCCCGAGAGGAAACAGTAGCTTTTTCCTAACAAAGCAAAGCCTTTGCTTTGCCTGCCTGCACAGGAAACATCCTTTCAGTTGGGTCAGATACTGCTTCTGCCCCATAAAATCAGAATTATCTCTTCCCAAACAGACTGGCAGTGGGCAATTCCCAAACTTGAGCTCAAAGCCACCCAGTTTCATGTGGAACCCTCTCTGCTTATGCCTAATTTTTCCAGTCTTCTGAGATTTTATTTTTAAGGGTAGTTCACATGTATAGCTTCTTCTTGTTTTTAAAAGCACCCCAAGCTTATATGTTATCTTCTTTTCCTGTTGGGAGAGGTCAGTTTAATACTCTTGAAAATTGTTGAATAATCCATTTGGTTGCCTCTGGAATTTGAATGGTATGGTGGGAAATTCACAGTTCTGCATGTTTGGGATGATAGAGGTGGAGGAACTAAGTTCGAAGATCTAAAATCACGGAATTGCATCTTCTTTCAAAGCACCATTGCTCATGTTGGAGGTACATATGTCATCTCTGGTGTTTAGATGAAATTTTCCAATCCTAAGCTAACACTGCATTTTGTAACCTTATTTCCTTTTTATTTAAGCCTTATTTCCTGTGGATCTGTGTTTCCTGTGCTGGGATCTGAGATCTAGGCTGATTGTTTTTCACTCTGGGCTCACTAACAGAGTGTTTCTCTTCCATCATCAAGTTCCTTCTGTTCTTGAAGTTGAACAACAACTATTTAAGGTCGAATCCAGTTCAGACGGGACAAAATCAGAAGTGTTGAAGATGTTTGTACGTGACCTCCAGTGACAGAGAAGTTGAGCTGCAGAGTTGCCTCGGGGAGGAGCACGAGCCATGGCAGAAGTCACTCTCTGTGGCATTCCCACACCTGTATAAAATAACCTCTGAGATTATGGCACTGTGACTTAATTTTCCAAGAGCTGCCTCAATGATTTAGGTGACCCAGGTGGCTGCTCTGTAGGAGCTGTAGCACAGAGGTGTCACAGGCTGGAAAATCCCTGTTTGCATTTCCAAGTGCACAGTGGCCCAAATGCCAAAGCACCAGGTTTGTTTTTACAAACTTGATGTGGTCAGTGTAGGATGACCTGCTTAAGACCTTTTCTAGTCTAGACAACTTTAATTAAATGTTTATGCTCTGCTGGCTACTGAAGAAGAATAGCTGGACTTGAGAAAGCTCTTGATGTTATGATAGTCTCATCTGTTTGTCATGCTGGTTCAGGAGAATATTTAATTGCTCAAAGTAGCAAGGAAGAACTTCTTGTTCTTTCCCAAACAGGAAATAAACCGCCCCACTAAATTCAACAGAGTTCAGAGCCCAGTGCTGTGAGGAGCAGAGGAAAACATGGCTTTTGTTACACCTTCAGTATTGCAAAAATCACCTTAATCTCCGGTTTTGGAGCTTTATTAGGAAGAACTTGCCCAGCAGTAAAGGCAAGGTTTGTTTACACATTTGAAGCACTGGTGCCCTTCTGAAGGGTCTCTCCTGTGTTTCTGTGCAGAATGGCCAGCACTGGCATGAGTTGGGATTAAGCTCATCTGTCAAAGCAGTTAGGCCAGCTGGATGGAGATCCCAGTTCATATTTACAGACTTATTAATGCTTGAGTCACTTAGAAGTTCCCTCCACACTTATATTGAGGTTGCATTGAGTCATTTTTATAAATGCTTCAGAAAAACAGAAGATTCCCTGTTCCTAAAAAATAAAAAAAAACCCTGTAGTTTTTCCTGTGATTCATTAAACCAGGGCTGCCCCATTATCCAGGGCTGCTCTCGCATTTCCAGGGCTGATCTTTTCCTTCCTCTCCTTTTTATTATTGTGTAAAGTTAGAACAATATCTGAAGCTCTGATCAAAGGTGTCCACAGTTCCTGATGGATATTGCTGATAGAGAGGGAGGGGTATCTGAAAGTGTGAGCTGTTCCTCTGTGTTTGTTTACTGGAGGGTTAAAATCCAGCTCCAAACTGGAATCACAGGACGAATGTCTCTAATTTGATCATGGGGAAGATTTTTGGGTTGGGTTTTGTATGCCTCTTACAAGGTAATGCAAACACTTTTCCTTTTAAGAGCAAAAATCAATTTTTTTTAGTTTATTTCATGTAAATCACGTGGCCGCATTTCAGAATGCAGGTGGGACCAGCAAATCCCATCAGCTTTTTGAGTAAAGCGAAGTTTTATTGTTTAACTCTGACTGTTCCAGTGTAGTTCTACCAGCTGCTGTGTGGGGATGTTCCACAATTCTATGACTCCTGCTCTTGTGTGCTTGAGGGAAGCATTTGTAGTTTTGATAGTGGGACATCAGAAAAGAGCCATTCCAAGAAGTACTGGCTTCTGAGCTGTCTTTTCATTTGAGTCAGGCTCAATCTTTCCTATCTAAATGATGTACTTGTGCAGTCCCATAAGAAATGGGTGACAGTTTGCCATTCCTGCTCCCTGAAAGCGTTTCTGGGAAGTGCACAGTGAGGCTGGCACGGGCTGGCTCTGCATTCAAAGCAGGGAGCTTTGTTCAGCTGAATGCCACTCCCAGCATCAGCAGAGTTGGGGTTGTGTGGGACTCATGTTCAGAGTGCTCCACCAGCTCCAAAAAGCTGCTGTGCTTGACTTGGAATGGGTTATCTGCTGTTTGTGCTCTGCCATCTGGGAGCAGAAGGGTGAAGCACACCTGAGAAGGTGCAGGCAGCATTTGTTTGGGGCAGTTGCTCAAGGAAAAGACATGTTGTGTGTGTGCTCTGGCAGGAAGAGTGCATTTAGGATCAGACCCCTCCTGTAGGTCACACATGCTAAAATACCTTCTAAATTAAATGCACTTTGATAAAGGTCCCGGCGCTCACTCTGGCATTTCAGTGATGCAGGTGTCTCGTGCAGAGGAAAAACCCACATCTGTCTGTGTCCTCACTGAAGACATGCCAGTGCAGAACACAACAGCCGTTTATATGCTGTAGAAAAGGAAAGGTATGAATTGTCATGGAAACCAGTCCTTACAAGACAATATGAATCAAGAGGAATCAAGTTGAAGTCTCATGTTCAGGTGCTATTTCTTGGCAGGAGCATCAGCTCTGCTGGGCACAGGGTCATGCTGTCCATGACACACAGGGGAATGAAACACTGTCACAGCTTTTCACAACTGCTCAGAATTCAGCCCAGAACCATTTCACTGGAAATCAATGATTATATTTCTTAGAGCCAAGACAGCTCTGAGGGCTCTTTTCAATCTAGATCTGTTTTTCCTCCTGTGTCCTTTATTGCATAAATATTTGGTTTCATATGGTTTCTTATCGTGGTGGTTAACATGCAGATAATACTTTCATATCTGTCTGTTTATGAAATTTTGTTTTGTTTTTAGAACTTCACAGTCATCACTGACTAGGATAAGCCTATTGGTATCCTAACAAACAGATTTCCAGATGGAATGGCTGATTCATAGAATAATTGGGGTCGGAAAAGACCTCTGAGCTCATTGAGTCCAGCCATTAAACGCTGTAAATGTAGAGCCTAGTACGTGTGAGTTGGCTTAATTCTTACAAGCACCAAAAGAAACCTCATCATTCCTGTCTTGCTTCTTGAGAAACTAAACTCTGTTTAGTCTGGATGAGAACATTACTGATTTTATTAACAATTCACAGATTTATAGGCTCTTGCAAGAATGAAACTTTTTAATTGCTCAACATTAAATTCTTTGATGGTGACATAGTCAAGGAAACCACACAACTGCTTCTTTCACTGATGCGACAATAAATGATTAAATCTTTTGTTGAGCAAGAGTTGGTACTTACCTTCTTTCCTTTCACACAGCTGTGGAATGTAAGTCATGGCCATGGCAGGTAGCTGTGGTATGAGGATGTTTGGAGACTGAATATATTGTGGAGATGCTGTGTTTTTAAGCAAGATTTTTCTTTATTTCCTTTATTTCTAGCAGATAACAGGATACGAATCAGACTGTGTTGAAGTCTCCTTAAATGGAAAACTGGGGGAAAGGAGTATTAACTGTAAAGCCCTGTCTTCTTTAGCTAGTATAAGTATATTAAAATGCAAATCTGTTCTTGTGTTGCAGGCCCAGCACAGGGACACGTTCATTGAGGAACGCTATGGGAAGTACAACATCAGTGATCCACTGATGGCTTTGCAGAGAGATTTTGAGACCCTGAAAGAGGGGAATCATGGTGAAAAGCAACCAGTATGCTCCAATCCTTTATCTATTTTGAAAGTGGTGATGAAACATTGCAAGAATATGCAGGAAAGAATGCTATCCCAACTAGCTGCTGCAGAAAGCAGACACAGAAAGGTAGGTTTTGCCTCAATTAAAATGTGCAGAAGTTAATAGCTGCATTTTGATAACAAGTTAACTTCAGCAAAAACGCTTAAATGCCCTGAGGTTTGGTAACTGAAAGGACTTCGCACCTTTGTTTAAACTTCTCAGTCCAGATGATGCAGCTGGTGAGCTGATTAGTTGTAATTCCAGAATTTGAAATATACACAAGATGTTTTTGTTAGGACACACCAAAAAGGAACTAGCTTACAGCTGGGAGGTATAATGCTTCCCAAAATGCAAGAAAGGGTTTCTGGGAAATGGAATCCTCAGCAGACCTATCACTGTTCTGCCCGGGACCTGTTCTCTGTGGTTATTGAAAAGCTGGTGCCAGGTGAAAGCACCTCCTTGTGCTTCCCTAAGGAAGTATGGATTGACCAAAAGTATTTTTCATGCCATTTGGCCTTTTTAATGAAGCACATACTACTCTTCAGGCACACATTTAATGAATATTGACGCCAGTAAAGTACTTGGTCATGTGTCAGACTGTACTTCCACAAAAATTGAAGTCACTAGAAGTAAACAAGGCTGTTCTTCACTTTTCAGCCAAATATCCAGCTAAATCATGCTGGTAAAATCAGATATTTTTTCGCCTTTTCTTCTTCCTGTCTACTTCTATGAAAAGCTTCCTGTATACTTCATGGTTTTTGAGCATTATTTGGAAGCTTAAATTTCAGAAAGACTGAGGAGCTGCTAAATTCATGATGAGGATGTATTGGGAGAGCTTAGTTTTAGTGATGAGATACAGCAGAGCCTCTTGGGAAGTTTGTATTCTGGGTTTTTTGTTGAGTTAATAGCATTTCAATTATTCATGTAATTCAGTGTTAAGGCTGAAGGAGCTCCTTCACTGGGTCCTTATGGGAAGCAGTTTCACTTCAAGAGCTCATCTTGTTCTTAAGTGGAAGAGCAAATTAATGTTCTTTAAAATAAACTTTACACTGGAGTCCTCAAATCCCTGTAAGGCACTGGGGAGAAGCCTGTGTGGGAATTGCTGCTGGAGCCGCAGCAGGGACTGTCCTGTTGTTAGTGCCCCGTGGCTTCTGGATGCAGCACCTCTGCTCCTGCTGGGCCTGGTGTTGATGGTCCCGCCGGGAAATTCTGAATTTCAAGGGACAAGAGGCACAAACTGAAGTACAGCAATTTCCAGCTGAATATGAGGGAAAACTGATTTACTTTGAGGGTGACAGAACACTGGAACAGGCTGTGGAGGGGTTGTGGATTCTCCTTCCCTGCAGATATTCAGAACCCTCCTGGACTGGTCTGTGCAACCTGCTCCAGGTGACCCCTTCCAGCCCCAGCTGTTCTGGGGTGACGGCACCATTCATAACATGAACTTCCCATGGATATTGCACAGTCTGGGGGAAAAGTGTGCAGTTTAGGTACTTAGTTATAAAATGAACATCGATCCAGTGTGAGGTTTTCCTAACATCTTTACAAACTGACTCAATTTGACCAGATAATAACATACATTGAACTTGTCCAAAAGCTGCTTTTCTGTAGGATTTGAGTTGAACTTGGGTGTCTGAGGCTGCTGTGGTTGCTCTCCTGTGTCATTCTGGATGTGTGCAAAGGCACTGATCTCTTCCTGCCTGTGAGGGCACCTGGACATTGAAGTGGCTGGTGTTTGTTGGGCAGGTGATCCTGGACCTGGAGGAGGAGAGGCAGCGGCACGCCCAGGACACGGCGGAGGGCGACGATGTCACCTACATGCTGGAGAAGGAGCGGGAGCGGCTCACCCAGCAGGTACCGCTCGGGCTGGTCACGACCCAGCACACAGAAACCCCAGGCTCCTGGGCGGTGAACTCGGCAGGGATGTGATGAGAGTAGCAGGAACCTCCCTCTGTAAGGCACTCCTAGCTTTTATCATCTTGATATGAAAAACAACCTGAAATTTCTCAGTGTGTTTTGGTAGCTGAGCAGTGCTAAAAGGTATTAATAGGCAATCAAATGCTTTGAAATCTTACTTCAGCCTGAAATCTGATGAGTTCTGAAGAACAGGGCTGCACTTAAAATTGATAGCGCTCTGCAGTACTCAAAATTCAGAATAAGTCATGGAAGATCTCCTGGGGGTGTTGTTCAGAGACGCTAATAAATATTTAAGCCACTGTTTTCTGTTACTCAAGCGCTGTAGCCTTTATTAAGCATACATAACACATCAGCATTTTAAAGTCTAAATGCCTTTAAAAGGCAAACTGACAAAGCAGTAAATGAGGTGGAAGGAAGCTTTGCTTGTTCAGTCAGTGCATGGCAGACTGGGTGTATATCTCACTAAAGGTCAATTGAATTTCATACAGGATAAAACTACTAGTAAGTAATAATTGTTACTATGTGCAAGCTGAGTCATTCCAGACTGTCTTTCAGATTTCTGGGGCAATAACCTCTTTCTTAGCCATTGTCATCTTTTACTGTGTAATTTCTCCAAGATACCCAGTAAACCTGTTCCCTTTTGGGGTGTTGCCCAACATTCACTTTCAGGAGGTTTTATGGTACCCTTACAGTCTTTCTTGTTCTTAACTTCCAGGTGGAGTTTGAAAAATCCCAAGTGAAAAAGTTTGAAAAAGAACAGAAGAAGCTGTCAAGCCAGTTGGAGGAGGAAAGGGCACGCCACAAGCAACTGTCTTCCATGCTTGTTGTGGAGTGCAAGAAAGCCACTGCCAAAGCAGCTGAAGAGGGCCAGAAGACAGCAGAACTGAGCTTGAAATTGGAAAAGGAGAAGAGTAAGGTGAGTAAACTGGAAGAGGAGCTGGCAGCCAAGAGGAAGCGGGGTTTGCAGATGGAAGCACAAGTAGAAAAGCAGCTCTCAGAGTTTGACATTGAAAGAGAACAGCTGAAAGCTAAGCTGAACAGAGAAGAAAACCGTACAAAAGCACTCAAAGAAGAGGTGGAATGTCTGAAGAAAGCCCTGAAGGAGCTGGAGGCATCTTGCCAGGAGCACAGTCCCTCCGAGCCTGTGCAGCCCAGCCCCTTAGTGACATCCAGGGGGGTCACGACTGACAGTCCCCCAGTGAAGTCTGTGTCCTGCCAGACGGAGTGTCAGCAGGCAGAGCGAGCAAACCCTGCCAGCACCAGCAAAGCTGTTCACACCATGTTTGCCAGCCCCTCTACACCTGCTCATTCCTATGCAAAATCCAATGGCCATTGTGGCACAGACGGGCAGACGGGTGGGGAGCTGCTGCAGACAAATGCTGCTGAGAGCCAAGTTCAGAGGGAGAGATCTGCTGCAGCCTCAGAAAACGCCGTGGAGAATGGAAGTTCTCCTGTGAGAATGGAGTCACCAGTGCATCTGATGTCCCAGCTCCCTTCTGCTGGGGTGTCCCTGTCTCCCAGCAGCACAGCTGCATCCTCTCTGACCCCTTCTCCCTGCTCCTCACCAGTGCTGACTAAACGCTTAGTGGGAGCCTCTGCCAGCAGCCCTGGCTACCAGTCCTCCTACCAGGTGGGCATCAACCAGCGTTTCCACGCAGCTCGGCACAAGTTCCAGTCTCAAGCAGAGCAGGACCATCAGTCAAGCGGCCTGCAGAGCCCACCCTCCCGGGATTTGTCTCCCACCCTGGCAGACAACTCGGCTGCCAAGCAGCTGGCCCGCAACACGGTCACTCAGGTGCTGTCCAGGTTCACCAGCCAGCAGGGCCCCATCAAGCCTGTCTCCCCTAACAGCTCTCCTTTTGGCACGGACTATCGAAACCTGGCAAACACTGTCACCCCCAAAACCGAGTCGGGTCACTCTCCAAGCCCTGTCAAGGTTTCCAGTCCGCTGAGCCCATTGTCTCCTGGAATTAAGTCACCAACCATTCCTAGAGCAGAAAGAGGCAACCCTCCACCCATTCCTCCAAAGAAACCCGGCCTCGCTCAGTCACCTGCTGCTCCTGCTCCACTAACCAAAACCTCTTCCCAGGCCTCCTCCGTGGGTGCCCCCATGGACGTGGCCAGTAGCTGCTCTAACAACACTGTCGTGTCAAATGGCAAAGACCTGGAGATCCTCCTGCCAAGCAGCAGCTAGTCTCCAGAACATGGGAATGTGACATTCCATGGCTTAGCTTACCCTGGAGCTAAGACACTGTTTTTCCACTCCATGTTATTTATTTCCATAGTAGCAGATTCTGTCTGTATAAAGCATTTAGTATATTTTTTTTCTTTTTATTGGTAGGAAAATATTTTTGTTTATGAAGAAACCTTAACTACAGCTATACAGTAGCCTCCAAATGTCTCATGGCAGCAGTCAAATCATTAGAGATGTCAACCATAATCATGTGGTGGGACCTATCAACCTCTAATGGGACTGAAATGCTGCTTTTAAATGACTCAGAAATAATTTTTGCGGACTTTTTACTCCAGATGAACCTTTTATAAAAGTGCCTGAACTAAGCCTGCAATATGAATGTGATTATTGGGAAAAGGTGAGGAGGGGAACATCTAGCTGCAGAAACAGATTCTTCTGAGTCCTGAATGTTGAAACCGACACTGGTTTTTCTTCTAATTCTCTCCATTTGCTAAGATAAATTAGCAAATGTGCTTCAGATTCTGCAAGGTGACCACCAGACCTGGGCAGCCAGCCAGGCTGTGTCCTTCAGAATGTAGCTCCCAGCTCTTTGAGGAAGCACACATGAGTTTCTTGGGGTAAAATTTAGTTGTGATATCATCCAGATTACTTCTGTCAGTATTCCTTGTCCATGTAGTTCTTTCTGCTTTCCTGACAAGATGCCTGTGTTCTTTACATGGCTAAACTCTGATTTCTGGTGTATCACCTGGAATTTTCAAGCTCTTCAAGCATTCTACTGTTGTGTGTAGAACTTCTGAGAAAAGGATCTTTCTGTTTCTTGACAAAGATCTCACTATTACTTGAAAAAACAGCTTGTCCATACAATACAGGTTTTTTGCAACAGTAACATGGGATCTTTGACTGCGAACAAAAGCAATAATTTTGTTCCTTCTCTGTGTCAGTTAAGTCTGACCTGATTTTACCCACTAGCTATGGCTAGCTTGCCTTGGCTGCAAATATGGAACCCAATCATTGCTGCTGTGGAATTGAATATGTAGGTCTGTCACACATATACATACTAAACACACAGTGTACTAGGGAAATATTTATCTATTCTTGATCTTCTGCTTCACAGGAAGAAAACATAGCAGTTGACTGAGATTTAAAAAAATTCCTCAGTAAGGAATTGCCTAAGTTTGAGTCAGATCATGTGTGTGAAGAACTATTTGGACCCAGGCACAGCAGCTGGTTCCTGGGCACAAACGTTTGCTGCAAGAAAACCAGGGGGCACAGCACAGTGGGCTTGAGTCACTGCGCTGAGAAATGCAGGACAAACACCACAGATCAGTGGCAGAGGCTGAGAGCATGACTCTGAGTTAATGATCTCGGGTGTTGGATGTGAGCTGATCCTAAATTTAGAAACTGGACTTGCTGCTCGGTGTCATCCAGCGTTGAGCACTTCCCTCGGCAGCAGGGTCGTGTTTGCACAGAGCACAGCTTCCACTGCCACAGACACCTTCTCCTCTGTCAATTTCCACTGTTTCATTAGAAAAATCCCTTTGTTGTGGGGAAACCACATCCATCCCTGTGCCGTGGGAAGATGCAGAACTGTCCATGGCAGAGGTTCCTTTGGGCTTTGAGCCTCATTCCGTAGGACACTGGAGCTCTGTGCTGCTCTGAGGTGGCTGTTGGACTGACCCCACACAGCCATGGCAGAGGTTTAGAGGTTTGCAGACACCTTTTAGTAGCCTTTTAGGTAGTGGTATTATGGGCTGTTGTTCCTTATCCAGTGGAGCAGTCTGTGTACTAGCAGCAGGGAAAAAGAGGCAGCCAGAGCTAAGTGGGCAGCGACTCTTTTGGAAGCACATTTATTACTTTTTTAACTAAGTGTCCACAGCAGATTTTTTTTCCTCTAGCTGAGAATAAATGTAAAAATGGATGGGCAGATGGATTTTGGCCCATGTATCCCTTCTGACTGAAAAGTGAGGCTTTTGTATACACTGCTTTAATGAGTTTCTTTGCTTTTACATTATTCTGACTGGTATTATCCCCTTTCTTTATTGATAGCTCTAGAGAGAGAGAACTATGATGAAGTCTAATAGCAAATGCACTGAGTACCGTTTCTTCTAAAATATAATATGGCAAGGGGGTATGCAAAAGAATGTATTTTTGCTAGTAGACTAACTTCTGAAAGAAACTAAGCACAAGGGATTAAAATGGATCCAACTAATTCAGTAAGACATTTAGAGTTAGTATTTAACTGTTGATGTAGATTCTGTGTGGAAGCAACTAAATATTTCTCTAACTCACGTGTCCTAAGCAGACATTGTTGCAGAGTTTGTCACTGGCTAATGGAGTATAATGAAGTGCAAAACATATAACATTAGTATTAATTCATTAACACTTGTAAATTTGTAAAGCCAAATGTACCAAGCTGAAGTCTTTAATCATTTTTATAGCTGACGGCATTAAACATGTTAAACATTCGTATTATCAATAAAGGATTTTATTTTTAAGACGTGGAAATTGCTTAAGGAAATGTTTGATGTTGGGGCTGCCCAGCAGGAAACAGTCCTGGTGGTGGTACCTGGGCATCTGTGCTCACCTGGAACCTGGAAGCTCCGAAATGTCAGAAGAAAGCAAATTTCTTGGGAGTGCAGTGGATCCTGAGCAGTCTTGGCTGCTGCGGCCTGAACATATTTGCTGCTCGATCTCCACCGTCCTGCAGCTGCTGGTGCTGTGAGTTGGGAGGGGTCCTGAGGCAGTGTGTGTTTCAGGTGGCACAGCACGCTCTGGATGCTACAGCCAACTCTGGCTTTTATGTGTTTTTAAGTAAAAACAGTTCCTAGAGTACCTCTTTGCCACAGTGTCACGATACTGAATGGATAACACTTCATATTAATGAATTCTTTGGGGTTTGGGGGGAAGGAGATACCCCAGTCCCCTGCAGATGTTTCAGACAGGATGCAGACTCAGTCCCGGGAATTCCCTCTGCCGCTGAGAGTGTAGCTCAGTAATGTCACAGGATACAGCTGGCAACAGACTCCGGCTGCAGGAAAAGCCTCTTGGTGTGGGATGCAGCATGTCCATGCACAGAGCCGTCAGCCTTCCGCCCTGGAGAGCTGGGGCTGCTCCGGGTGCCTCCCTGCCCTCCTGCAGGGCAGAGCCCACAGCTCCTGAGTCTCCCTGATGTACCTCAACAGTGACCTGATTTCCCTATCTTTACATCAGTTCTGTTGAACAGGTTTTGCAGCAGCCTGGGAAGAAGCTCTTTGTCCATCTCTCCAGGCTTGATGACATCCCCGCGGCCGTGCCAGTGCTGGTACCAGCCGAAAGCCACCGAACTGGTGCTGCTTCCTGCCCGGGACAGCCGGAGGTGAGGAGCCCTGCCCGAACAGGAACGGGAGCTGGTGTGGCTCAGCCACAGCCCTGATGGCTTTTTATAGCAGCGGCGGTGGCGGGTCCTTGCCCAAGCATGGAATGCTGACAAACCTTTGGGTAAACACCTCCGTGCCGGTTCCTCGTGCCTCCGGCACGCCACGGTGTGCGCTGAGCACGGGCGGTATCCCAGCCCCGGATGGGGCGCGGCTGGAGCCCGTTTTCAGTGGCATGAGCCGAAGCCAGTCCTGATCCCTATCCTGGTGCCCGCTCGCAGCCGGTTTCTGTGCAGGGGAGAGGGAGTCAGCTCCTTGGGCACAAGGCATTCCTTCATTCCCTAAAACGCGTCCGTGCCAGTTCGGTTTCTGCGTGTGCGGGGCGAGGAGAGGAGCCCGGGGTTTGAGCAGGGCGAGAAAGGGAACCGGGGGTTTTGCGTGGGGTACGGAGAGGGGTCCAGGGGTCTATGCAGGGTGAGGAGGGAGCTCAGGGATTTGTGTGGGGCAAAGACGGGGCCTGGGGGTTGGCCACCCTCCGCACATGGGCTGCAGGCACTGCCGGGTGTGGGGCTGTGGCTGGGGATCGCTGTCCGGAGCCACCGCTGCCCCCTGATCCCCACCCTGCCTCCGACGCTCCCGGGCCGGGCAGGAGAGCTCAAGGCAGCCTAGGAGAATGACGAGGAGCTCAGGGACGGGCAGGGATGCTCAGGACAGGCAGGGATGCTCAGGACCGGGCACCTCATTGCAGCCCGGGAAGGGCTCGCCCCGTGCCCGGTGCGCGGCGCAGCGGGGCCGCTGGAGGGCGAGCGGCACCCGGGAACGGGAAGGGGACCGGGAAGGGGAACGGGCCGGGGCCGCTTCGTGCAGACGCACCTGGGGCGGGCCCCGCCGCTGGGCTCCCGCACCGCAGGGACGGGCACCGAAGGGCAGGTCCATCACAGCGCGTCCCTGTTGCAGGACACTCCTCTCACCGGGCGCCCCCATCACAGGGAATCATCCGGGAAGCGTGGTTGCCCCCAAATGCTGCGACCTACTTTCTGTCAGGAAAAGCTCTCTTGCTTTGGCGTGCATTCAGCCTGAGCACCAGCTCGGGGCCGCGGTGCCCGTGGACACGGTTTGTTTGCACAACCCGGCCCTGGCTCCCGCCCTCCGCCGGCCAAGGAAGGCTTCAAGCGCTGAGTGTTGTTGTGAAAAGTTTTCATGCTGCAGGTTTAGCACAAGCAAACATGCCAAGAAGCTGAGCTCTGCTTACCCCACTTTCCTGCCCTGCTAATTCCGCCTCGGCCACCGCTGCTGATAACCCCTGGGCGCCGGCCCGGCGCCGCACTCACCGCCACGGCCCCGTCACCCGGCAGCTGCCAGCCGGGAACAACCCACCACGGCAGCCGCAGCAGCAAGTTAAAGGACCTGAGGAAATCACTTTCAGGGCAATCATCTCTTTCGGGATGAAGACAGTGAAAAGTAGTACGCACAGGGCTAGGTTTGGATGTTGAAACACCACGTGCTTCTGTTGCAGTTCTCTGCTTCCAGTTTGTACATCCAGCCGCGTGTCTCCTGGTGCTGCTCCATGCTGGATCCCCTGCTCGTCCCTGAGTGTCTGTACCTGCTCGGGGCAGGTAGGATTTCAAAAAATCCGTGTGCATGGCTGCAACGGTGTTTGTAGATGCACCTGCAACACCAATCAAGTGTGGTTCGGCTAATTAGGAATCAGTGAGGGTCCAGACGAAAACATTCCCCCATGGCTGCACAATTTCAGCTACACTGGGCCACTGGTCCCACGTGCTGCATGCCTGGAGTCAGCCCTGGCCGAGGGGTGACTCTGAGGGGTGGTGAGGGCCAGCTCTGCTCTGAGCGAGCCCGCAGGGTGGGCTGGGCAGCTGCTGATCTCCGTGGAGAGACCCTGCATAGAGGATGCTCTGAAAGCTGAAGCCAGTGCAGGCTGCTCAGGTCCCAGCTCGCTGCTGGTCCCAGGTCAGGCGGGGATCTGCAGAGCTCCCCACCTCAGGCCCTGATCCCCTACACTGCCCTCCCACAGGGTGAGCAGCCCTTGAGTGCCTTACAGAGAAAGGAATCCAGCCAAAGAGCTGATTCTGATTGTCTTCATTCTGCTCTGAAAGCAATAGAGGAATTTTTTCGTGTGGAGTCCAAGAGCTGTTTACACATTGATGTGCTGCTTGTGAAGAGCTGGAGGAGCAGCATGTTCACTGGGCCTGGGCACAAACTCGCCTGGTGCCCACATGCCATGGGCAGAGACCCCTCTGGAGTCCCTGTGGTGTCCAGCAGTGCCCAGTGCTCCCTGCTTGCCTCCCATCCCATCCCAGGATGGATCTGCTGCTGCCAGCATCGATAGCCAGGTGCCAGAAATGGGGAGATGGTGTCTCATGGCTGTGAGCTGGTAGAGCTGCAAACCCTAAGTAAACCCTGGTGACAGGAGGGTGAAGAGCAGGATTTCCAGGGTGTCCTGGATTAACAGCTGCCCACGTTTTGGGCCAGGCACAGCACTCAGGGTGCTTAATGCAAGGTCACACGGTGACAAAATAGACCAAGACAGAGACACGGCCTGGCCACGAGGGAGCAGGGGGCAGGACCTGTCCCATTGTCTCCCCTACAGCCCACAGCAGCTTCTCGGGGGGGTTCCTGGGAATCCCTTGGTGTGCAACCTGCCCAGATCACGATGAGCCTTCTGAAGGCACCAGGCTGGGGTAGGCCGTCCTTCCTGGGCACAGCAAAGGGACAGAGGCTCTGCGGGGATCTCGGCTCTGCCACAGCTGCCTCTCGTCTGCAGGAGCCTCACGGGCAGCGCGGCCTCAGCCGGGTGATTCATCTTTTGTCACAGAGGAATAAGGAGAACGGGCAATTAATAAAGCCCTGGCTTAGACAGGAACACGGCTCTGCCGTCCCCGCCGTAAACATCGCCCTTCCCTGCCGGCGACTCGGGATGCGCCGGCGGCCGGGCACGGGCGCAGCGCAGATGTTCCCGAAGGAACCAGGGTCAGCACTGTTTGACGAGGAAGAATCACCAGCGGGAGGATGTTTGTTTTTGTAGCAGCTGGATGTGTCTCGGGGAGGGATGGGAACGTCTTCTGTCACTCGTGGGCCGGGAGGAGGCTGGCAGGGCAGGGATAAAGCTCCTGACAAGTTTGGACTAGCAGGCGAGTTGATTAGCTGAGAGATGAAAATTCACAGCTCGGCTCTCGCAGGGGCCGTGAGCTGCTGGAGAGGTGTTTATGTGAGGGGAGAACCCACAGCCCGGCCCCCGGTGGGGCTGAGCCGGCGGTCCCCGTGAGCAGCGGCAGCGCCGGGCTGGGCAGAGCTCCTCGGGACAGCTCTGGGTCCCCAAGGCAAGGACATCCATGGATCCGCAGCCACGCACCCCTGCTTGGAGCTGGGGCTGTGGGGGGGCAGGCGGGGACAGCGGGGAGGAGGGGACCCAGGGCCAGCCTCGTGGGGAGGTTGGTGCCCCGACCAGGCACAGGTCACCGTGGCCACCCGAACACCGCCACGGTAGCATGTCCCACCGTGGCTGTGGGCACTGGGCTCTGGACACCAGGCACTGCCTCGGGCATTAGCTTGAGGTGAGGGTGACAAAGAAACCCGGCCTAGCAAGTGCAGGCACTTGTCAGCTGAGAGCCCGGGCTGGGCTGTCTGATGGTACCGATTACCCGATGATAGACAGAGATAAATGTGTACAGCTGGAGGCAGAATAAATCGATGCTATATGTTGTATAATTGTCTTGAAAATAAGGTAATGCCTGGCTCTTGGAATGCTTTGATCTTATCAGAAAGACAAGCAATACACTAATGGCTTTAATTAGACTTTGGGGATGAAATGAATTCGGCCTCCTGGGTCAGCTGGTTTCTGGAATTGACCACTGGTGGGGATAGAAAGGCTTTAATCAGATTTAGGCTCTTTAATAACCACAATAGTGTGTGTCTACATGTGGGATACAGACCTACTGCTCAGGGTATTTTGGTGGGGGCTCTGAAGGCTGCATGTGCTTGGGCTTCCAGTGCCACTGAGAGCCATTTTTCAATATTCTTTTCCAGCTGAGTTTAGGCTCGGCAGAAGCTACTAGTTTTGTTTATTGACTTCCAAGTTGAAAACAACTTGTCAAGAAGCAGCGGAAAGCCGGGAATCGTTTAGTTTCCCAACAGCAGGATCATGGCAGCTTCTCCGGCAGCAAAGCAGCAAGCTGGTCATGTATATAATTGTTAATTATTGCATGTACTGGCTACAGTTGAAGCAGGGGGAAAGCTTCTTGCCTCTCTAGGAACACATCTTCGTGTTGTCCCTGAGAACATGTGGAATAAGCAGCACTTAGTGCACAGAGGATGAGCAAGGTCTGACTCAGTGCCGTGACTCACCGGGTGAAGCTCATGGTTGCTCATCCACCGGCTGATGTGAAGAGGGGTGGAGATGTCCCAGCTCTCAGGGGGCTCTGTCTCTGCTCCCCCCTGCCTGTCTGGTGGCCATGTCCCTGAGTGTCCCCTGAGCAGCCTCACACCAGCATCCCTGAGTGCCTGAGGGTTTGGCTAGGGCTGGGATTTTTCAGAGGCTGCACCTGACCTTCCCTCGGTTATTTCCCAGCAGAACTGGAGTGCTTGCTGAACAGCAGCAGCCCAGATGCTGACGCTAAACCTGCAGAAGTTATTCCTCCCAGTCTGTGTTTATGTCTTCCCTGTTGTAACTACAGATTTGGATTATTTTGGTCGGTTGACATTATCTGTCGTGCTTCCCTTATGTTAATTAGTTGGGTTTAGATGAGCTCCTGAAAAGGATTTAATAACAAGAGCTGCTGCCAATGAAAGCACAACCTTGTTCAACATTTAGTGTGCAGCCAAACCCTCGGAACGCCGAGCCTCCAGGCGTGGTATCAACTCCCTGCAAGTAGCTGAGGTTTCGTGTAAGCACAGGCAAGAGCACAGCAAGGTCAGCGCTTGCCCCACAGGCAAAGGAGGTGGGTCCCAGCTCTGCCAGGCCATGAGCCCCCCAGGAGCACCCTCATGGTGCTGGGGACAGGAGAAGCCACGACACAGCCTCCTGCAGAGAGCACCCAATATTTGGTGATTCTGGCTCAAGTGGCAGGGCCATGGCAGTGGCCCCCAAAACAGGTAGCAATGATGAGGTTCCTCCTTTCCCAGATCCCCAGGGATGCCCATTCTGTACTCCTCATCCCAGAGGGGTGACCCCAGGGGGAACCCTCACAGGTGTCCCACCAGCAGCACCACTCTGATGGAAGAGGAGGATGCAGGAATGCAGAGGGAGGAAGGGCACGAGCTGCCAGGGACAGGCAGCACCCAGGAACCTGTGCCCCCCACCACCCCACTGCTACATTGCCCCAGGATGGGAGATCACCCGTGTGTGTGGGAAAGCTCCTCGCCTCAGCACAAACACACACATGCTTAGTAACATAATCCCTTAAAAGCAAAATCCCAGAAATTCCTTTTTCTTCGTGGAAAATGTTGCCTGGGGGAGAAGCTCATAATGAAGGATGAAAGCTTAATCCTTGAAGCAGAGCAGGACTGGGGGGGTAAAAGTATAAGCATGACAGTTGTTGCTCAGTGAGTTGGAAAAAAAAGGTGAAGGGATAAAAGTCGTGGTGGGGCAGGAGGGTGAGGGCTGCAGGGATGGGCTGCGGGAGCCCCGGCAGCACTTCCTCCCTGACCGGGTCATATCCATCATTCCAGTGCTGGCCCTGACAAATGCACAGGTTATCCTGGAAACCAGGAACAGAAAGATGCTCTGTGCTCTGGTGAGTAAAGGTGGGAGAGTAAATGATGCTTTGTACCTGTGCAATTCACCTCTGGGGACAGCCCTGGCTTACCGGGTATCAGCATTAGCAACACTGGGAAGGAGCTTTAATCAAGATCAGGCATTGAGCATTATAAAATAAAGCACCAGTGTCTCTCAGATTGATTTTTGTGCTTTTTCTGAACCGTCAGCGTGGATACTGGCAGGCGATATGACAATGCTCAGAAGCAGCTTCACACCTCACTGCCACCCCCCAGTAACCACCGCTCTAATCTGCCTTCTTCAAAGCCAGAGAAAACCTGTTTAAATCAAAGTTAAACCCTCTGCCATGCTGCTTAATTTAAGCTGAACTTCCCTGCCAGCAGGCAGAGGGAGAGGCAGGGCAGTGGCAGGGCAGGTGGCAGGAGGAGAACATAGCTCTCAGCTGGGGACAAGGACAGGGTCATGCACTGGTGGCCACACTCATGGTAGTGGAAGGAGTTGGGCCGATGGTTTGGGGCAGAAAAGGGTATTGTCCACGGCTCTTAGTGGCTCTTGGCAGGTCCCAGCCAGCCAGGCCATGTCCCAGGAGGTTCCCAAGACAAAAGCTCCCAGTCTGAAAATCCCAGAAAGGGGTTTTCCTTGCATGGCATCCCCAGTCCAAGAGGGAAAAACAGACAAGCTCCACTTCTTTATTTTTAATTGGCAGTGGAGCAGAGGTGGGATTACACTCTCCAGAGCCCAAGCTGCTCTGTCTTTGCTCACTGCACAGCAACGCTGTTTATGGACTCGGATTCCAACCTTCTCCTCTCTCGAGGCTGTGAAGATGTATTTCCTCTTGTGCCATTTCTCCTTCTGGCAAGCAGGCTCCCAGGTGGGTCTGGAAAACATCAAAGTGGGAAATAAAGTTGTTCGCTGAAAAAAAAAAAAAGAGAGAGAGAGGAAAAAGGGAAATACAGAAAGGAACAAGCCTCAGAGGTGCAGTGCGAGGTCTGCTGGGAGCCAACCTCTCAGGTAGGAGTGTGATGACTCAGGCATGAAGCAACGTGAAATTCCCGCTGTATACCATCACTGCCACATGCCCAGCACTGGGCACCACAGCTCCATTAGCACAGCTGAAGGCTCTGGATTTTTCATCCCTGGAGCAGGTTAAAAACACAGGGCAAGAAAAAAAAAAAAACAAAATAGCCCAAACCTGATCTCTCTGGCTGGTCAAGGGCAGCAAACAGTGGGCAGACACCTTGGTTGTGACGAGTGCCCTGGCGATGGGGGGCCCTGCACCCCTTCGGCCTGAGGGACCATGGCCTTGCCCAGGTGGTGGGAGCCCCCTGCTCAGAGGGGACAGGTGACACCATCACCAGGCTGGTGGTGCCAGCGCTCCAGCGGCCGAGCTGCCCGGCGAGAGAGGCTCAACCTGCACGTGCTCGTGAGCGTGAGCTGGGGGAAGACCAGGCCGTGGCCGCCCGCAGGAGCATCGGGGCTGGGCACAGATGCTGCAGATTAGAGAATGAAAAGCTGGGAGGTTTCTGCTGAAGACATTTTTCCATTCGTGAGGCCATGGGGTGGAGCGGGCGAGTGGGGGGGGCAGCGCCTGCAGCAACAACAAAAGGCAGAACAAGGGGGAGGGGAGCACGAGGGAGAGATTTTTGATTCATACTCAAAAATTACCCAAACTTTATTGCCAGAATGTCTACATTTTTATGTGCTTAAGCACTGTGAGTTATGGAAATCTTAGAACAATGGAATGATCTCCTTCATTGCCCTCAATGCATTCAAAGTCACCACCCCTCCTCACCAAGAGGAATCTCTTTTTCTGTTTTACTGAATTACAAAAATGCCTCTGCTATCAACACCCTCCACGTGCATCTCATAAATACCAGGGTGGGACCCAGGGCTATTGGTGCATGGTTTTTATAAACCCATCTCTGCCCCAACCCTTACTCAAGAAAGTTTTTATGGCATTTGGTTGATTTGGCAAATTTTCTGCTAGAACCTGTCTGAACAAGAGGGGCTGTGAATTCCTTGATTCAGGTCCAAGCTCAGAGCTTTGTGGTTCCCCTGCTCTTGTCTTTGCTCTGTGGGAGTCCCTTATCTGTCAGTCACGTACTGATCTTATAAATCCTCTGCCGCTCCATGTGAGAGCATTGCAGGGTGTGCCTTACACGCTCCATCTGTCAGGTAAGGAACCGCAGCGCCAGCAATCCAGCTCCAGCACGTGTTTTGCAGCCCTGAACATGCAGAACAAAGTAGATTTTGCGGGAGTTTAGCATCGTAGAGCAGGCACGGAGCAGACCCATTCACTTCTGGGCACACCAGGAGCAGAGATGGTGGATGCCCTCCCAGGCACCTCCGGCAGGAGAGGCTCATCCTCGGGCATCGCACACCAGGCTCTGAGCCGGCAGCGCCTGGCGCGGGGATGTTCTGCTGCAGGGAAAAATCCTTCACACAGCAGCTGTGCCTGTGTAGGAAAGTGTAACAGAGTGTGCAGCAAGGGCCAGAAGAGAACACACGCGGGGCGGTTTCCTTTGCCGCCGAGGTAATTCCTCCCCACCCCTCCAAAACAGCATCTCCCTCGGCTGCGCTGGCTGAGCACAGCCCGGCCACACAGGCCTGGGCTCTGATTTACAGCCTGCCAGCTGATGGAGCTGCAGGCAGAGAAAGTGCTGAGGTGGGAGAAAATGAGGACCAGACCGGGAAGAGAGGGCGGGGGGGTTGCCGGGGAGGTTTCAGGAGTCAGAATCGTCCCACCTTGTCTGCATGTGCCGGCCAGGGCAAGCGATGCCCGTAGCTGAGAGGGGAACAGGGAGCAACTCAGCTCCTCAGCTGCCAGAAGGAGCTGGAGCATGGATGGGAAGCCCCAATGTCTGCACAAATCCTTCTCATTATCCCTCATTTCCCAGGCTCATCTTGGCCATCCTGCCCCACTTCCAGCTCGCTGAGGGGAGGGAAGCTGCGCGAGCCACCGGAAAATGTCTCCAGCCCTATAAACTGACACCATTGTTTATAATATTCCTAAGTGCCATTGCATGATGATAGCAGTGCTCTGACAGAGAAAATTTACTTTTTTCCTTCTTTTTAAAATAAAGTTAGGAAGTTGCAAGTCCTCCAGAAAATGTTTTGGCCATTATCCTGAGTTGGTTTGTTTTTCTGCTTCCCTTAAGTGACACAGGGAGGGCCACGTTCTGCTGTCGATGTTCTGGCACTGACACAGCACCCATAGCATCCACAGCCCCCACAGCACTGTGCTGTGCTCAGCCCGAGCCAGGCAATCCAAATCCCTGCTGGCACCAGGCCGGCAGCCAAAATCCCAGGACAGAAGCTTTTACCAGCCTCCCTCCAGACAGCCAGTGACCACCCTTCCTTCCTTCCTTCCTTCCTTCCTTCCTTCCTTCCTTCCTTCTTCCTTCCTTTCCTTCCTTCCTTCCTTCCTTCCTTCCTTCCTTCCTTCCTTCCTTCCTTCCTTCCTTCCTTCCTTCCTTCCTTCCTTCCTTCCTTCCTTCCTTCCTTCCTTCCTTCCTTCCTTCCTTCCTTCCCTGAGCTAGGGCTGCCTACAGCAGGGGAACAGGGAGCAGGGAGCACGGCATAATGAAGGATGGAAGATGGAGCAGGGAGCAACGGAACAGCAGGACATGGAGAAGGGAGCTTAGAACAGACTCTTACAGCTACTTGTCCAAAGCACCCGCAGCCTCCGGAGCCACCCACAGCTGAACTTCCTGGGAAAGAGGCTTGGATTTGAGGGATGAAAATTAAAAGCTGTTGATCTACAGGATAAAATTTATCTGTGCACATTTCACATCCCGGGGGATGAAACCATTACTTTTTCATTACTATTTGTGTGGAAACACTCCTCCATAGGAGTCAGGCACTTTGCTGAGGGCACCACAATTTCCTGCAATCTCCAGTTTGCTTATATTGTGCCAAAACCAAACAAACAATCCCTGAAAGGCAGCAAGAGCTGCAGGAATATTAAAAAAAAAAAAAAAAAAAAGCAGGGATTTATCAGGGCTTCATTGCAGGACACAGCAGGGATTCTGTGAAGACGCTGAACCTACTGATGGGCACCCTCCAGAGCACCCAAGCCTCTGGGTGCCAGCAGATGTGGCTGTTTCCCATGGTCAGGGATGGGGTTGGCACTTCACTGACCTGTCCTTCCATCAGCTGAGACAGGACAAATCACAGAATTACGGAATCACAGAATATACTGAGTTGGAAGGAGCCCACAAGAACCATCAAGTCCAAATCCTGGCCCTGCACAGCACAACCCCAAAACAGGAAACAGGGGATAGGAAGTTTCTAAACACACTGAAGGTGGTTTAGGAAAAGAGATTATGAAATTCAATTAAAGGTTTTATAAAGCATCCTGATCAGAATCCTTGGCCACTGTACGACTTTGATCATAAATCAGAAAATGAGCTGGAAAACTGAAGGGAAGGGAATGTCCAGGAGGGCAGGGGATTGGTGTAGAATCAGTGT
This sequence comes from Monarcha castaneiventris obscurior, assembly GCA_026261815.1. NCBI lineage: Eukaryota > Metazoa > Chordata > Aves > Passeriformes > Monarchidae > Monarcha > Monarcha castaneiventris. Next base: position 796,338 of record JAMPIT010000451.1, read on the forward strand.
GGACATAAAAGTGAGTTTATAACAGTGACCAAGCCATGACTGATGCACAGTCCAGCACCTCAAAACTTGGAAAAACTAATTAACAAACCCCTAAACACTGAATGCAGTACAAGCATCATGAGTCTGACATTTGGCTTCTCATTGCTGAGCTGCTGGTCCAACAGCTCACAAGTCAGAGGTCAAGCTTTCCTGTTCCTCTTTTTGATACGCATCATTCTCATTTTTCCATGTTGTTGGACACAAGAAGGAAAAAATCCCTCTGAATTAGCAGGCAGGGCGAGACTCTAATTCCTTTCCCAGCTCCTCCCTGAGTCGGGTCCGGATGGCTGCCCAGGCACCCGCACACACCCGCTCAGCCCAGGATGAAAATAGGACAGAGAAGAAAAAATGCTGCAGTTTGGGGTGGATAAACAGACTGTGGAAAGGCCCTGAATGTGAGTCCACAGCCGAGAGCTGCCCGAGCTCTGTCACCATCCCTGTGCCCGTGGCCAGAGCTCCCAGCCCCTCGTGGCTCCACATGCATGGGCTGACTTGGCAGACATCTCTCTATCCATTACCAGTTAATGCAATGGAACTGGCTGACAATGGGCTCAGAGGCTGCCAAAATCCAACATGAGGGCTGCAGATGTCCCTGGGACCGGCAAACCCTGCTGGAAGATCCTGCAGAATGAAAGGTTACCCTCAATTTGCTTCAGATGCTGCTCGCACCGTCCGACAGCCATCGCTGGAGGAGGGGCCTCCATCAGAGAGAAAAGATAAATCCAGCTCTGCCTCCAGACTGCTATTGTCTCCTCTGGTTCAAATTAAGTGACTCGGGTCATTTTTTATATGTTGCCATTTGTCTTTTACCTGAGGGCATTGCAGAAAAGGAAGAAGAAAAGGTGAATTTAGCATGAAAGCAGGGAAGGAGCAGAGTCTTTAGTAGACAATTAACTGAACTGACATCGGGTTCTCCCTAAAACATCAAACTGAAGATTAAATGTAGGCAGACACAGCTAATTCCTTGCCAGTGGGTCCAGGGATAAATCAGCACCAGTGGCCGTGGCTGCACAGCAGCATCCAGCCCTGATCCCAGGGACGTTCCAGAGGAGGGGCGGGGTAGGAGACAGCCCAGCTCCCCCCAGCACTGTCAGCACCGCTGCTGTGATGTCTGAGAGCCAGGAGCGAGGCTGATGCAGAGATCCAGCCCAGCAACCAGACAGGCACAGGGGGACACCAGTGCCACCACCAAAAGCCACCAAGCACTTCTTGCTCCAGGCAACTAAAATGCAATTGAGAAAACAATGTATTCTCACAGAATCTGCTCCGTATTTCCACAGCCAGTGCCAGAGGGCTCTGCGTGTGCTCAGGCTGGAAACGTGGCTGACTTTGTTCAACAAGCATTTAAAGAAACTGGGTATTTTATCAGCTGCCGTATTAGAGACAAATGAACTTCAGGAAGCCTCAGGTTAGTGAATGTCAGCACCCTGGGACATGGGGGAGCCCTGGCAGGTGGACTTTGCCCGTTTCTGATGCTCACATCAGCCTGGCTCACCCACATGGAGAAACTGCCTTGGGTCAGGCTCCTTTTTTCCAGCACTCTGATTATTTTTTCTCCTGGGGATAGGGCTGGGAAGGACTCAGCCTTGAGCTCAATACAAATCCTGCCCTTTCAGTAAAGTGTAATAAACTTCTTCCCCTGACACATAGGAAAATGTTTTAAGGCGAGACTTTATAGAGAGCATCAATCACTTTGGAGGTGATGGAATTGCTGCAGAATTATAAGCAAGTCTGAAGTGTCTACAGAGGACTCTAAACACTGTCTTCTATTTATTCTCTGTGTCCTTTGTAAATGTAAACTTCAGTGGAGTCCAGAGGCCCTTCCGTCTCCACAGCTTGTCAATCCAGCACCTTTCACCACTGCTAAAATCACAATTAAAAAAAAAGAGGGATTACAAAAACAAACACAGAGCTCACGCGTGCGAGTGATGGCTGCAGACTGCTGTGGGAGCGGCGCTGGGATCCTGCCCTGTGCCCACATCTTCCCACCGTCGGTGTGCAGGAACAGGACCCCTGGAGCCACCTCCTTCCAGCCCCCCTTAATCAGGGACTGCTGTCACCCCGGGTAGGGGGCAAGGGAACAGAAAGGGTGAGGATGGAGGAGGGCTCATGCGCTGGCCACAGCACCCACTCCTGGGTGCTCACTGTGAACCCATTCCCACCTCTCAGAGGAGCAGCAGCAGGGAGAAAAAGACCAGGACTAAATCCCAGAGAAGACAGGGATGGAAACCCAGCTGGATTCAGGGGAAGTTTTCCCCCTTGCTGTGCCTGGGCAGGTTTTTATCTCCCCCAGACATGACCAGCGAGGAAGGGTTATGGTGCCCTCCTGCATAAACACCCACCAGGGCTCTGAGAAGATCATGCAGAGGACAGTGCACTGACAGTGGGATGGAGCCGGGTGTGGGAGAGCCATCCCAGCTGGAATGCTGCTCAGGGGAGAGAGTGGGAAGTTACTTTTTCTCCCACAGAATGAAAAAAGAGATAAAAGCTCTATAAAGTTGGAAGATAATCTATATTAAAAACTCCTCTTTGACAAAATAGCTAGAAAAATTACTTTAAACATTGAAATATTCCACAGCTGCTCCAGGGGGGAAAAAAAGTCTTTCGAGAAATGCCTTACATGAGAGACTTCCTCTGACCGTGGAGCATCCTGATCCCAGCACACTGGACACAGAGCCTACAGGGGGACAAGTTGCAGTGTTTTGTCCCTGCCATGAAGGGTCAGGAAATAAACAACTGGGAGCCTTTTGGTTATTTGCATTAGCAGAGATTTTGGTAGGTACAAACAGCTGTACGCACAACCACACATGCACAAGCATCACTCTAACACCCATGCAAGGCCGGGGTCCCCCGGCGTCTCCCACTCAGAGCTGTGACCCCCCGCATCTCCCGCAGCTGCGCGTCCCCCCCGGCGCGGTGTTCCCTAGGGCCGGCATCAGCAGGACCCATTCCAGCAGGGCCAGTACCAGCCGGGCCGATAGCCAGCAAGACCGATACCAGCCGGGCCTGTACCAACTTGGCTAGTAGCCAGCCGGGCCGGTACCAGCCGGGCCCGTAGCCAGCAGGTAGCGCTGCGGGTCCGTCCCTGGCTCCGCCGCGTCCCCGCGACTGCCCGAGCTCCGGCCCCGCCGGGGTCCGTCTGTCCGTCCGGCCCCTCCACGAGCGCGGGGACCCGCCCGGCACTGAGCAGGAGGTGCTGTGGGACTCGTGCGAGGATCCCCAGGGTGGGACTCTTCCATCGGGATTCCCGGTGTGGGGGCACCGCTGCTGCCAGACCGGGGCGGGCAGGGAAGGGGATGCGGTCGCATTTGTAACAGGTCTTTTTCCTGGCATGCTCCAGAACGCTAAAACATTCCAGCGGCCCCGGCATTCCGCTGCCTCCTGCTGCACTGCAAACAGCTGATCCTTGTAGGATCGCACCCGCAGCCTTTCCCAGGGCTGACCTGGAGCATCCCTGCCTCCCCAGCCCACCCCGTGGCCTCCCGCCCTGTCTTCAGCTGGTTTGTTTGCACTGAAGTGTTGCTGGAGCAGAAGTGCAATTCCAGCAAAAGCTGGCAGGGAATCCAGGGGCCAAGTCCGGAGTAAATTCTGATAATGCTGTGTTTACATCAGGAATTTCTTTGGCAGATTAATCACATGAATGAAGTAACAGATGGGAACTCGCTGGAGACACTGCAACGAGAATTCCAGTGCAGGGCCAGGCTGGCAGCTCAGCCCTGGAAGCGCCACTACCGGGGCCACCTCTGCAGGGAAGCAGGGACCAGGTCAAACAGGGATCAGCGCTAGAGAAAAGCAGCACCCAGAGGGGAACTGTCCTCTAAGAGCCGGCCAAAAGCAGCCAGGACAGCACTGGCACATGCCAGCCTGTCCTTCCAGGCCTGTGACATCCAAGAAATGATGGGTATTGAGGGCATCACATCCAGGAAATTATGGGTATCGAGGGCATCGTCGCAGGAAAGGTCTCAGGCTCCTGCTGCCAGACTCACCCTCACCACCTGCTGGTTTTGCCAGCTCTAGGCTCAGGTTGCAGTTTACAAGTACACAAGGTCAGAATTGCCCAGGGAGCAGGTGACCAACCTGGGCACAGCCGCCGGGTGCTGGTGTCGGTCAGTGCAGGACAGATACAGCCACAACCACAGCTGCGTTTCATTCCACAGTGGATGGGATGCCAGACTTCTCCCAGACTGGGGAATTAGTTCCAGAGTCAGCCACTCAGGGACATGCCACGTACCTGTGTAAACAGCCATTTGCATCAGCCCATAGCTGTGCCTGTGTGCCTGACTCCAGGTGCTGCCCTGAGGAGTGACAGGCTGCCAAGTCTGGTAAAGGGCAGGGGAGGGGGCAGATGTGCCGGCAGCAAGACCTCAGAGCAGAGTGTGGGGAGCACTTCACAGGCCCCAGATGACTGTTTGTGAGAGGCAATGGTCTTCCTACTACTCACTCCTTCACTCAGAATGTGTGATCACCTTACAGTGCCTCTGCTCCTCCAGAGAGCTCCTGCGCTGTTCCAAAGCCAGGCACCCGCATGGGCAGCACCCATGGGCACGTGTGGGAATGTGCAACCAGGAGCACGGGTGCCCAGGGAGGATGTGGTCCACACGGGCTTCACGTGGCTTTTAACTGCACCCCAGGATCTCATAATCTCCCTTGCAATAAAGCTACACACGGATTTACTAAGCTTGATTTGTGAGAGCCAGAGGGCTGTTTAATGACACAGCAGCTTGCTGAGGAAACACCACTTCCCCTGCTTCTGGGTCCTCCCAACACGCTCTGAGAGACAGCTCCGAGTGAAGGGTATCAATTAGAACATGATGGTCTCTTGCAGTGTAACAGATCCAGAATACCTGGGGCAGACTGGAGACTTTTTGATCTCTTCATAAATCTTCCCAATCTGTCTGAGTGCTGCCCGCAAAGCTCGCCAGCAGCACCAGCCCTGGAGCTGCCAATACACACATTCCCAATATTCCTCCCAACGTCTGGTCTGCACCAACAGACCCCAGCACGGCTCTGGCTGCCATGGCAGGAAGGGCACTTACAAGGTGCTCAGGCGTGAGGGGCAGAGCTGGCATCTCGTGGTCCTGGCCCTGCCCCGGTACCGTAGCCAGTTCCTGGGAGCCTTGGAGCCAACAAGGCTTCCTGCCCTGGGGCCAATGAGCCGCTCTCCCTTCGGGCTGCAGAGGGGAACATATGGGACCCGTTAGCTGGGAGCGAATAAAACTCAACGCTGTATTAGTCATCAGCTCCCTCATGTTCCTTCCACTGCTGGGGGACACGACTCGTGCAGAAGCAACTGACAACTGCTTGTGTTTCTGTCAGCTCCAATAAACAACCACGTTTAACGCCGTGAGGGGAGAGGGGGCTTGGAAACTCCATCCAAAAATAACAAGTACGATATCCTCGCCAGCTCAATGGCTCCGTCTCTCCCCCAGTTTGCCAAGCAGCCCTAGCAGGAAGCAGGGTCTGAGGGCCAGGATGACCCACCATTAACAAATCCCTGTCCCCCTGCCTGCTGTCCCAGCGCCCACCCGCATCCTCCTGCTGCATGGCTGCACATGTTCCAGCTCACCGGACCCGCTGAATCACGCGCCATTAACATTCTCGCAGTGACATCTCCAAAATACTTCAGGGATAAATTGGTTGCTGGCTGATTTGCAAAGCATTTAGGCAAAATTATTAGGAGGAAGGTTGGTGGAGAGCCAAGAGCTGGACCCCGAGGGGGGCTGCATGCTTGTGGGTCACTTGGATGCTCATCCCATGGCCTTGGGGAGCTCAGCCTGGGCCCCACAGGCTGACAGCATCACACGCCAGCCAGTAAACATGGTATAACTCACCCTCATAAAGGGCTTGAGTGCCCTGGCGCTGTTGGATAAACAGGACCATGCTGAATGCACACAGTGACCTGGCAGAGCCCTGAAGGCATCTCAGCATCTTCACAAGATTCCCTGTGACTGCGAGTGGCATCAGAAGGGACCTGGAGCCCAGTGCCCACTGCCATCCCATTGCCTGCCCGCAGCCCTGGGTCACAGACAGCTCTTGGTAGGCAGGATTCTGACAGCCAGGGGGCAAATGGACATCAAAAAAGCCAGGCAGGAAAGCAAAAAGTCCTCACCATGTTTTGCATAGCCACAGCTTCACATCCCCCTGCTCTGCCCATAGACCAAAGCTGTGGCCAACGGCACCCATCAATCGCCTCCTGCCCGGCCTGTCTGGAGGTGACGTGGAGTTCTAGGCTGTTAGAGAGCTGAAAAGCTGCTGCTGGAAAACCTGAGATAGGAAGAGAAATGTCGCTCCAAATTTATTGTATTTACTTTCTCCAGTGTTTTCAGAATTTTTTAGTCTTCAATAGTTTATATTACACACATTTATCAGCTTTCCTTCAGGCTTTTAACCCCAGATTCACTCTCTCAGGTTATAGCGGAAAGTGATGAAATGGGCATTCCTGGAGCATCTGCTCAAGGGGAGGGTTGTGGCCAAATTTAACCAAACGGCCCAAATGAACCCAATGCGAGGCTGCTGCACAGTGAAACCTTCAGTATCCTTGGCCTGTGGATTTCCCGTGGATCTCCACACCTCCACAGTTGCCAGAAGCACCCACCCATTTTATTACCAGCTCTATCCACATATTTCTTATTCATCAGCATCGGATTTTTTTTATTTTTTCAGTGGAGAAATGGGCAAACCCACATATTATCAAAATATATTTGCAACTAAAATGGCCTTTTCTGTAGCAATCTTATTTTTAGACAGCATTTTCAACCCTCCGAGCAGCCAAGGCAGCCAGCAGTGGCACCAACGCCACCAGAACATGTCCTGCCTGCCCGACCCAGCCACGGCAGGAGGGCAATAGTCCCCGAAATGAGGGGAAATCACACAAATGAAGGGAGGACACGAGCAAAAATGGCATTTAAAGCCAGGCAAATGTATAGATAATGAGTAAATTAACTCCCTGGCTGTGATCTATTGAACAGCACAGCCCCAGGAGCGGACAATGGGATCAAAGCCGGAATTTCCCCATGCTCTGCCCGGGGTGCCGGGCTCCGTGCCCGCCGTGCCCGGGGCCCTAAGCTGCTCAGCAGAGTTCAAAGGAGCCCACACAGCCTTGCACAGCTCCCCGGGGTGGGACACAGTTCCCAGGTTTTCTGGCGGCTTGCTTGCCAAAGGGCGGAGCGCGGGGCTGGCCGCAGTGACCCCGGGCCGGGCCGCCCCGCAGCGGGACAATGCTCGCTCCCGGGGCAGGATTAGCCTTATAGCAGGACAGCTGAATCAGACGCTCAGCCCTTAACAGGATTACGCTGCCGGGAGCTCCAATGAAAATACAGACACCCACGGGCAGCCCCCCGCTTGCCGCGGCCCCGGGGCCTGAGTCTCCAGGGTTTTTTGAAGTCATAATGAAGTGTGGGGCTGAGCTCCTGATGGATACACGGGGAACGGGCTCAGCTTTCTGCCAGCTACAGGGGATTTACACAGGCAGATGGGGACAGGAGGGACCAATTTTAAACTGAAAGAGAAAGATTTAGATTAGGTGTTAGGAAAAAATTATTTATGCAAAAATGCCCTGGCAAAGGTTTCCCAGAGAAACTGTGGATGCCCCATCCCTGGAAGTGTCCAAGGCCCGGTTGGACTGGGCTTAGAGCAAACTGGTCTAGTGGAAGGTGTCCCTGCCCATGGCAGGGATTGGAAGTAGGTGAGCTTTAAGGTCCCTTCCAACACAAATAATTTGAAGATTTCTATGATTCAGGTTCCTCGGTCTTCAAGTTGACCCCAGCTTTCCAGCTGCCTCCAGAGCATCTCACCGGACAGGAGCCAGAGGCTGCAGCCCCTGGAATGGCTGGAGCGAATCCAGGACCCTGCGTCACCCAGCAGCACACGACGCCATCACCTTCACCACGACACTCAGACTTGCTGAAACCTCGGTGAGCCATAGCTGAGGGGTCCCCCTTACCACAGGGACAGCAGTGCTGATGGAGCTGGGATCCCATCCCAGCATCACCAGGAGTGGGTTGGAGACCACTGGGAGCACAGACGCTGATCCTTTGAGCACACACACTGCAGGACACTGGACAGGGAAGGGGTGTCCGTCATGACAGGTACCACAGCAGACGGGCAGGAGAGGAGCTGGAGAGGCTTCTCCACTGCTGGGGTTGAGGGCCCTGCTACTGAGTGGGGGTCTTTCAATATTCTTTAGGAACTCTGCATCAAACCTTCCATTTCCATGGAAACACAAACCTTTAGGTGTCCAGCCTCAGGGTCTTCGCGTTCCTCCAGAGAGGCTGGATGCTTCTCAAGTCACACTCCTCACCCACCAGGATTAACTGAATAACCAGGTCAAAAACAGTGCCTGAATTCAGCTCAGCAAGAGGCTGCTCTCATTACATCTCTATTTCCTAGAAAAGTGGATTTGCACCAGACCAGACATTTTTAAGGTATGGGGAAGCACCAAGCCAAAGAGAGATGTACATTTTCCAGGTTAACAATGACTTTCACCTGCTCCAGCCTGGAATCACCACAATAGCTCTTGACAGCAGCACACAGGTTATCAGGGCAAAGGCTGAAAGCACAGCTTGCTGCCCTGACTCCTTGTTGGATTTCTGAGAGGCTAGCAACTGAAAAGCTGATCCAATTTATCCACAGTTCATTATCCAACATAGCATGACATTGGGACACTCGCAGACATAATCCAGCTTCCTCCTGCCTTGCAAGATGTATTGACCAAAGGCAAGAAAACAGAGCATTAATAGCTCTCTGCTGTGCAGCTGAATTTGGGCAGCAGCAATGAGATTCTTTGGGCTATTTCTATCCAATCTCACACAAGAGTAAATCAGAAGCTTCTACAGACTTTCATTAAATTTCTCCCCATTAATGCCAACATAGCATAGATCAGAATTTGTCCTTCTTTTTATGTTTTTCTGGTATTTTAAAAAATGTTAAAACTCTTCAGCTTCTAGCTGAGCTTAAGATAAAAGTTAACCTCTGAACCACAGCAGTATCTTTCATGTAAGGCACAATACAGAGAGGGCTTTTTACAGCGGGTTTTGCTCAGTAATGTGTGCTCAGACTGTATTTCCCCCATCCTCATCTGACTCCGGGAGCCAGGGTACAAGGGAACCACTAAACTTCACAAGAAATTTCTGAAGTTGGCAAGAGGCACCAAGAGTGCCCATGGAACAAGACTGGCCAGGACTGAGTATAAACCTTGCTCCACCCCAGGAATTCTTCTAAGCCAGACTGGACATGCCAGAGCACCCTGGTCTAATGGAAAGTGTCCCTGCCCATGGCAGGGGATAGGAACAAGATCTTCAAGGTCTGTTCCAACCCCAACCATCTTGTGATTTTATGATAAATAAGAGGAGAAAGAGGCCCTGTTCTCTACCCCCTGAATCACACTTGAGAGACCGTATTTTGTGCCTCCCCATGGCCGACCAGCCGTGGCTGCTGCCCTGGCAGATGCCCCATTCAGCATGAGGGCTTTGTAATAACCTGTTATCTGATCTGAGCTCTCTGGCCTTTCCTCTCCGGCAGACAGTCCTTCAAACCCATTCAGGGACAATGAGTCACTGAAGAAGCACTTAAAATCCATCTTGGATGATAAGGTAGAGCTATGTGTGGTGCATTTCCTGCCCTAGTTTGGAGTTATGCTTGGGCTCTCTGCACTTCCTCACTTATTCCACCTTCTTTCTCCTTCCAAATTCCCCACCATGCTGAGCTGCAAAACCTCAAGCAGCTCAGTGGAGACTCATCAGGACTCAGTGACCACCCTGGGCTTCAACAGGGAGCAGGCAGCAAGGATGGATCCGGTTTGGGGAAGCACAGTGTTACCTGCTTCAAAGGGCAAAAACCTGTGGGACCCTTGATCAGGAAAGCTGCTGCAACAATGCCACCAGCCCAGGAGCAGCTCCTTGCTTGGCTGAACAAAGCAAGTAATCTCAACCACTCCCCGTATGGCCCCTTTAGACCTTTCACTGCACTCATTCGGACATTCCCTAACAGTTTTATAACCTCCTTATATTGTGGCGCCCAGGACATGAGGTGAGGCTGCACAAGGCCAGTGGGTCACCTTTGCCCAGGTGGGCCACCTCCACCCAGGAGAAGGTGACCAGGAGCTGAGCGTGGGTTCACAATAACAGCATTAAATCCTCATCACCGTTAGGCACTCATCCCAGCCATACCCGTGGCTCACAGCGTCCCCCTCACTATCAGTAGTGTAGGATAAGAAATTTGCCTTACATTAGTGAAATGATTATTCTTAATACTCAGACACTGATTGTATTTCTGAGGAAAAGGAAACATAAATCCCTCCTTGCACTGACAGCAACAACCCGCATCCCTAGATAGGAGAGAGCTAATTAAACCTGGTCATTCCAGCCAAAGCCCAACCAGCATGTTTGTACAAGATTTGCGGTCAAAGCATGTGCAGGATTTGGCCCTATTTCCCCATTTTCATTAATCACAGGAAAAATTCTCCACTTAGAAACAATGCTAGAGATATACCTGATAGGGTTTTTTCCCCCTTGGCCACTTCCCACTTGGCAACAGGGATGAAGTTCTGCCTCTGCAAAACATTTGAAACCTGTTTCTGTTCCAATTCAGAATCACCCACCCCAAAGCTTTCCAGGTTATCTGTAAAAGAAAACCTAGAGAAATGGATGCCTTGAAATGCTTCAAACTGATAAACTCAAAATATATTATTTTAACTGTAATTTTGGTTTGCATTATAAAGCAGAGGGAAAATGTTAAAAACCACAGAACAAACAGCCACTGGAAATAGGAAAGGTTGTTTTGAAATTGAAGAAACAGAACATTTTTGCCCTGGGGACCACCTTCCCTTTCCTCCAAAGCTTGACAAGGGTTTCACAAAACATTTCAAGTTTGAAGTGCTGTGTTTTGGGGGGAGCTGAGCTGTTTCTGCTGGGGAGGGTAAGGAGAAACTCCAGGAGCAAAGAAAACAGCTGGAATCCAGATGAGGCGCACCAGTGCCACGGAGGGACCAGTCCCTCCAGCTGGGCTCCAGTGCTGGTTTAGGCTTGATTTTGGTGCTCCTGAGCCATTTCAGCTGCTCCAGTGGTGTCCAGAGGAGGCAGAGGTGTACCCAGCAGCATGGGAAGGCAGCTGCTCCAGGGATGAGGAAAAGGCAGCCCATGCTGCTCCACTCCTGTAAAAACCCACCTCAAGCCCTTCCCTGGTTATAAATAAAGCAGCCACTGACCTCGGAGATTAATCAGTGGGCTGGTGTCTCTGCGTGATGTCACCCTGTGTTTTTCCACAGGCCTGTCAAATTTCAGCCCCGTCTGATGTCTCGATGACAGCCGGGGCTCGCGCCTGCCAGACAGCACCGACGGGCGGGAGAGGCCGAGAGCGAGGCCGGCAGGATTTATGGCCGGCTTCTCCCCGCACACACAATACACAGATGCCTCTGCAGGATGATGGAAACCGGGGCTGCTTGGCGCACTGTGGGTGTTTTTAGGTGTTATTGCACCATTTCTGGCCTTCAGTGACTTCTGTGACTAACACTGCTGGATTTGTGGCGATCCATCTCAACCTGGGTGCTCGGGCACATTGAGCTGCTCCAAGAGAAGCCTGCTGGTCTGGTGGGCAAGGAAGGCAGGGCTTGGAGCCAGGTCCAAGCTGATGCCGTGGTGTGAGATGGATCTCATGATGGGAAACCAGTTCTCTCCAGTGCACTGCACCTGGCAAAGGCCTCCAGGAAGGCACAAAAGCTCCTGGTCGGAAACCCAGGTCTGACATCAGAGTTTTAATTTCACTTTTTGACCTTTACTCCTGCTTGCAGTTGAACCTGAAGCCTGATCACCTTCCCACGTTTGCCAGGCAGGAGCTGCTCACATCCGGCTGGGCACCAGTGGCCACACATTGGAGGGGAGGATGTGCCCAGATAGTGGCAGAGGCCAAAGGGTTACGCACACCAATGGCTGCAAGGTGAGGCACTGCATGTCCACACAGCAATTCATCAATTAATCTGAGAAGAAACACAGCAATTAATACTGGAATCAGGGGATAGACTAACTAAGCACACTCTGCTAACAGCGCTGGCTTGTGCCTGTTTGTTTGGCTTCTGTTGCTGTGGAGGTGGGGGCCATATCAAAGGGTCAATTCATTGTTCTGCTTATTGTATCTATCCAAAATGCACTCTTAAACATCTCAGAGCCCGAGGAGATAGCCAGGGGCTACCTGGGGACTGCTCGGCCTGTGTTCTTTTGGGGGAGAAAAGACCTTCTTACCACAGCCAAGTGCTGGAGTCACCAGGACTCACCACTAACCACACACTCGCCTTTGCTGGACCAAGTGCAGCTTGCAGAGGGCCCTGGGCTCCCATGGCCCTCATGTCCTCATGCTGTCCCTCAGCAAGGAACCCCTTACTCGCTCCAGAAAGGAACCCCTAACCTGTCTCCAGACAGCTGGAACAATCTGGGGGATGTGGGGGTCCAGGGCCAGCTCTGCCAGCAGCAGATGCCCCAGCATGGAGCAGGACTGTCTGTCTCAAGCCCAGCTCTCTACTGGGACTCCACTGGTGCCACTGTACTGGGCAGTGACAATGTCCAGCAGTGTGTCCCCTACTGTGCTGTGGCTGGAGAGGAAATGAGCTCGATGGAGGCTGTGGTCCCAGCAGCACACAGCCCTTCATTGGTCCCTTCTCCACAAGTTCAGGAGCTTGATCGAGCTGCACTATCCATCTCAAAATAAGTTCCCAATAAATATGTCTGTAATAGGTCTTTGTTCCCTCAGAAAAAGGGTTTCCCATGAGGTGAGCCAGCCTGGCACTGAGGGTTATCCCAGGACAGTGATTTTTCCCCTTGGGTTTCAGGCAGCTGTGATTATGCAAGGCTCTGAGTTATTCCTGGGGCTGCCACATGAAAGGTGAGCTCCTGGCGGTGCCCAGCACGGGCATTTGGAGGCACGGCCACAATCCCACTGCCACCTCCGCTCGCTCCACGGGCTGGGTGCAGCCCCAGCACCTGTGCCTGCACAGTCAAAGCAGGAATCCAGCGCTGCAGCACGAGAGACAGCTGGAGAGGGCAGAGGCAGGCAAGATCACACTGCCTTCCTCTCCATGGAAAGATGGGAAGACTTCTGCACAGCAGGGGTGGATCTGGCGCCCATCCCTGGCTTGCAAACCCTCTCTGATGGTGCCTTGAGTGCACTGCAGGCTGGATGCCACCTATGGAGCAGCTCTTTCGGGCAGGGAATGCTACTGACCAGTCTTGCCCATGCATTTACTTACCCTGTTCTCCTCCTTAGGCATAACACTGACCATGGACTGTCCCTCTGCCCCTCACCACAGCTCTGTGTGTAACACCAGGCCCTGCAGCAGCTGCCCCAGCTTCCTGGCATGACCAGTCACCACCTTCAGCACCAGAGCAAGCCTGTGGAGTGACCAACCTGCTAAGAAAATAGAGAGCCCGTTCCTTTGAAGTTAATGAATTGTGAAAGCCTTTGAAAGCAGAGCCTTGTTTATTTACTCACCACAGCTCATGTGGACGAAGCACCCAGACACCCTGAGCGCTGTTAATTTGAATGGAAGATCAAACATGAGGCTCTGCCCAGCTGAGCTGCAGTTGGAGGAGCGAGAGCTGCTCTGGCCTCTTCATTGCCCAGCGCAGGGAGAGGCTGGTACAAACCTGGGGACAGTCCATGGGCTGTCGGTTGGGTTTTGTGGAGAAGAGCATCAAATAAGCCACCGGGCTGACAGAGAAATTCAGCATCCTGGGGGCAAAGCTCTGACACCCAGCCTGAGCATTTCACTTCAACACCAAAATTCAGCTGTGATCCCTCCTGTCAACCTGACAACCATCACCCCCACTCCCAGGGCTGGCACTGCTGCCTCTTGCCCTCATCCTGAGTTTTATCCTGAGCCAGAGATCTCCTGCCCGGCACCCCATCACAGTCAAGACCTGCACATTCACATGAGCATCGTGCTTGTCACCTCCTCCCTTTCCCTCCCCACGAGAGCAGGATACAGAGTACTCAGGCTCCTGTCTTTGTGTAAAAACAACCCAGTAACAGAGAAAAGCCCACAAAACGGCCACAGCAGAGCCTCCAGCATGCTGCCCAATATGATGGGTCTTCTAAACAAATTCACAGCTTTCCACAGTCTATAAATATCAGCCTTTTCAGTGCCACCATTTTGGGGATAAGCTGTAATGCAATAGTCTGTATGGGCTCTCTGACAAAAGGACAGCACCCCACCAGCACCAGCTTTCTGTCACCGCAGTTTTCCGAAAGTATAATTGGATTATAACCATGTGAGAGCTTCTAGTCCCATTTCTCCCAGGCTGGGGAAGTCACTCTCTGATCTGAACAACAGGAATAGGAAGGAAAGAGCAGAATGAGCTGGGGTGGAGGGGAGGGGGTGGCTGAAGGCTCCAGCAATGTGGAAAGGACTTTGATGGATAATGGGGTTTACAGTGCCTGCTCACCTCCATGGTGTGGAAGGATCAGCCAGGCAGGGACCGCATGGGGAAGAGGGAACTGCCAGGTAAGGTTGGTCTTCACCAGCTGTCAGTCACCAGTTTTAGGGTGATGTAGGAAGGCAAGGTGAGAGCCCAGGGCAGCTCATCCACTAGCTGTCCCTGTCCCACAGCCACAGGTGACAGAGACACGTAGAGGAGGGAGAGCCCTCGCCAAATTAGTGCAAAGGGCTGTGCCTGGGATTGGACACTGATACCAGAGGTGGCTCTTGCTATGGGCATCACCATCCCAGGGGGTGTATGCCCACTGTGTCCGTATCCCCCAGACCGCCGCCTGCAAGTCCCCGGGCACCTGTGGGGCCTGCACTGCCTCCGCTCTATGGCTGGGACCTTCCCGGCCGCCCCGCACCGGAGCCGCTCGCTCCCGGCAAGCCGATCCCCGTGCGCTGCCCGCACCGGGGCCGCGGGCGCTGCGACGGGAGGACACAGCCGCCGGCGGGGCGCGGAGCCCCGCGGGGCCCTGCGGAGCGCGGCTCACCCTGCGGTTTCCCACCCAGCAGTGACACCTGGCGGGGGCGAGCTCGGGCGGAGCCAGCCCCGGCCCCCGCATCCCGCATCCCGCCGCTCCGCTGAGCCCCTTCCCCGGGCGGGGCCCGACGGGGCGGTCGCGACCGGCGGCTCCGCGCCGCATCCCCGCGGGTGCGGGAGCGGCGGTGGAAGCGGCCCCGATGCGGGGAGGCGGCGGGGGCAGGAGCCCGGAGGGGGCTGTCCGACGTGTCCCCGGGGAGGAGGGGGTCGGTCCGGCCGGAGCGGCGGCTCCGCGTCTCTGACTCTGCCCAATGAGAGCCCGCAGCACGGCGGGCGCCGGCAATATTTGGCCGCGGCCCCCGCGCTCCCATTCCCAGAGCGCCCTCGCCCTCCGCACAAGGACCTCCATGGCCCGGCCCGGCCTCGCCGCCCGCCCCGCGCCGCTCGGGGGGTGCTGACCCCGCTGAGCGCCCCGCAGCCCCGCGGGGAGGGCAGGGCCCGGCCCGGCCCGGCCCGGCCCCGCCGCCCCCCGCAGCAGCATGAGCCTGGGCGCGGGGGCCCAGCCAGGGCTCGCTCAGCAGCGCGGAGCCGGCGGACGCGCCGCGGGGCCGTGACGGGCAGTGCCCCGAGGGGAGCGCGGGCAGGACCCCCTTCCCCGGTCATTTCTCCGTCTGGACCCCGCCCCGGAGAGATATGCTCAGCCCAAACCGCCTGGAAGCGTTTCCTGGGATTGCCGTGGCCCCCGGGCGTGCGGAGTGCGGAGCCTTCCCTCGGACGGCGGGCGCGGCCCCCCGGCTTTGCCTTCCCCTCGTCCTCCTCCTGCTTGCCCTGACGCCCCGCGCCGACTCCTCGTGGTGGTGAGTCCCCGCAACGGCCCCGCCGCCCCGACGGTCCCCGGGAGCTGCGTGGGGCGCGGTCGAGGGACGGGGATGGAGACGGGGATGGAGATAGGGATGAGAACGGGAACAGGCGCGGGAACGGGGACAGGGTGGGGACGTGGAGGGGATGGGGACGGGGAGGACCGACTAGGGGTCGGGGCAGCGCTGGCGGGAGCGCAGCGAGCCCCGCGGTGCCGGTGCCGGCGCCTCGCGCCCGACGTGCGGCCGTGGGAGCCGGCGGGGCCCGGCCGGGGCTGTGCGGGCTCCCCGCAGCTCCACCTGCGCGGCTCCGGAGGCGCCCCGGGCTCCCAGAGCGGAGCGGGAGGCGGCGGCCGGAGTGGAGCGGCGGAGACGGAGCCGCCCCGGGGCCGGTACCGAGTCTTTCCCCGGGGCGCCGTCACCGCAGTGCTCACGGACACGCCGCGCCCGAAAATGACGCCGGTTCCTTCCTTGGGGATGGGACTTGCCGGGGGGACCTCCGGTTCTGTTGGGGAGCCCCCCATGCGCTATGACACCTCTGGAAGTCATCCCTCTGCGGGCACGGCAAGGAGCAGGCAGAGCCCCTCGGTCCGGTTTAGACAGGGGAAGCGACAGCAGCTCCCCTGATCCCGCCGGAGCTCCCATCCCTGCGGGCTGCACAGTTGCCTGCACAGTTACGTTACTTTGCTCCTGGGAAGCGAAGAAGTTGATGTCCCCCCTCCTTTAGATAAGATGAGGCTTTGTAACAAGTAGAAATGACGCCATAGCAAAAACCTGGAAATTAGTCTCCTCCTGCCGCGGATTTCAAAGTTTTCCAAGCGACCCTGTGCTGCTTCAGTGGTTCAGCAATACAGGAGAAAAAAAATAGTTGGCTGCAGGAAAGTTCTCAGTGTCCCCCACCCTATAAACGTCCTCTCTAATCTTGTGGAAAACAGTGTTTTCCACGCCAGTCTCATCATCATTAGCAGATCATGGTGGATGAGGCAAAACTTGATCAAATTCAACCCATCTGCCACTGAAAGAAAACGGTAGTTTCTGGAAATTCTCAGCTACCGTGGAGCACTCTCTAAGAGAGCACTTATTAGTCATGTAGATAGCACAAACACACCGGGGTGTTTGAGAGCACGTCTGGGCGTGTGGCAGCCCTGGCCGGGCTGGCATCCCTAGAAGAGCGATTCCAGGGTGAGAAAGGCGGGTGGGAAAGCCGTGGGGCTGGGAGGGAGCGGGGAGCCTGGGGGAAATGCTGCCCGGGCAGCTGGTGGCAACCAAGCACAAGATCAACTTCTTCAAGAGACCAGAAAATGCTAGGGGCGGAGGAGGGGGGGTGGCAAATGGGAAGTAGAAAGAGCAAGGCTGTTCACAGCCATGCCCAGATGAGGTTTCCTGCAGCCTGGTCAGCCGAGGGGAACTGGAATCACTGGGAGAGAAAATGAGTCACTGTTGAGGAGTCTCAGGTTGATACAAGCACTGACCTAGCTCCCCGAGCCGGCTCTGCCCCAACCCAGCAGGGCAGGTGAAGGCAGGATGGCTTCTGTGAGCAAGGTGAGGTTGCTAAAATGCAAAAAGCTGAGGAAGGAAAGAAGGGACAGTGGAGAAGTTGGATTATTTCCATTATCGTGGAGGCTGGAGAAAGAGAGGTTCGTGAGAGCTGAGGAGCGAGTGCAGAGGATAACATGGCTGGAAAAAAAGGAGGAATGGAGTAGTCCCAGCATCATCTGCCCAGAGATGGGCAGTTCCGGTAACACACGTGGATGCTGCCTGAAGGGTGAAAATTCCTTCCTTAGGAGGAGTGTTAAAATCACCTATTTCCCTTACTGTCGTACCCCACTTGTCCCCACCACGGCTGCGCCGCGGTCTGCCCTCATTCCAAGTGCATGTCGCTTCCCAGCAAGCGGGAGGAAAACCAGCCACGTTTTAAGCCTCGGTAGCTGTGGCTTGTTTGGAGGAAGCTCGATTTAGCTCCCACAGCAGTTTGTGTTCTCAGCTTGCAGACTGATCCCCGGCTGGCAGCTCGAGGGGACAGGAGAGCAGGGCAGCCCCGGGGAGCTGCGCTTGTCTGGGGCTGGGCAGCTCCCCCACGCAGCCCCACGGCCACGGCGCAGCCAGGCACGATGCCTTTGGACATTTTTGCCAAACAGTATTGGTCCCAAGGACCTTAAATACATGACTTTTAAACCACAAACAATTAGAAATGGAATATATTAAACTCTTAATGTTCACACTTTCAGCTGAACTTTCTCTTCTGGAAAGCTGAACTTTCCTAAGAAAAGCCTAAATTGAACTGAGAGCTGTCGTGCTGGACGTGTCAGTCCTGATAAAATAGTGTGTTTAGATGAAATTGTGTTTTACTGAAAATGGTTTCAACCAGCTGTGGTTTGGGAAAAAGTTATTCAGTGATTTGCATAGGTTTCCAAGCACATCTTTAGCACCACTGATATTACAGTAAATACATTTGGTGGTGCATCATCATTCCTTATTTTAATTATTATTGCCAAATTCTTCTAGGGATTCACACACAGTAAGCTTGTGGAACTAGAGGAAATGCTTCTCATTTTCAGAGTCAACTTTTTAAGCAGTTTAATAGGAAAAACTGGGTCCCCTCTGATCACAGTACATGGAAAGGAAATATCAACCAAATGTTTCTTTTAAACAACTGCAAATTATTAATTTTCAGTGACGTCAGGCATGGCCCAACTGCCTCACAGAAACGCCAGAAACTGGTGAACTTTGGCATCCAAAAGAGTGGTTGTGGGTGCGTGTGTGTTCGTATGCACGTGCTCAGAGCACGGGCAGAGGGGACAGGTTGGGGACAGTGTGATTTTGGCCTGTGTGGTTGTGGCCGGGCTCCGAGGCCACCGTGACTAACAGTGACAGTGGGATGGCTGGGGCTGTGGGGAGCAGCACCCTTGCATAAATGCTTCCAAACTGTAAAGTGTTACTTAGCAACAAAATACCAGCTGAAACACAGACAGAAATTAAGAAGGAATGCAACGGGAAAATCCCTAAATCCCGTTTACACTTGCGTGCACTCGGGTAGGGAGAGCAGCATCGTCTGGGGGATGGTGGCTGGCAGGGCTGTGCCCTGTGCCGTGAGAGGTTGTCAGGCCCCAAAAGTGGCCTCTGAAATTCCTTTGGAAAGATTTGGGAGATTAGACAAATGTTGCTTATAAACATAAACTGTGCAATAAACAAACTTGGTGTAAATAACTAAGTAGAGGTTACTTGCTATTGAGAGGCCGGCGAGCTGTTCTGGTGTGGAAAGCCATTCTGAAATTAAAGGTTTGGTTAAAGAAAAATGTACACAAAGCCCTGCATCCCACCCTCACACACACCCACTCTCCTGCAACCCACATGGACCCCCCCCCCATCTCCCCAGCACACCAAATCCTTGTTAGCTAACTTGTTTATTGCTAACCACAGCCCTTGGAAACTACAAATATTTAATTTCATCTGGCATTGGAACAGATGGGAGGCATCAGGCTCCCAAAGAGATAAAACAAATCTGTGGAAGGAAGAGGATCGCAACTTTGGGTGTGGGTTGGAGAGCATGTGGGAGCCTGGCAACCACATGGGGCTACCCATGGTGCTGGCAGGATATGGGGGCTCCAAGAGAGGTGCTGCATCCTGAGACGTGATGTCCATATGGGGATTTTGAGGGATGACCAGTCCAGAGTCAGGCAGCCATCATGGTCCAGCTCCCTTCCTTGGCCAGGGAAGAAGGAGTGTGTTCATGGGCATGGAAAACATACCAAGGGCAAATCATGAAGGAGTGCTCATCCCTCCCTCTGTGCCAGAGCAACCCCTGGACATGGTGTCAGGCTCTGGCCAAGGGTTTGGCAAGGACACCCCCATTGCAGATGGAGAAAGGGACATTCCCACCATGTTCCCGCTAGCATTCTCCAGGATTTGCGATGTATTTCCATTGTGACACCAGTGCTGTTCGTGGTCCAGGTACAGTGGATGGGCACAAGGAGTGATGGAAAAATTGAACCACACATATGTGGATATAGGATATAGGAGAGAGAAGCTCATTTAAGCAGGCATCATGCTAAGGTGTGTGGGAGGGGAAATAGCATAAATAGGAATGTTTGAAATTAAGCCAAGGGAAAGACAGCTGCGTGGAGGAACTCCACAGCCCGCCGTGTAACCCTCTGGGGTGCGGGGGTGCTGCTCCTCCCCTCCGTGCCAGTCTCAGCAGGGAAGACCCACAGCAGCCCCTGGAGGGCTTTGCTAGTAGAGGGTCTGGCAGGCTGTGTGGGGGCTCCAAGGGCTGTGTGTCCATGGCTGCGATCCCGTCCTGTGCCTTGAACCATTCCCTCCGCCACCAGCACCTCGGCTGCAGAGCAGCTCATCACCCATTCAGTCGTGGCACTCACGCAGGCAAGATACAGAATCACAGAATCACAGAATGGATTGGAAGAGACCTTAAAGCATCCAGTTCCACCCCCTCTGCCATGAGCAGGGACAGGGCACAAAGTACCAGGAGCAGAACTTGCCACGTCAAAGGGGAGAGGACGTGAGCACTTGGGACACAGATGCCGGGGTGCTCGCCCCGGCTGTCAGTTTGTTGTTGCAGAGCACTTTGCATGGCAATAAAAGCAGGAGGTCAGTGACCAGGAAGTCTTTATCCTGAGGCGCTCTGCAGCTCTGGCTATCCAGGCAGCCGTGCTGTGAAAAATAAGTTTTAAAGTAATGTCAGACTGATGGAGAATGAACCCCGTGGCCTTTGCAGCAGCCCTGGTGTTCTTGGTTAGGGTGGCTGGAACAGATGGGTTCTCTCAGTCACTCTGCGCCATTATAATAATCCTAACTGTGCTGCTTAGTCCATTTTTCTTTAGGGTCACTTTCACCTATAGGAAATCTTTCTTAGAAAGAAATGCAGAAGGAAAAAAATCCTTCTGCTCTTCCAAACTTATTAGCTTTTACTATTACCAAAAGTGATTTCGGCAGTGCCATGAGGAGATCTGTGCTGGGCCAGATCCCATGGAAGCACACAGCTTCTTCTCAGAGCAGCTCACACCCAACACACAGGATGTGCCATGGAAAAGAGTATTGTACATTCTGCTTTACTACTAGAGATTGTCTTACCTCCCCACCTCTTAGCAAAGGACTTTAAGATTTGGGGAGAAAAAAATTGATTCTTAAGGGTAAAGCATATTTTTAATGAGCAATTATTTGTGTTCATGCACCACCACCAATGTCCCTGAGGAACAGCTTTCACCCAGCACTGACCAAAGTTTTCAGACCTCAATTATCAGGTCACTGTTATGCAAGATGCCAACAGCAAAGCCTCCCACATCTGCCCAGGGGACAACAGAGTACAGCACCCATCTGCTCCATCTCCCCAAGACCAGAGCGTTTCAGTCCTCCTCACAGAAACTACATCCCAATGAATGCACTGGGATGCAGGAAAACCACAGAGAGGGGACAGAGACCAGGATCTGAAGGCAGACGACTGTCAAAAGAGGGATGCACAAGAAAGAGAAAGATAACAGCGCAAAAAATTAAAAACATGTCCCTTGAGTGGCACTGGTAGTGGCTCAGCATTATGATATTAAAAATTATTAGAGTGAGACTAATGCTCTCAACCTGCAGAGTAGTGGCTCTAAGTGAGGAAATTAGGACTATTAATCATTCCAAGGCGTTAACAATTCCAGCAGGCCAGGATGGCCCTGTTCCCAGTGGGGCTTAATAAAATACTCAGGGTTTGCAATACTAAAATAATATCTCAGATGTCTATAGCACCTTGCAACCCAAAGTGCTTGGCAGTTGGTTATAAATTGTCTGCCACAACAGGGAGAGCAGAGGAAGGAAGGTGTAGCATCCTTGGGAAGTATGCAAAGAACTTGAGGAGGTGAAACGCTGCCAGGCATGATGGAATTTGCTCTTTAGCAGGCAAAGAGGCAAGGATGTTGGATTTAATCCTATCTGCATGAGGTGTCTCCAATAGCTGCCTAGGGCTTTCCAGCCTCCCAGCAAAATACAGATTTCATGAGGACTCAGTGGGATGGGAAGAGATCCGAAGCCAGGATAGTTTGGCTCCCAAGCTGATCCTCAGGACTGTCAAAGCTGTTACAGAGCAATGGGGAGCTGAATCACTTTTCCCAGGGGATGGACTTCCACAGCCTCTGATGCCACCAAGAAGCCAGACCATGTTCTGGTCTCAGCCTCAGAGCTCTTTTCAGACCTCAGGAACAGAGACTGTCCAGAATCCCCAGGAGCAGCCGACATGTGCAGGGATTCCAGGTTGCCTTACCCGCGCTGAGTGCACCCTGCACGTGGTAGGGAGTAGCTGTGCCAGGAAAGGCGAATTCTCCAGCTGAAAACCCATTACCTGGGATGTCAGAGCTGAGCCTGATGCCATTGCTAAGACCTTTTGAGTTGAAGGAGCATCCCTTCACCTCAAAGCCATTTCTGCATGTCAGGGACCAGTTGTGGGGTCCCTGAGCTTCTTCACACCTGGATCCTGGCCCACTGCATCACCAGAGCTGCTTGCACAGACATCCTTCTCTCACATAAAGCTGTGACAGTGATTTTAGTTAAGCTTAGCTTCTATTAATCTAATTTAAAACTGTGCCTTTGATGGTATTCGTGCAACCCCAGTTTGCCACAGTAGGACTGTCACCTGAGCAGGGAGCAGAGACACGAGAAACCACAGGAGCCTGCAAATCCTTGGCGAAGCCGGACAGGCTCTGTTGGGAAGCGCAGGGGCAGGACGCATGCAGCACAGCCGAGCCGTGGAAGGGGGTTAGCACAGCCTGCACGCTACCAAGTAAATAGATGCGTCTGCCTGTGATTTGCATGTTTATCTTAGAAGCAATTTAGGTTTCTCCTTGTTTACAAGAGCCAAAGTCAGCAGACTCTCCACAAGAACAACAACTGGAAGCCGGAGCGTGACGATTGTCTCCTGTTCCCTCGTGCATCGGCACTTGCGGGATGCTGGGACGAGCTGGCTGCAGCCGTGCCTCTGGATGCATCCCTGCAGCTTGCAGGAAGGAGGAAGGCTGGCAAGGAGAGAGGAGGGCTCCAAAGGCACCTGCCCTTGGAACATGAAGTCTGCATCCTCTGCTGCTTTGCTGCCTCGCGAGAAGCCAGGAAGGGAGGGCGGGAGGCCCACGCACAGTCCCGCAGCACGGCCCCCCGCTCCCGGCTCTGGGCAGCGGGACTCGGAGAAAATGGGAAACGCACCCAGCTCGGAATTGCTCACTGATCGGCAAGAGGTGACGCTGCAGCATCGTGCAGCCCAAGGTGGGCAGAGGGATTGTGCCAGCCCCTCACCCGAGCTGGGCAGACAGCTCTGCACTTGGCAAAGGGCGATGCCAGGGCTTTATGCAGCCTCGGGAGGCAGCAGCGCATGGAATCCCGTTGGACAGGGTGGGGGATTGTTGTCCCCACATGCACTTAATTATCCACTCCCGTCTTCCCTCCCTTCCAGCTCCTCCTCACTGCAGGCTGCCCGGCTCCTGTTTCTGCCTCACTCTTCCCAATCCTGAAGTCCAGGCCTGAGCAGCCTCCAGCATCAGGAGAAGTTCTCTCTCACAGAGTTTTCTGAACTCAGGGCTCGGGTTTTATGGGTTTTTTTTCAGCTGGAAAATGCAGATTCCCCCAGGGTACAGCACTGCAGAAATGTGCCACTTCCAGCACAGCTTCATTAGTTTGAAAATGAAGTTCCGATAAGGCAGCTGGGGACTTCTCAGAACATCCATTGTCTTTCCCATTGCAGTGTTTTTAAAATGTCACAGATTTTGAGAAATAAATTTGGAAGGGATGCTTTCATCTATCCAAAACAAATGTTTGGGTTTTTTCCCTCCCAAAACTCTGCTTGGCAGAATTTTCTGATGTTCCCCGTCTCGCTCCAGTTCAGAGTAACTGAACCCAACTGGAGCGTTTCTCACCAAGTGGAAGCTTTCATCTTTGCTGAGATAACCACAGCCTTTCCAGGCCATGGGAGGAATTTCCCCTTTAACTATGTGTTGGATTTCACTACATAAACTCGGATGGAATCCTATAGGTGCTGTTGTAAACCCGCTGCCACAGGCAAAGGGAGATGCAGCCCCTGACCCTGGTGGTTCTGGGGTGCACATGGTGAGGTGCTCCCACAGCAGTTGGTGCCCTTTGCTCTACTCTCCTTCCACTTTCTCCAGCTGATAATGTTTGCTCTGATCTGAGTACTTGGCAGGAGAACTAAGGAGAAGTAATTAGCTTCCAGTGTGAAAAAGGGAGTGCCTAGTGTTTATCTTGTCTGGAGGGTTTCCCTTGATCTTGGTCTCCCAGGGGATGGTGTTGTGCTTTATCCATCACTCTCCAGTCCGGGAGGCAGCTCCTCTGCTCACTGCTGTGACTGACTGGACACCAGTGCCCCAACTCAGCAGCACTGGCATAGGGCAGGGGATGGGGTCCCCACAAGGTCCATCACAGATAATTTTACCTTTTCCAGCTTTCCCAGCATCACTTTTCTCCAGCGAAGAGGAGCTTTGGCTCCTTCTGAACCTCCATCCTGCAACCTCCTGCCTCCCAGCATCTGAGCACTGCTCTTGCCAGCAGAGGCAGGGATGAGCCAGCCATCCCCATCCTTGCTGGGCGGAATGAATTTAGGGCTAGGGACCTGGCCATGCTTCCCCATAGGAATTCTGCAGTCCCACTCGATGCCACCATGCTATCATCCAGCTGTGGGATGCTCCTCTGTCCTGCCCTGCCCACCATGCGAAGGAACAGGCCTCTCTCACAGCGTGGCATGAGCAAGGCAGTGAAACACCCGCAGTCAGCAGTGCTCGAGGAGCTCCTGTTGGCTTTTCTTTCCCAAACAGCTTCTCCTGCTTCCCTGTTCCTCTGCTTAAGGATGAAAGGCTGGCGAGCATGCCTGTGACAATAATGCTCACTGCCCCTTGGAGTCTGGGCTTGCAAAGCCACGGGGAGCTGGGTTTATTATCCTCAGCTCCAGCCCGAGATGACCTTGTGCTTCTGCCAGCATTTAAACAAAATATTTTAAAAGAGGGAAGAGATCCCATTGCTTTCTGTGCTTGCAGGGCTTTCCTGAGCCTGGGAGCTCTCTCTGGGGTGGATAGAACTGAGAGAACATGTCCAGAGACAATGAATTATTGTCCAAGCTTATTGCTTTTTATTATTATTGAAGGAAGGTTTTTGCTTCCAGTCTGGGGGCTAGAAAAATTCTGAATATCACCCAAACCTCATCCCTTCCAGCCAGAATCCCAGCTCCGTGCTCTGCGGCAAAAATCATCCTCCAGCACAAGCAGCCAGAGGGGTGAGCGGGTGGTGCAGGCGGGAGCTGACCATGATGGAAAATTCCATGTTGCTGCCATTGTCCGGGATGGTGTGAGAGTGCGGGGCAGAGCTCAGGTCCCTCCCCCGTGGCTGTGGAAAGTTGCCCATGGGGCTCAGCCAGGCTCTGGCAGGCTGCTTTTTGTGCGTTGTCTTTCTGCTCGGAGTTCCTGCTCTCTCCCCACTGTTGCAGGGAGGGGACCGGGATGCAGGCAGGATAGGAGCCACAGCACAGTTCCACCAGTTACGCAGCTTCAGGGCATGAGAGTAAATGTTCAGGAGATGCACAGAGAGGAATCGACAGCTGGGGATAACAGTGTGAGTAAGGAGTGCAGTGCCAAGTGAAGCCTGCTCCTCTTCCTCCAGCTGTGCATAGCACAGGTGTCTGTGCCATGGACATTCCTGAAGAATGCAGGAGGAGACAGGGCAGAGCCTGCGCCAGCCACACTGGGCTCAGCTGGGCTCCATCCTGCTGTGCTCAGCAGGGCCGGGCGACAGCACGGGGCTGGGATGTTGGGAAGAGGGTGGGAGGGAAGTTTTGCACATCAGCAAGTTTCTCTGCTGCTGCCCCAGGAGTTGACACGGCCCAGGCTTATGGGACACATCCCATGACTCACAGCACCCAGAGCTGGCTGTCTCCTGGGGGAGATGGGCTCCACAGACTCCCTGCTCCTGCACTTCCTGCAGCGATGCATGCACTGAGAAAAGCTCTGCTTGCACCTGGCTGGTGCATCTCGGGATTATTTTATTAAACAAAAAGGCTGTGATGGCTCAGCAGTGCCCTGTCCCTGTGTCCTGCCTGTCTGAACCACAGCTGCAGGCAGGTCCTGACATGTGCCCACAGCTCCCCCATGCCAAGGGGATGCTGCAAGGGGGCACATTGCGTAGAGACACCCTGGGCAGAACCTGGAGCAGCTCTGACACAGCTAGAAAGGAAAGGGAAAGCTGGACTTCAATGTAAGACCCTCCAACCAGGGTGAGGACCTGGAGTCGCTTGGTTTGTTCAGCTGGAGAAGACTGAGGTCAGACCTCATTGGGGTCTGCAGCTTCCTCCTGAGGGGCAACTCTGATCTCTTTTCTGTGTGACCAGGGACAGGACCCAAGGCAATGCCTGGAGCTGTGTCAGGGGAGGTTTAGGCTGGATTTGGGAAAGGTTTTTTTCCCAGAAGGTGGTTGGGCACTGAACAGGCTCCCCAGTGCAGTGGTCACAGCCCCAAGGCAGCCAGAACTCAAGGAGTGTTTAGACAATACTCTCAAGCACAGGGTGGGATTTTGGGGGTGTCCTGTGCATGGCCAGAACTTGGACTTGATTCCACTCAGGATATTCAGTGATTCTATGACTCCCCTCTGGAGGCAATGCAGTAACGTGGTACCATTCTCTCTTGCAGGTACATCGGGGCACTGGGCGCAAGGGTGATCTGTGATAACATCCCCGGGCTGGTGAACAAGCAGCGACAGCTCTGCCAGAGGTACCCTGACATCATGCAGTCGGTTGGGGAAGGAGCCAAGGAGTGGATCCGGGAGTGCCAGCACCAATTCCGGCACCACCGCTGGAACTGCAGCACTCTGGACCGGGACCACACTGTCTTTGGCCGGGTCATGCTGCGAAGTAGGTTCTGCCCTGTCCCCTTCCTGGCACCGTGTGCCTTGTTTTCCTGGGAGAGTCTCTCCTCTCACTGGGCTGCTGTACCCGGTGGCTTGGATTACTCCCTGAGGAGAGCTTTGCCTTTCCTTGTAAATTAATCAAGTAGTAATGGGAGCAGAGCACTGCGTTTGGAATAGCTGCACCAGATGAGATGGAGCAGGGGGAGCACTGGGGGAGAAGGGGGAAGGAAGAGACACCTCCAGAGAACAGGCTCATATGTAAACAGTAATGGGATATATAAATATTTGGAGAGCGGGGTTGGCCAGGACTCAGCAATTCACGTGGGAACTGGCTGTTCCCTTGCATGGCAAGGGAGGCAAGGCAGAGACACAGCTCCAGTCCTTGATTCAGGCTCCAAGGTGGAGGAGGACCATGGCTATGGGGCAGGTGCCAGCCCTGCACAAAAGGCTGGGCACGGCCCCTGCCTGGGAGGGACCTTCCCTCTCCAGGTGAGGGACGAATACAGCACCAGCAGGGGTGCGCCCAAGAAATGTACCCAAGGAACAAAAAGGAAAGGCACAATGGGGACAGGGATGGGGCAGTTCCAGAGCAGGAGCAGCATCATGGGCTCCAGCTGCCCCAGGAGTGGTCTGGCAGCAAACAGGCCCTGGAAGCCGGCAAAAGCCCTGGCACAGGCAGCGGCACTGCAGGACAGATGCTGCTGCATCCCATGGTGCTGGGAGTATCCAGCCATGTGGCCTCCAAATCAAAAGCGGCTGGAAGAGTTTTCCCACTTGCAGCTTGTATGGAGGACACGTGAGCACCATGGAGGGAGCCAGGGAGTGGGGAGCTTGCTCCTAGCTGGCGGGGGGATGGGGCAGCTGCCCATGGGGTGGACAAGCAGCAGAGCCACAAGCCAGATGCCCAACCTGACTGGAGGGAAGGGGCCTAGAATGCTGAATGCAGCACTCACCCTGCCATGCTGCAGCCTGCCTGCTCAGCCTCTCTCTTCCCATCACGGCACCTTCTGCTCGCATCTTCTCCTGGCAAAGGATGGGGAATGATGAAAGCTCCTCGCCACAGCCCCATCCTGCGAGGCCCAAAGAGAGCTCTGCTGCCTTTGAAGTTACTTTCAAAGGCTCTCAAAATGAAGACTAACATGGTTTTGATTTGCAGCTTCTTTTACAACATTAGAAAAACAGCTGCAAACTTGAACCAGAGACATAAAATAGCAGGCAGTGAGCTGTGCTGCATGGGGAGAGCTGAGCCTGGCCAGGGCTGCCGCTGTCTCCACGCTCTGCACAGCGCCGGGACAGAGGGAAGGGTGCTGGCTGGCCCTGCTGGCTTAGCACCTGTGGACGTGTACCCTGAGCATTCCAATTAGTCTGAAGGGCTCCAGGGAAGCTGAGGCTGGACCCTGTAGTCAGCAGAGGTGGTTGGGCTTGGCTCACCCACATGCAGGATGGTCTCGCTCCCCATGCCCTGGTCCTTCACAGGCTGCAGGTGCTTGGCACAGCCTGGCACGTTCATTCCCCATCCCTGTTTCTCTCCCCGTGGCAGGCAGCAGGGAGGCCGCCTTCGTCTACGCCATCTCCTCAGCTGGGGTGGTCTATGCCATCACGCGGGCATGCAGCCAGGGGGACCTCAAGGTCTGCAGCTGTGACCCGCTCAAAAGGGGCCGCTCCAAGGACGAGCGCGGGGAGTTCGACTGGGGCGGCTGCAGCGACAACATCAACTACGGGATCCGCTTTGCCAAAGCCTTTGTGGATGCCAAGGAGAAAAAAGTGAAGGATGCCCGGGCGCTGATGAACCTGCACAACAACCGCTGCGGGAGGATGGTGAGTGCAGCCCCTGCAGCAGAGCCCAGCACCCGCCCATCCCACTGGGACCTTCTGTAGGGGACTGGGCAGCTGACACAGCCTGGCCACAGAAACAGGACCTTGGGCATCTCTGGAGGGCAGTTCCTGCTGTGAATGAGGGCTGGATGCTGCCCTGCCTTCGCAGAGCTCCCCTGCACGCTTTGCCCTGAGGAATGACCCCACTTCCTTTGCCTCCTGTGTCCTTGCTGATGTTGGCATCAGCCCCCATCTCCCATTAGGAGCCCCATCCCACACAGCCAAGGGCTGATAAGCTGCACCAGGAATGAGTGGACATAAGTGCAATACCTGATGCCCAGGGTGACCACTGGTCCTTATGCATCCCTCTTCCCACAGGCTGTGAAGCGCTTCCTGAAGCTGGAGTGCAAATGCCACGGGGTCAGCGGCTCCTGCACACTAAGGACTTGCTGGCTGGCAATGTCAGATTTTCGAAAAACAGGGGATTACCTAAGGAAGAAATACAACGGGGCCATCCAGGTGACAATGAATCAGGATGGCACTGGCTTCACAGTGGCCAACAAGAACTTTAGGAAACCCACAAAAACAGATCTGGTGTATTTTGAGAACTCACCTGATTACTGTGTGATGGACAAGTCAGCAGGTAAAACCCAGAGCTCCAATCGTTACGCAAAAGCATCTCTTCCTCCCTTCCCAACAGCCAGCAGCTCCCAGCTAGCCCAGCCTGGGGGCTCAGCTCCCTCGCTCAACCCCAGTCTTTGGAGAGGGGGTTACCCAGACCCAGAGTCCCCACAGCACCCCACACCTGCTCAGGCAGGACTGGGTCTGTCCAAAATCCCTAGGCTTTACGTACCCTCAGGCTTCTGGTAATGACAGAAGTGGAGTGTATCCTCAGAGCCCATCTCTTGCAGAGCAAAGCTCCCTTGAACAGGCAACAAAGAGCCTGTTCTGTGCCCAGGCTGCTGGCTGCTCCTCTGAACACAGCCCGAGGTTGGGATGAGAGCGGGGAAGGGGCGTCAGGGCTGCTGGACTCCTGCAGAGATGATCCATGGTTTCTCAGCCTGCAGCATTCCCAGGTCAGGAGTTTGCAGCAGCCATGGGAGCTTGGTGGGGAAGACAGAACATGCTCCTGCCATTCTCAGCCTGAGCAGAGGGCATTC
Organism: Monarcha castaneiventris obscurior; assembly: GCA_026261815.1. Taxonomy (NCBI): domain Eukaryota; kingdom Metazoa; phylum Chordata; class Aves; order Passeriformes; family Monarchidae; genus Monarcha; species Monarcha castaneiventris. Next base: position 826,041 of record JAMPIT010000451.1, read on the forward strand.
TGAGCTTTGCCAGGTGCAAAGCCTGGCTTGGTGGGCACACACTGCTCCAGGAGTCCCCCAGGGACAGAGGGGCTGCACAGAGCCCATCCCTGTCCCCCACTGCTCTTATGCTCCGGCAGCAGCAAACACAGGCTCTAGCAGTGGGCATGGGAAGGGGGCCATGCAGAGCACCATAGAAACCCAGAATGTTTTGGGTCGGAAGGGATGTGAAAGATCACCTCATTCCAACCCTCCACCATGGGCAGAGACACCGAAGCTGCACCCCTGGCTGGGTTCACAGCATCCCATGTCCATAAAGCACAGCAAGTGCAGGCTCCAAAGTACTGCCTTTGGAAACCTCACTGCAGCACTTGCTGTGAGAGGAACAATGGGATTTCCCCACAGAAGCAGTCGCACCCAAGGTCCCCACTGCAGATGGGGATGCCCAGTCTCACCAGTAACCCCTGCGGGTGGGTGGGTGGACAGGGAAGTGTTGGAACACGAAGGAGAACATCCTGATCTGCTGTCGCTTCCTCCCCCAGGCTCCCTGGGCACGGCCGGCCGGGTGTGCAACAAGGTGTCCCGCGGGACTGACGGCTGCGAGGTGATGTGCTGCGGGAGGGGCTACGACACCACGCGTGTCACCCGCGTCTCCAAGTGCGAGTGCAAGTTCCACTGGTGCTGCGCTGTGCGCTGCAAGGAGTGCGAGGACACTGTGGATGTGCACACGTGTAAAGCTCCCAAACGGGCTGAGTGGTTGGACCAGACCTGACGAGACAGGAGCACTGAGGGAAGAAGCCACTGCCACCCCACCTTGCGATCTTTTTTAAACCCCTGTGCCCTGAGGGCCACGATGTTCTGGGAGCTGTAGTTCAACTGCATGGCTTTTATTTAATTAATTCTGCAAAGCACTAAGGAAAGGACTACAGTTCCCAGGAGGTACTGTGGGCCCCTCGATTTGCTCAGCAAAACTAATCCCTGACCTAGGAGGAGGCTGTGATCCTTGCTTAAACGGTGAACCTGCCAAGGTTCTCTTCGCAAAGGGACAGTGCAACCAATACGGACTTGGAGGACCAACTGTCAGGACGTGATGGCTGAGGAATCCTGCTGCTCCCCAGAGAATCTACATGACAGTAAAGCTTCACCAGCAAAAAACATTAGTTCAGAATAATCAACTCTTGCAAAAGCATTCTTGCTTTTCCTTTTCTGCAAGGCCAGAGGAAGGGTGTTGTGAATCCGTAAGACAGTTCCATGATACCTGTGTTTCCCTCGAGCAGACCTGGCACATCGCTAACCCCACTGAGCAAGTCATCTCTGCACGAGGCTTGTCCCTGTGTCCCCAGCACAGGGAACAAGTGGAGCTCTAACTTGGAACTGAACCTTGAAGGACTGCACAGAGACAAAGGCCACCTCTAGATGCTGGTGGATACATGGGGCTTGAGAGCAAATGAAACCCGTGAAACTTACTGGTAGGTTCTGAAGTCAATGGTACAACAGCATCTCTGTACAACTCACGTGTATGTGTGTATATTGCTTATTATTTTAAGTCAAAATCCATTATAAACCTGTATCAGAAAATTATGTCCTTTGCTTTTTGAATTCCTACACGCTCAGCTGGACACTTTCCCAGAGCAGGAACCAGCCTGCAGCGTTTCTCTTCCCCACTGTCTGCAGCTCCTGCTGTCCCAAACCTTCCCACAAAGTTGAGCATCTGTAGCCCCAGGGGAATCCTTCCTCCGCAGCATCACGCTTCGGCACGTGTGGATGCCCCATCCCCAAAAGTGTCCAGGACAGGGCTTGGACCAACCTGGTCTAGTGGAAGGTATCCCTGCCCATGGCAGGGAGTGGAACAAGATAAAGTTTGAAGTCCTTTACCATCCAAACCGTTCCATGGTTCTATAGCACTGGGTCGAGCACGAGATGCTTGATAAGCTTCCAAATCTTTCCCATTAAAAAACCCCATACACTCAAAACATAATCCACTAAAATTGAAGCTGATGAGAGGAGGGGCAGGCAGCTGCAGAGCTGCTGGTAGGTAAGTTACAGGGATCCATCCCTCATCTCTACAAATTTCCTCTTTTCTCCAATTTGAGCAAGCAGGCATTACAAGAATGTTTTATTTAGTGTACAGATATTTTATAGAGTCTTTATTTTAAATAAAGGTGCCAGTCCACATAAAAAAATTCAGTGTAGAACAATTGAACCTGGAAACTAAAGTGACCCAGATAAAAAAGAAAAATTATCTTAATCATTGCAATTCCTGAGGCTGCTCCTGCAGTTCCCGTACCAGAGCGAGGCTGCACATTTGCCTCAGGCAGGCTCTGCCTCCTCCGTGAGCCAGGAAAAATGGGGCTCATTCTCCTGATACTGCTCAGCATTGTGCTGGTGAGTAAGGACATTTCACACAGAGGAAGCTTTCACAGAAGTTCCAAGGCTGTAACAGTAAGAAAGGCCAAGTCAACAGGGACATTCACCTGCAAATACTTTTTGCTGGGGTCTGCTTTACTGCTGCCAGAGGGGATGTCAGAGGTCTCAGAGGAGCTGGGGTTTTCTCCTGGAAGCAGCGAGATGTGTGGGCAAGAGGGAGCTGAGCAGGCTACAAGAGCAAAGTCTGAAGGAAGGTCAAAGGAGCAGGATGGGATTAAGGCAAAGAAGATTATTCTGGTCCTAAGCCACCCATCGGCTACTGTACCAACAGCATCTCCGAACAGGGATTTTACTCAATGGCCCTAGGAAATAATAGTTTGTGGGGAGAGAAAACCACTTTGAAACTGGCTTTGGTGGGGGAACTGCTCAAAGAATTAAAAGCCATGGGCTGGATTAAGCACCTTCCTCCATGCCAGATCCCCGAGAGTGCTCATGCAGAAAAAGGACCTTCAGCAGTTGCCAAGCCACAGCCAAGCTAAAAGGTGACATTTTAATGGAGCTCTTAGGAGAATTACCAGAATCCCACCTCTCCACCACCTAACCTGTTTCTTACAGAATTAAACCAATTCCCTGACAGCACAAGAGGGTTTGGCAGCACCGTCCCTGCTCTTGGATTGGAGCTGGTGTTTATCCAGGAGGCTTCTGGTCTCCCCCCAGGCCCTTCCAAGACCCTCTGAATTTCAGGGAGAGACAATTTTCCCATCCTGGCTGTACTGAGGAATGCTGACAGGTGAGCGGGAGGTCTGAGCCAGGCCAAAGGCATCCCAAGCCAGTGCAGCATCCATCAGCACAGGCTAATCGACTGGGAAGAGCCTCTCATTTATCTTCATTACTGCTCCACCTACCATCAATTTACGACAGACTTGAAAAAAATGCTGCCCCCTCAGCCATCAATCCAAGCCTCCCTCCCAGAGCAGGACACACCGCCTGGGCTGGGAAGGACCCAGTGCCTGGGGACCCAGGGTCAGCTGTCAACAAACACTTCTTCTGCAGAGGACCCCAGGGGGTGTCTGTAGGAGATCTGTGGGCCCACTTGATGAATGACACCTTAATCAATGGTTGCTGCCAAAATATACCCTTCCTTTGAAGAAGGAAGACGCAGACGTTCATATTTTAAAACAAAGAGGGAAACTCCAAGGACAGGTTGTCTTGGGTTTACTGGCTTCCCCCCATTCCGGTTTCATCACTGAGATGCTGAAATTGGATGCCTCCAGTGCTCTGTAGAGTAACCACAGCTGAGACGGGAACCTGCCCTAGCCCTGCCAGGTCCACCTGTGCAGCTGTGTTCCTCTGTCACAACAGTAAGTAAGAGTAAAAATACTTGGAATCAACTGCAAGTGCTACAGAAGCACCTGGGAAGCAGTCATGGAGACAGCCCATTGAGCTCAAGTCCACCTGACAGAAGAAGTGACAGTTTCTTCTGCAAAGGACTACACTCATTTCAGCAAGGCTACACTCATTTATTAACAAGCAATTAGCAAAACTCTACAGAACTGGAAGAGAAATACACTGGTCAGCCAGAGCGAACTCCCAGTGCTTCTGCAAGACAAGGTCCCACTGTGGGCTGAAGGAAATTCAGACTGGTCAGTGCCTTCCTGCAGGTGAGCCCCACGGAAGCTCCCCTCAGCACACCCGTCCTTGGCAAACAGCTGTTTTCCATCTCAAAACATTTCTGAAGGCTGCAGTCTCACCAGGGAATATTCAGTCCCTCTCACAAGCCCCTCTTAAGTAATCTGCCTAAAATGTGCAAGGAGCCTTTTATGCAAGTTCGTCTTTGAGTCAAAAGCAAGTCTGCACTCAAGGACAAGGAGCAGAATTAATTGCTTAATGAGCTTCTGAATATATTACCTTCTCTGAAGCAGTTGGACAGGACACACAGGAGGAGGTAGAAGGCATTGGAAATGTGGAACCATGTGCAGGGCCAGGAATTGGATTTTGACAGCTAAATGTTCCTTGTGGGTCTCATCCACAGTCCAGGAGATTCTATAATTCTGATTTTCTCTACACGGGTGAGAGCAGGCCTTCACCCAGGTGACACCACCATTTTTTAGGATGGAGGTAATGGCAAGATCTCGAAGTTCTTGAGCTCAGCAGTGCAGCTGAATACATTGCCAAGCTACATCCCAGTCCCAACACCCCCTTGTCACACCATGGGCCTTTTCTGTTCTCCACTGGGTTCATAAAGGCACAGAAGGCTTTGCTCAGATACCTGTGATCAGCATAATCCATGGGGGATCACCTGCTCTAACAGGCCCAGCTCACAGGGACAGATTTATTGTGGCATTTGGACTAAAATTTGCACAGCCTGTCAAGCCTGAGTACAAGCTTTCATATCCCATATTCCTGAAGCCGAGTCAGGGAGGGCTGCTCCAGCTAGCAGCAGGGGGGTCACTGCTCTGCAATCACAGCCGGTGAGTCAAGGCAGGAGAATGCAATAGTCACACACTGTGTCACTCTGTTTTATAACTGATGAAAGCCCACAGCCAAATTAGCAAAGAAATCAAGAGGTTGTTAAGAGAAGGGTCCAACCGATGAGGCTGCGCTGTGATTGCACAACTCAATGCATCCAGAGTAAAAGGAAAACGTTGCTGGCCAGAAACAACCAAAGGGGGAAGATCCCAGTGGAGGAACACACTCATTGTGGTGGGTGCACCCTTACCGATGCCGTAAGCGTGGGTGTGTTATCTCACTCTCCCCAATGATCAGACTCACTGAAGATCCCACCAAAGAGCACAGAACAGCAGTCAAGGCTGAAAATGAGGAAAATTCCAAGCACATGAGCAGCATCCCTGATCACCGTCTTGTCCCTCCAGTGTAAGGGCTGGGGCGTGCAGAGCACACCCCGCCAAAGAGGCTCCAGACAGGGAGGAGGCAGCCAGGAGACAGAGTTGGAAACTGAAGCTGCCTTTACTCTTTATTCACCTTTATTGTAAGATGGGTGAATTCAGAGTACAGGAGATTGAACACAGAAGCCCCCTGTGATTGCTACTGTCATCCTGACTGATCTGTAGAGATTTTTGACCCAAAAGCAGGTGACAACAGTTCATACGTCACCTCTGCAGCCATCCTAATTAAATGCAGGAGACAGACAAAAGAGTCTGTCCCTTTTAACAGCAAAACAGGGCAAGCTGGGCACTGCTCAGAAGCTGGTAGAGTATGAGTGCTGGGGAGGAGGTTGAGACTGGACATCAGGAAAAGGTTCTTCCCCCAGAGGGTGGTCAAGCGCTGAGCAGGCTCCCGAGGGAATGGTCACAGCCCCTTGGCTGTCAGAGCTCCAGGAGAGTTTGGACAATGCTCTCAGGCACCGGGTGGGATCATTGGGGTGTTCTATGCACAGCCAGGAGTTGGACTCGATCTTTGCAGGTCCCTTCAGCTCAGGATACTCTGTGATCCCATGAACTCTCTCTGCCCTGCTGCCCACAGTGCCCTCTGCGAAGAGCACAGCAACAGTTTACATCTGCTCCCGACCTCCGCAGCTGGGCCCTTTCGGACACCTCAGCGCAGCCTCACTGGCTCCCAACCACATGCCCCATCCATTAGTGTTTGGGAGGTGCTGCTCCCCTCACTGTCTCATCTCCAAGCAGGGGGAAGGGCAATATTAATTTATGTCTGGTCGGGCCCCATACACACATCTCCTTTCCCTAAGGGAGTCTGCTCTCATATTTAACCTCTTCATTCTGCTGGCACTGGAGGTGGATGATGCAGCTTGCGGAGAGGTGCAGGCACTTCCCTCTCCCCCTCCTCCTGGAATCTTCCTCTCACTTGTGGTCCTTGGGATTCACCCAATGTTTCTCAGGAAAAAAGAGAGAAAAAAAAAAGAAGACCTCTAGACAAGTATGCATTTAATAAGCAGTGAGACAAATAAGCTCCAGTTATCCCAGCAGAATTACAACACCAGAGAACAATTTTCTGCATTCCTCTGAAGGCCTGAAGGAACCCAATTGACTGCTCTCAGCCTAAATAGGTACCAGACACCAAGTGCTCCATAAGCAAACAGAGCCCCCAAAGTGCAAAAATGAAATAAGTAAAAAGCTTCACATTACATATAAACCAGCCGTTTGCACCTTGTTATTAATGGTCTCAACTATGACCTTTACACCCTGCCTTGCTCAGAGTCATGGATCTATGAGGCTTGGCACCCTCACAACAATTCCAGGATGAGGAGCAGGGAATAAACATGCCTGTCCAATGCTGGAGAGATGCACGAAGGCAACTGGCCTGTGACAAACCTGGATGGAGAACCACCCCAGGGCCATCTCCATATGAATTTGTCCCCATAACCTCAGTGACCAAGGTGTCTGACAGTATGAAAAGTCCTTTTGCCACATACATACATGCATAAAAGCTACTAATAGGCATCTATTCCAAATTTCAAAAATGAAGGGCTCCCAGCATGGTAAATATCTGCCAGAGATTATTCCCCAGAATTCTGATGTGATTTATAGCCCACATGAAGTAGGGTTGCAATGAACAGATCTTGCTACCCTGAAATATTTATTAGTCTAAACTGCCTCACCTCTGCTGTAAGAATTTTATTATTCTAACAGTGCCAATAGCCAGTGGAAAGTTTTGCTCTAGCACCCACTGCACCATCATGGTACACTATATTGAAATGCTCCCACTTCCGTGGCTACATGAAATCAAATAGCCAATAGCATGTAAGCATCAGCTTCCAAATACTTCAAGTCACACAACATTAGGAAACGGCTTCAGTCATGTGTTAAATCACATTTGTGTCATCTCTCCAGATGCACATGCAATAAACTCCTGATTCACAAAGATCTTAAGACACTTTTCATTAAAATCAGTGGTAAGACAGGGCAAATTCACACAATAATTCAGTTGCTTAATTGCTTCACAAACAATAGTTTTACTGTGGTAACACTTCCTACCCTTCCTGTCCTTTTTGGAAAATACTCCTGAAGAAGTCAGAGGTTGGCAGGAACAAATGCAGCTACATTCTCTTCCTGGACATTCTGATCAAGAAGTAACCTGTCCTGACATGGTGAGACACTGCAAGCACCCAGAACTATCCTACAAACCAAACGCACCCCAAACTCAAACCCCGCCTACATGATCAAAGAGCCTATAATTACCCTGGTTTACAAATACACATATTAGATTCAGGTATAGAAATAAATGCTGATCTTTAAGATTGACTTTCACTGGCTACTCTGAATGAACTGAAAATATGAGGAGTCTGTTAATGCCATAAAAAGCCTTGTGAAAAAGCTATTGCCATCCCAATGGCTGTATAGTCACCACAGTTGTTGTTTCAAGGAAGTTACATCAGTATTTATCTGTCCTGAGTCATAACTGTAATTTTTATATATATATATATATACACACACACACACATACACACCATAATTGATAATGTATTACTAAGGTATGGGTCAGCTGTAAGTCCCTGCTCCTAAGTGGCAAAGGAACACTACCAAAAAGCATGGACAATCCTGCTGGAAAATCATAGAGAGCACTCCTTCCTCAAGAATTGCTGGCACTTCTAGAGACAGGAAGATTTTCATTACACAGCCTGCTGCCAGCTCTCCTTTCAGAACAAGCCCATCCCCTTTCTGTTACTGTTATGTCAAGGGAGGACAGTGAGAGAAAGCAGCTCTTGGGATGATACATGGGAGGCAGAGCTTCATTTATAACCCCACACAACTGCTGGAAAAGGTTCAACTTTAAAAAGCATTAGACCGGTTACCTTATGGGCCCCTGCAGACCAAGAAGTGAAATCACATGAACACAACAAGCCTATTAATCACCACAATGATTCCAAAGTGAAAAACAGCCCCAATGACCAGTGAAAGAAAGTTGAGAAAATTACATTCTAGTAGTTAGGTAACTCTAAAAACACTGGTAGTATCTTTCTGTAGGGCTTCCCTTTTGATTCCTTGAAGAATTCAAATATTTAACCTGGATTAAAGTCCAGTCAACAGAAATATACAGTGGAGAGCAAACAATGGCATTTCTACCTAAATAAGTGTGTTTCCCTTCAGAGTTACAAATAAACTACACTTACATGACATGCAGAGGTGACTTTCTGCTTCATAGAACTTGGTTTACAAGGTAAAGAAGGATTGGAAAATAAGGAAAAAGAAACATAATTCATTCTTGATCTTCTGTGTAAGGAGGCATTTTAAGTCAATTCAAATGACTTGTAATTGACTTAGGGATTGTTTCAGAGAATACAGTAGGCTACAGCAAGCTTCTTCCAGCCAGGATTCAGAAACTGGAATAATTTACACCACCTTTGAAAGAAGCCATCAATATCATAAACATTCACAAAGATAGTAGAGATCAAACACGTAAAATCTCCCCAGCTCTTAAGTATATGTGTTTATCTGCAAAAAGTAAGATGATGGGTTTTCATATGCTCAGAATCAGCATTTATCCACAAGCCTGTGCTATTTTTATGACTTCCCCTGCTAAGAAGCCTGGGCTAACATGACTCTGCTTCCCTGATGCCAACCAGCAGACCTGCATGGGAAAAAGACTTTTGATCTAATGGGACAGTGGAAATGGAAGTCACACAAATTACCTCAAACCACTTGGCTGCCACAGCCATCCTTTCACCTCTGCAGTAAACAACCTCAGGGTTGGTCTGTATATCAAGCAAATCCTTTAAAGAGTTTTCCCCATCTCCATTCTCTTCAAGTCTTCGTATTGACAGCGACACTACTTTGGACTAACACTTGGAAGTTCAGGTCTCCCAATAGACTCCCATGCAGATATCACAATATTTTGGGCAGTTTCAGAAACCATCCTGTCTTTCAAAATGCTTTGTCTTGAAGAATAAAAGATGCATAAATAAATCTAAAGAAGTAACACGAAATAGAGGAATTTACCATCTCCTTGAGTAATGCAAGCTCATAAGATAGAAAAAAACTTTGTTTGCACAGTATAAGCTATATTAAACACACACTTAAGAAGTCAACAAATTCAATGTGTTAAGTAGCAACCTTTTAATAAAAAAGCAGAACCATACTTTGCTGTTAACAAATATTTTGAAAGAGGCTTATAAAATTAAATCTAAGCCAAGTATCTGGTGCATCTGCAGCTGAGAAGGAAGTATCAATACTCAAACACCTGCTCAGTTTGTGTATTCTCCTTTCTTACAGAGGAAGTATGAGCTTCCAGTTGTCCAAGTAATTTAGAGAGCAATAAACTATTGCTCAACAAGAACTATTTTCTTAGATGATTACAGATTAAGGCCAAAGAAGAAATTCGTATGTTAAGCACCATCAACATGGAAGCCTGTCAAAGATATCAGTTTGAAAAGTCCAGATTTCTTCCTTGGCCCCCACAACTGGGGGTCAGCTAACCACCAAGAGAGGCTCATGAGAATAAAATCAAACTATCATGGAAAATACACTCCAGTCACACTGGAGTCAGCTGATGCCAGGGGCTGGACAGCAGCAGGACCTCAGTGTGTTCCATAGTGAAGCTGAAGGGTGAAAGAAGAATCCTCAAGCCCTGGAAGAAACAGAACACAACAATCAATCAGCTCAGTTTCCAAACCAACTTCCTTCTGCAGACTCAAGATATGAACAAAAACCACCCTGTGTCTTTCCCTCAAGGCAACTGAACTCCAACCCCTTCACTGCTGACGCCATGAAATAGGCTTGTCGTAAATATTAGATATTAATGAAGACACACAGAAGAAGAAAAACCCTCTGGAAGCCCCAGTTCCAGCCTTGTCCACTCACCCCTGGTGCAGTCCATTCAGCTGGAGGCCAGAACACTGGGAGCACTCACTGGCCACAGCACCTGCAGCACCTGGGCAAAAGCACAAGGGTCAGAATGGCATTTCTCCATACTACAACTCTTCCAGCTGCTCAGCACTGTGCCTCATGGGAGAGGACGACAGCAGATTCTCAGAGAATCACAGGATTGTTTAGGTTGGAAGGGACCTTAATGATCACCTAATTTTTTCAATATTCTGGCATAGATTATTTACAGGTCACCAACTTAAATTGAACAGCCCATCCACCAAGACCAGCCTGTGCTTCCAGACGGGATCCATATTCTAGATGCCATCTAAACAGTTCCAGAAGTAAGATTAGGCTAAAACAAATCGTGCTAACTCCCCTGCACCTTCTCAACCCATCCCCCAAATATTCCCCTGGCACTTCGGTTATCCTTGTGCAAACCCTCATTTCATGAGTTAGCAACAGGAGGACTCATTTACTTTGAAGGTTTTACTTTGGCCCTCCTGGCTTCTATCATAACCTCAAATATTACATTAAAAAGGCTTTTAAAACATAACATTCACAGCAGTGCAGGAGCTTTTCCTTGCAGTGGGCTTCTTCCCTGCCTATTTGCGTGTGGCACCTTCACATTAAGTGCATGAGTTAAGATGTAGATTAGCAAGGCAAGAAACCTTTGCCCTTGGCATCGACACTCAGCTCTGACAGGAAACTTCAGGCTTTTTTTTTCCTACCAAGTGTAGAACCACTCATTACACATTGGCAGGGAAGTGCACATCTCCAAACTATACACATTTTCTCTTAGATAAGCAAAAGACTCAAGTGTTTATAAATATGAAAAGTTCAGCAGCTGGCTAAAAAGTTAATTCTCCAGTCTCACTTAATGAGCTTTGGGGAAAGTGGTAGGGGGATTTGTTCTGAAAGTAAAGCAGAGTGTCACACAAAGCAGGACTTGCCAGACATGGCTCTGCTTTGCCCTAGTTTCTGTCCCTAGATGGCTGCCATGGACAAAATGACAAGGAATCCTCCAACAGGGAGCTAGGGAACAGCAAGAATGAGAAATGTTTTCTCCTAATCTTGCAATCATAAAAATTAGCCAATTTTTAATTTAAGTCCCATGACTTCTTTTTTTTGTTGTGAAAATACCAAGCAATCCATATAAAACCACTTTGGAACAGGGACTGTCTTAGGATTTTATCCAATTCCCTGAAAAAGAAAGTTGTTTTCAGTAGGATTCAGTATTTTAAAATAATTTATACTGGTCTATTCCAGTAACATAAGGTACAGATGTAAAAAATGCGATCAATCTGCTTGGAATCGCCCAGAGAAGCTGTGGCTGCCCATCCTTGGAAGTGCCCAAGGCCCCAGGTTGGACGGGGCTTGGAGCAACCTGGGATAGTGGAAGGTGTCTCTGCCCATGGCAGGGAGTGGAACAGGATGAGCCTTAAGGACTGTTCCCACCCAAACCATTCCATGATTCTATGAAGGTATGTTCAGTGTTTTCAGGAACTCCTGAGAAATCTGTGTACAGTGCCTGCTGTCACTCTGTATCACTGGTGTTCTTGCAGACTTCTTGGTGTCTTTGTATTACAGAAGGAATTGTGCAACCTCACTTTTGGGAGATGATACACATCCACCCACTTCTCCATCTATGTAATTATTTAAAAAATAAAAATACATACTGAATGAAAAAACAATCAGAACCTTTTGACTGCAACTGTGACAGAAGCTGTTTTACCTAGCAGTGTTTTTTCAGCTTGTTCAGTGAGCTGTTCAGATTATTGTCATTTGCGTACCTTCCTCCCTTCTGTCACTTACTGAGAAGACTCTAAACAGCAACCACTTGAGAAACAGAGCTGTCTGATGATCAAGAACAGTGGGATTCTCCAAGAGATCAGAAATTTGCATGAAACAAACAGTGAGGCCCAGGGAGCACCTGCGCTGGTACTGCAGCTCCTGTAGATCCCTGTTCCATTGTCCTCACCGGCACCAACTCACAGAGTTATCATGGAATCACAGAATAGTTTGGGTTGGAAGGGACCTTAAAGATCATCTAATTTCAACACCTTGTCATAGGCAGGGACCCCTCCCACTATCCCAGGTTGCTCCAAGCCCTGTCCAACTTGGCCTTGGACACTTCAAGGGATGTAGCAGCCACAGCTTCTCTGGGCACCTTCATGGGCTCTAACTGCAACAGTAAATGCTCAACATTCTGCCAGCACCAGTCCCCAACACCTGCAAACCCTCCAACCCGTGCAAGACACCAAAAATCCCCGTGGCGCCGGTTCCCAGGGCTGGGAGTGTGGGGGCAGGAGTGGTTCCTGCTCCCGCAGCCGGTGCCAGCGCTCCGGCCTCTGCTGATGCTGTATCACACTGTATACATTGGAACTAGTAAATGCTTCATTGTGATTTTTGGCCACTTGGAATATTTTTAGCAATTTGCCAAGGTTTACCCTGTGATTTATTATGGAGGAAACAAACTCAAGCACTAACAAATGAAAGTATGTAAACTCAGACTTTTCAAGTCAATAGAAAGGTATTCAACTTCTTAAACCCCTTCTGAGGCATTCAGCTCACTGTGGATTCAACTGCTGGAAAAACAGTTTGATTAAGAAGTAACTGAAATGTAATCTAAGGAGTCACTGCTTGGAGATTTACAGTGAAAAATTCCATATACACAATACTTTCCAATTGCCATTCCTAAAACTGTGTTCTAGGTTTCTTGGAAATTCAAGAGTTGGAAATACATTTTGCATTGCTTTTATCTATGGCCAAAGCACTCCAGATATACCAGCTAGAACTTTATTATCTCAAATTACTATATTTAATAAGTTAAAGAACAGTAAGATGAAAAATACTTGAAGTAATGAAATACATAGGAAAAAATAATTTAGAAAGCTTAAAGCACTGGAATTACTTGAAGATATAATGCTCAATACAGCAAATAATAATTGCTTTATTACAGTATGCTTGAGTGGAAAGGCTGTTACCATTAAATAGAAGATGATCTCCCATTTTTGGTATGAAAATTCAACTAGATGCTACTACTACAGACCTCCAGAAGACAAGAGAGTATGTATAAAGTAGCAGCCATCACAGCATTATCTATAGTTAAAATATTGAAGCAATCTATTAACTAAAATACGGAATCACAGGATCATAGAATGGTTTGGGTTGGAAGGGACCTTAAAAGTCATCTACTTGCAACACCCCTGTTGTGGGCAATAAAGCCAGAAATGTTACTTTGATGTTGAGTACCATTGTTTCTTACAAGTTTTCTGAATCCCTCTGAAAACATCAGGAATGGGATCATTAGTACAATCATCTAATAAGTAAAATATGGAAGAATTTTTATCATTAGAGTATGATTGAGTCAACATTAATTCTAGCTAAACTAGCAGAATACTGGAAGTTGGTATTTCCTTCTCAATCTCAAGAGACTAATACAGAATTCCCTTCTTGCCTGATGATCTCAGTACACAATTTCAACTTTTGCTGGTATTAAATTGCCACAGAGAGTGTCAAGAACCCCTTTGTCTGTGCCTGCTGCCACTGTGATTTGGTTGGGGGAATGCTGTGGCAATGCGCACTCTTCTTGATCATCTTTTCAGCTGAACAGACACTATCCATCTTTTCCTAAAGAAAATAAAATGAACACACTGCCAAATGACCAAACCCTGGGAGTTTTTCCCCACACTTGGACATGTCACTGGACATCCCAACTGCAAAGCCAACTCAATTGTACAAAGTCTTTTCTTTTTTGTGGTTCAAGAAACCCAGCAGAGAGAATTTCATCAAGCAATTCTTTGTTAGCTTAACATTTGGCCTTGTATCTCTCTGGAAATCATACAACTTTGCTAATGCAGCCCTTATAGAATTAATCAAGCAGATAGTTAGCCCCTAGTTACTATGAACCCAGCCAATTACGAGCAGCACTGAAATTTGTCACTGGCATGTCCAGCTACATTTTCCAGCATAAAGATCAACACAACTGTGTGGAAATGAGGCCCCACTCTCAGACCTGCATGACTTGGACATTAGACTGGGCTCACTAGCAAAGCCAACACTTTTAGGCATGAAGTATTCTTAAAAAAGAAGGGCTTTCCTCCTGGGTCTCCATTACCTGTTGCATTAAACCAGCCAGGAAGCAAATGTCTTTTACCCACTATTTTGATTACCAAAGCCAGAATAAATTACTCACTTAAAGAGTTCGGAGCTCTTTATTCACTACTCTGCTCTACTGCACGAGATCCACAGTTCAATAAAGGCCAAACCTACTACCTGGAGTAGTTTGAGAAGCTGGGGCAGGAGGCTGCCTATGCACTTTTGTTTCTCAGCTTTGACTTTTGAGGCTCTCCCACTGTAGTTGTTCACTTCCACAAGGATAAAATCCATATTCAACACAGTGTTCTGTGGCAAAATTTCCCTGGTGCTGAAATGCTGCTCTCTCACCATAACAGTGCAAATTAAAGCCATGGTATGTAACAGTAATAGTTCATCTCTTGTCAAAATAGACATTTTGCCCAAGTTTCAACCTGTGTTTGTCACTACTGAGATCCTTACAAAAGCAGATAAAATAATTTATGCTCCACAAGCATGAGATTGACTAGAGGCCTGAAGATTGACTTCACCCTGGATGTCAAAATTTCCAAAAACTCACGAGAAACCTAAGCAAGCCCCATGACAGAGATAGTACTTACAGCTTTCACAAAAATGACCATCAGCTCAGGGAACTGGTGGGTAAGGAGGGCCAGCATGGCTGAAAAGGAACACAGACCTGCTGTGAAATGGATGAAAAAGGGAAGCTCCTTCTGGGGGTAAACGGAGACTTCGTGAAATGCTGAAAGGAAAAAATGAAGAATGTTGACATTTGATAATCAAGGACTGCTTTCTGAATTATTTATAGCCTTGTAGCTCATTTCTGGACTTTTAGAAGGAAAGACTCATGCAGCACATCTTAGGTTCCAGTAATTTAACTTCTTAAAAACTTTTCCCCTGCACTACACGCTTGTTTTCATTATTAATAGTCATTATATATTTGTTTTCATTATTAATATTCTCTTCCAGTCATCTTTTTCATTTGCATGGGCTTTATTTTTGAAGCATTTCATCAGGCTCAGTTTTCGGTACCTACTCTTCTAACAGGACAGAGGGAACACCTGTAAAGTTCACAAGCTGTCAAAATTACCCACACCAACTAAAACAGTTCAGGTGTTTTCAACTCTCTGGAGCTCTAATCCTGTTACCTGAAAAGAACAGCACATCTCCACACCCTGTAAGAAGCTGAGCAAGTACAAAACAACCAGCACATTATATGCACATATATTTCTTAGTACTTCTTGAAGACTTCTGGTTGTAGACTACAGTAAATCTGTTCAGAGCAGCTGACAGAGCAGACCTCAAAGAAAACTGCACCAGGACTGGGTTATAAATTCTGTACCTAGCAGCTCCTTGCAATTTCCATTCTCTGGTAACAAAATCCAAAGCGGGTGATTAGCCAGGCCAAGGGTGGCATGTGGAGCTTTCAGCACTCACGACACTACTACTGGTCACTCGCCGAGGACCTGCTTGGTGAATTTGCAATTACTCCCTGGCTGTGGATACCTGCAGCTCTGATTTCTATCCAATGATTTGAAAAGATGTTTACACGAAGAAAATAATTTCTATAGACATAAGTAATTACAAAAGGACTGCCCTTCTTGCCAAGCTGTTTTTAAAACCTAACAAAAACCTAAAATTATAAATAAGCTTTTTTCTGTAAAATCTAAGTGTAAATTGCATTTCTGAGAAAATACAATTGTATTCTTTTTTAAAGTGAAGTCTGTGGAGGAAAAAGACACTTCACCCTCCCAGTTACTGTTTATGAATGCTGGCACATTAAAGCACCATTAGAAGAGTAAACCCAGCAAGTGTCTTGTGCTCTTGCTACTCATTAATGGCAAAGTGCTCAGGATTTGTTTTGGTTTTAATGATATGATTTTGGACCACAATTAAGTAGAATATTTGGAAATCCACGTCTAATATCCATCAGAGATGTTAATGGTACCCAGAGATTCACACTATATAGAAATTCACCTAATTTCTAAAACATGGAGCAATATACTTTAGGAAAGTGTTTAAAAAATAGGAATTAATTCCTTTTGCAGTAGCTTTTCCTACACTGGGAAATTAAAACCAAATTCAAAATAGGTAAAGACAACTAAAGCTAATTCTATATGTTCACAGACATTTGAGAAGAGTTACTCATCAGACCAGTCCAGGTTTTCTGAATCATTGATTTGGTCAACTTTATTTTAAATAGATAAATTTTAAAAAAATAAGTGTCAAGACTTCTCGAGGAAGTACTGCAATAAAAGTGTTAAGATGATTTTATTTATAGGTAGTTTTATATTTAAAACATAACAGGAATGCGTGAGTGATCCTGTTGAAATATCTGCATGTGTTGGTGTTTAATTATGCTGGGAAGTCTACAATTTAGGGTTAGTTGCTAACCAAGGAATTCCTTGTGCAATATCCTGCATAAGTGAGAAATGAGTAATTTAAAGCAGTCTGGGGGCAAATTTAAATTACACATTTTAAATATAACTTCAGGCTTTTAAACAGAAACACGTCTGTGCAGTTTTCCTTTCCACAGCTGTGGTCTCTGTGGGGCTGCTGGTGCTTTTGCAGTAGCCCTTTCCAGTCCCAGGAGAATCGTGTTTCTTCAAGATACACAAGTTCAACCCCAAAGGAATTCAATTAAGATGTATAATTAACAGCTCAATTCTAATCTAAATTAATGCTATTTTCCTAAATATCATGAGTACAGGCAGTAATGATACAGTTTATTTGTCTTGCCCAAAGGAAAAAACATGTAGGCTCATAACTGCATAAAGTAACCTTGAAGCAAAGAGCAGCTGGACAAGACTTACTTTTCAGAATCAAATGTTATTATAAATCCATAGAAATATATGGATAAGAAGTTCCAGGAGGCAGCCAGCAGATAAATACAGACCACTGAATTAATGACAGAAAGCACTACCTGTTCTATGAAGCTACAGATTAACCAAGGATTCTCTGTAAGATTACAGTCAGGTTTTACTGGATACCCAATGCAGGACTAGAACCATAGATCGATTCCTTGCTACAAAAGCAGTCAAATCCATGAATTCTTTTAAAAGCAATTTTTAACAAATGGTCCATTTTGTTGTTCTCAAAGCTGGCCAGACTCAGTCTGAATGTACCACACACAGATTTCATCTCTGAAAGACTTAGGCTATTACAGCATCAAGCTGACATTTACCACACACACGCACGTCAAGTGCTTCAGGATCTTTTGGGAGGGACATCAACAAATAGCTGAAACCCCTTCACAGGAAGCTCAAACTAAAAAAATCACAGTAAGGTAAATACAGAATACCACAAACTGAATATGTCCTTTGCCTGTGTTTTATTATCATTACTGCTTAGAAACCACTTACTTGGCAACAGCTCTCTGTCTGCCGTTTCTGTGCAGCTTGGGTAGGGATAGAAAAGATGTCCTTTCTCTAACGGGTATGGGATCATCCTAAATGCTGCAAAAAGGGTGAGTTACATTAGACCTGTATCTAATCAGGCGACCAGCTTCTCACAAAGAGAACCAATCGTGTTTGACGGGGGTAAAGGCAGAGAGACTAGTCTACTGTACAGAAAAAAAGAAAAGGAGATACTTACTGCCTTCCCATGTGCAGTGTAGCAGATTTAGGGCCCCTTCTATCCTCTTCCAGTGCTGGAGGTGAAAAAAAGCATAGGCTACTGCCTCACTGTCCCCTCGCTTCAGAATGTGCTCTGGAGGCAGCACTAGGCTTTTCATTTCTAGTAAATACTGAAGGAAAAATTGAAAGCCCACCTGGTTACATGGAATATTCCAAAACCTTTAATTGTGAAATATAAATGATCATTTTAGGCGTAACTGAGCATAGAACAGGGAAGTTTCTACCACAAAGCAGCCAGGCTGCACTCACGTGAGAAATGAAATGCAGCGAAACACACTCCTGTGTATATGACTCTTAAATCAGGCTTTCACATACACAAGAAAAAAACCAAAAAAACCCAAAAAAACATACAGCTTCAGTAAGACAAAATAAAAATACATTCTTGTGGAACAGACCTTAAGTACAATGCTGCACGTGCAACACCAATGAGGGACAAATTTAGGCTGATAAAAATCCCCAAACGAACAGTATTTTTGCTCATTACTTCATCACTGAAAGTTTCAGTGTAGGCGGTTGAGGATTTGTTAGCTCTAAAGTATGAGCAGCAAACCTGAAAGTGTCAGTGTGCTAACCAAAGGAAGAATAATAAACCAAACACAGGAAAATCTTCTTTTGATGTGGTCTTTCTGGGCTACCACAAAGTATCTTTGATTTCAGATTTTTTCAATTTCAGCCCTCTCCCTCCATCAGCAGAAAATCTGATGCTCAGAAGGTCAAAGAACACAAGGATTCATCACTTCCCATTTCTTTTGCAACACAGAACATGCAATTTTTTTAATGTACTACGTTTTCTCATGGTACATTAAAAAAGTCAGGTATTCATTTGAACTTAGCTTTTAAAAACAGATTACTGCTTTTCTTTCACAAGAATGAAATGACCGTTTCAGCTCTAGTATTTACCTGTGAGCTGTTCTCTCCTACCATACAGTGTCTCATTCAATAACAGCCAAAGTTAATGCATATCTTTGATCAATGTAGCTGGCATTTCCTTGGAGCGGCTCCCGAAGTGTAAGAATGCAGCTAACTCATCGATTTATTTCGGCAGATGCCACAAACTATGAGATTATTTACTAATCCACTTTGAGGACTTAACTTTTCCCATTCAGACTCTTCAAGGAATGTAGGAGGGGGTGTGCCTCAGCCAAATAAAGCACATTTGCTGCCTGGCTAGGTTCTTCTCTCAGTGCCTTGGGCCTGCACTCCGGAGGGTAATATTCCTGCTAATCCCCTCTAATCCTCTTCATTTTTTTTTTTAATTTTTTTTTTTTTTTAACACAGTAAAGGATCACTCACACAGGGCTGCTGTGGGAAAATGGTCTCAAATATCTGACCCCTGACCTGACTCCTCATGCTCTCCACAGTGCCCACTCTTCCATTATGCTAACTGGGAATACAAACCCAGCAGTGGTGGTGAAGCCCCACTGCAAGTATTGCCACAACGCACCAATGCTCAACTCCAGGCTTTGGCTCTCTCTGAGCCCATGTTACCACATAAACAGAGAAATTCCAGTCTGGCGGGTTTTCAAGTCCATAAGCATAAAACAGGCAAAGTGTCAGTACTGAAGGTATCTCAATACTGAACTGAAGGTTTTGAAGTCTTTATACACAATGAAAATATCTAAAATATTCAGAAGATGACTGCAAAAGATTGTTTCATACAGTATCAAAATGCAGTTAATGGGTTTCTAATTTGAAATGGCTTAACAGGACCAGTTTTCTAGCTGGTTCTAACTTTCCAAACAAACCCCAGCCTTGTAAAAGCAGAACAAAGAGAAACAAACCTTGTTTTATTTTCCTTATGCAAAATTACGTACAAAGACAATCACTTTAATCAGATGTGCGAACAAAGGGATTTCTACGCTACATACTCATTTATTTTTAGGCTATGCGACAGATCAGATTTTCTTCCCCCTCTGTGATCCACTGGGCGAGCTGCTTCACTTCTCTGCCCTTGTTCACTTGTTTGCTTTGACCATAAACATTTCAGAGTTCTAAATAGCCTGCACCAATAAAATTCTGCTCTGTCATCTAATCAATTGGTGCCTCGAGGCAATATTGTAATAAAATACCATGAAGAATGGAGAGATGTAAAATCAGAAGAGAAAATCAAATTACTGAAACCTGGAATCAGTTTCTGCATTTGTCTGCAGAACTAGAGACCATATTTGAACAACAGCCTGTTTGAAATTATCTCTAACTTCTTTAAAAAGGTATATGAGGCTCCAGAAACAACTGGAGGATACCCAAAACAAAAGAACTTTTAGATAATGATAATGCGTTATAATCTTCTGCCCCTAAAGGCAGAGGGTAAAGAAAAATCTGTCTGAGACTGTCTGAAATGGACTTGCTACGCTCTTGATCAGTCATGCAAACAAGCAGCAATTTCTCCCAGCAATTAGCTTTCTCAGTGCACATTCTATTGGATTGGACAGGCAGACAGAACGGAGCGGCTGGATCATTCCAGCCTCCCCAGCAGCAGCCACTGGGACTCCATCATCATTTGCTGAGGATTAGACCCTGCACTGAGCCAACCTCCTGCATTCAAGGTTTCATACTGCAAGCATCACTAGTACAGTAAAAAGCAATGCAAGATTTTATTCACCCAATGCTCTGTGGAGTCTGTATTTTGACACCAGACATTAAATTACAGCCTGTGGTGATACAGACTCTTAATCTAGAAAATAAGTGACTGTAGATCCTTCAGTAACCACGGAGCCATGGTTGGAAGCACAGCAGAATACAGGGGTTTGGAATACTAGAGTGATTATTGTTTGAAGACCTTAATTTGGCTTTAGGGACTTGGAAGCAGGGTGTTGGAATGAGGAATCTTTAAGGACCCTTCCAACACAAACCATTCTGTGATTATTCTATGACTTTAAATATCTACATTGATATTTATTAATGTCTACTCTTATTGAGAGTAAAGGGCTTTCAGTAATACCTTACTGGATTTTCCCAACGAGTTAGGAAATTCCAAGTTTAAATTTTTGTGCATGAAACCCTGTTTGAACATCGCCTATTATTAAAAAAAAAAACTGCCCACAAAACATTTATGATATAAATACTGATGTTTTTAACAACTCCATGGCTGGAGTTAAAACCAAATTCAAGAGAACATGGGGCTAGAAAGGCTCCAATAGCAAAATTGTATTATAACATGGTATTTTTCAGGATACGGTAAAAGAGGTGCAATAGGAAATAAAATACTCTTACCTTCGGAACATGAGGGTTAAATTCCACAGCTCTGTGAATTGCTTCCACAGCATTAATTTCTGCTGTACTAAGCCCTCTCTTGGAGGCGGTTTCTGGGGAGAACCTGAAGGGAAAAACCCACACTGAACTAAAGTAATAAATAATAAATGCTAACCAGGTGTTCATTTGCATTGCGAACTTGGATTTCATTAAAAATTGGCTGATTTATCAAGAAAGACAAACAAACCCTTCAAGGAGAAAAATGTTCATGTTAAGTTAGGTATCTTGGCTGTTATTAATGCCCATATGACATGAAAATTCATGTCAATCACGTCAGGTGAGTGCCCTGACTTTCAGCTCCCTGTTACAGCATCACCTGCCGGGAGGTGGAGCTGGGCTCAGAGCAGTGAAATGCCAGCATCAACTACCACAAATACCCTGCACCCGCCCCAAAAAACAAATCCCAAGCAAAACACTAAAAACAGAATTTATACAAAAGCACTTGGCCAATTCATGGGCTCTTGAAGAACATCCTCACCTGTACTAACTTCATGGATGCTAAAAAGGAATTTTAAATTGTGTTTAATTACACGCAAAAATGTATGTGCATAGTATGTGTATATATAAATACACTCAACTTGCTCTTAGAAATATAATTGCTACATATTTAGGCATAACCAGGGATGTAAAAAAGATTAAAAAGTTAAAATAATCCTTGAATTGAAGCAAAGATTTCTTTACAGATTAGAAGTAATTTAAAAACAAAATATTTAGACCTTTTTCCTTCATGTTTTACATCAGAACCTAAGACTAGCAACAAACCACTGTTTTCACACGTTTTTGCTTACCTTTCTGAAACAGCTCTGGCTTTTAGCAGAGCTGCTGTGTAACATATTGCTGCTGATTTGGGAAGACTGATATCTGAAAAAATAAAATAATTAAGCTGTAAGATTCTAAAGCAATACAAACATTTTAAACCCACATCCTTAAAGGTTTTTCCTTGGGTATGGGAGACAATGAATGTAACATCTGGAACATTTCAGCTGTGATTAGAAACTTTTAATTTCTTTCCAGAAAGAAAATTCCAGTCACCAGTCAGTCTCATATTGAAAACTCAAAGTTGTATTTAGGTGGTAGAGTCATTTTTTGTTTCTAAATGTACCAACACACTGAAACTGAATCCAGAGAGAAATGCACATATAAATACACTTAAAAACAGAATGTATTTCCTGTATCAACCCACAAAGATTTAAAGTAAGCTTCTAATCTTTACTTAATTTTGCAACTGTACATTAACATAGTTTTATACAACACTGAGAGACTGACCAAAAGCTGATCACAAAAAAATTACATTACAGACACGTAGATGAATTTAAAGAAAAACGCAATTTCTGTTCTTCTGCAGTTCCACGGGGGAGAATTCTGTTAGTTGTATCTTTGTAGACTATCTGAAGCCAAGTTTGAGCTGACAATTACAGATTAGAAGGTTAGCACTCCACAGTGCAAGTTTACTTTAAAAGCAGACAAAGTCTGGGGTCTAATTCCCAAGTACCATGTTGTGTATAGTCAGATGGCTCTTGCTTTTTTTTGGTAAATCCCATCCTGGGCTTGTCCATCACTTACTACAAGTCTGGCTGTCGTGTCAAGTAAAACACAGGGGTGCTGCACGGAGTTTGAAGCTTGAACTCATTTTTCCAGATGCTCAGAAAAAAATCAGCAATCCTTTCTTAAGAAAGTGTCACAATTCCTGGTGTTAACAGAAGGAAGCACTGGGCAAAGTGCAAATGGTTTTCATAAATTAAGAGGAATCCACCCAGAAGAGGATCAAAGAACAGGAGCAGGGTGCTAGGTTGGCCATATACAAGTGGCACAGGATTTGGGCAAAAATATCATACCCTTTGATTCCCTGAGGCAATAAAGAATTGACGTAAGAAAGAACTCAACAACTTCTGAGAGTAACTGTCAAAAAATACTGCTGCTATGTCCCTCCATGCCAAAGGTGATTGAAGGCCCTGCTTTGACAGCAGCCCATTGTACACTCATGAAATGGGCACTGTCTGGGTGGCAAAATTGAGGGCAATAAAAAATAAGTATATATTTTATTAACCTTTATTTAGATGTACACAATATCTGAAACCTACTAATTGAGATGGAAAGTGAAAGCAAACTACACCATTTGATGCACACCACTGATCTCTGGCAAACAGCATATGTGCACACTGCTAATCTTTGACGAGCAACCTCAGCGTTACAGAAGCAAGCTTGGAAGATGACAGAAAGGAAAAGTACCTTTTCCAGCTTATTTACATAAATTACTTACAGGGCTATGTGCTGGCTGAAAAAGGCTGATGAATTTAGGCATAACCAGGGATGCAGAAGAGATTAATTAAAATAATCCTTGAATTGAAGCAAGGATTTCTTTACAGATTAGAGGTAACTTAAAAACATAGAAAGTAATTTGTATGCAATTTAGCTTGCCTAAATTTGACCTCAGCAGTCAAAAGGAGAACTTGACCTGCTCTCAGGAAGTACCTGTTTGCTACTGATGAAGGGAATCTGCTCACCTTGCTGAGGTCATGGGTAGACCCATGTCTGTGGACAGACATCCCCTGCCCACCTCACTTACACTCTTATTCAAGAACACCCACATTTTCCAACAGGCATTACTTACCATCATACTTGGCTAAAACTGCCTGGACATCTGCATAAGCCTGTAACTCCAGAAGAGCCTCCAGGAGGTTTTCATGGATATTCAGCATACTGAGAAGTGGAAACTCTTTCATCAGCTGCAAATCAGTAAAGAGAAATAAATTACATATAGAATTGCAGTTGAATCACTGAAATGCTTAATAGAAATCAGTACAATAATCTAGGATTTTTCAATGTTCTGCTGTCTGAGAGTGTTAGAAACCAGCATGGAAGCAGCCTGAAAAGAACCGCACCTTTTCTTAAAATCACAGAACAGTTCAGGCTGGAAGCAATCAAAGCTCATCTCATTCCAATCCCCTGCCATAGTAGAAGGGCAGGGACAGCTTCTACTAGACCAGGTTACTCAAAGCCCCATCCAATCATGATGGGCAAATCTCATGGGAAAATAATTCAATTAGATTAATTATGATGCCTAGGAATGAACTTAAAACCATCAATTTGAACAACTGACTGAAAACAGTGGTTAACTCAGGTTTTCTTTACTCTTACTTACATCTCTCATCATTTTTACTGCTTCTCGTATTCTTCCAAGTTTCCTGGCACACATAGCTAGTCTCCTTTTCACATACACCAATACATTGGTGTCTCTTCCTAATTACAAAGACAAAAAAATATTAGTCTATCAGTTTCAATCCTTACCTCTCCTAATTACGACTTTAGTTTTACATTTCTGCTCACACAAACCCAAGAGTTAATATGATTCAAAGTCCTTACTCAGCTGTGCTTCGTGCTGGGGGCTCTGGGAATGGCAGTTCTGAGATTTTCTGTAAATCATTTCTCCTGCTTTCAGAGCCTGCTTGAAATATTTCTCAGCATCCACAATAGTTGTCGCTTCTTCCTCAGCCAGAAGGACATATGCAGTAGCACAACTGAAATAAGAGAAAAACCTACCAGTTATTTTGAGGGAGGAAGTTTAGTATTTTTATTAAGTGTTAGAAGCATTAGAAATGGGCAAGATTCACTTATGTTTAAGATGTAAGCATTGACAACATTAAAGTTCCAAAATACTGATCTGAGTTCAAAGGGGGAGTGACAGGAAAAAAGAAACCTTTTCCATTTTACAGAAAAAAACCACCCCTCCCTCCTACATTTGGAGAAAAAACAAAGGAAAAAATTGCAAAAGTAAGTTAAATTCTTTTCCTTGAAACTGTAAAAATGGTCTGTAGTTGTCTGGAAAGGTTTTGTTTGGTTTGCTTTTTCAAAACCAGGAGATTTTAAAACATTTTACGCAAAAATAACAAGACAACATAACAACGGGGATCACAGTAGTGCGGGAAATTCTTTGGTTTACGCTACAGAGGATTTTTAAATCCTTAACAGGAGTGGCATCTCTGAATCCCGAATACAGTTCTACCATGATGCCATCTCTGAAATACATGATCTCATATTCAATTTAGACCATTCCACATCTGAATAAGGTTTCTCATTTGTTATTGCCACTAGTACAACAACTTAATAAAAAAAGCAGCACAAAAGATGTTTTTAGTAGAACAGTTCAATACTTCAGTGCAATTTACAGCCCCATGTGCAATTCCCAGTCCCAAAAGTCGCCATTAAGCTATTTAGAACTTTGCTAAAAGTGAATTACTAGATGAAGAAACAGATAGTGTGCTCAGTATCCTTCCACTTAATCCTTCACACTAGGAATACAGCAACTGAACTTATACGCTTACTCATTGTTCAACTCTAGAGCTTGATATGCTGCTTTAATCCGGGCCTGCGGGTTCCTCTCTCGCCATGCTTTCTGCATAACTGTAGGAAAAACATGGAAAGGCTGGTGAGGGACATGGACATCTGCGGAAGACCTGGGAGCCAGTGGAGGCAACACTGGCTGCATGGAGCCAGCTCTAATTAACATTCCCTTCCCGTCTGAAAATTCTTGCTTGCTGTATGATTGTTATAAGAAAGAACAAACAAGTGTTTTAATTTCAGCCTGTTCCTACCACAAGCATCAAATTCTTGCAACAGTTCATTATGCCCCAAATTTAGTTTAGGAAAGCAACACCACCAGGAAGATTCCTCACTGACCATTTCAGAACCCCTACACAGAGCACAGAAACAGCTTACATAACCAGTCAGATGTACAATTTCTAAATTGCTACAGATTTTTGGAAACATTTTCCAAGACTTGTTGAAAGCTTGTCAGGAGCAATTGTTAAACACAGGTTCTTGCATAGACCTGCACAGAACTTAAAGCTATCATAGCTATAGAACTTCAAAGAAAACAATGATGGAGTAAGTGGTGTCTTGCACAGGTAGAGTTTTGTACTTAAAATATTAAGTCGGCCAGAGCAGCTGTGGCTGCTCCATCCATGAAGTATCCAAAGCCAAGCTGGATGGCGCTTGGAGCAACCTGGGATAGTGGAAGCTGTCCCTGCCCATGGCAGGGAGTAGAGCTGGATGGGCTTTAAGGTCCCTGCCAAACCAAACCATTTAGGGATTCTGTTCCGTGATTATTTTTAGACAACTATCAGATCATAAAGAGTTAACGTTTTAAGTTTACAAAGCACATTTGAGTGGCATCACATGGCAAAACCAATTCAAAATACACAGTTTATCAGCTTATTAGAAAGTGTTCTAGGGAACAAGTAAAAAGGGTGAAATCTATTCAGAAGCGTCCTTTGAGCTACAACTTGAATTCAAAAGTATTTCAATGCAATGACTCTAAACCCCTCCTCACCATGTTTCCATTCGGGAAAAATGGAAAACACAAACTGAAAACCAACTTCTAGGAAAACAACACACTCAGAGCTACCATTTTCAATGCAGAATTATTAACTTTCACACTAAAAATCAGTTCTAAAAGAACTCCAAAACCTTACATTCATGGAGTCCTATATCTGGCCTATCTCAAGGATGATAAGAAAACTGAAGAATCTCTACATGTTTCTTTTGGAACAAAACCTCCTGCTGTCCAGCAAGAATAACGTGGAAAAATATTTGAGTTTTCTTTCGGAAACAAAATATTAGTCTTGGCTCAGCAAGCGAGACAATACACTCCCTTTTGTGAAATAAAAACACATCTTTCATATCAAACATGTCACAGCCAGCTGACAAGGAACACCTCCAGAATGTGACAAATCGACAATAATTCACACCCACACTGACAATAACCAGGTAAAGCACATTTTCTGCACTAAACATGTGGAACACAAGGAAAAAAATCTGGAGACCGCACTATTCATTACTAAGGTTTAAATGAGACCACATTTTGGCTGTTGAGAATATAATCCAGGTTTGCAATATTGTGTTAATTATTTGAAATGCGTGAGATCTTAAAAAATGTCAGGACCCTGACAGCCCTAAAGTTGTAGAGAACGCACAAGGTACAACAACATCTTTCCACTAAATTTCACTAAACATTAAACACTAAATTTCAAGGTCAGAATGGAGGGGGCTTGGAGCAACCTGGTCTAGTGGAAGGTGTCCCTGCCCATGGCAGGGAGTGGAACGAGATGGGCTTTAAGGTCCCTCCCAACCCAAACCACTCTGTGATTTTATACATCTCTTAAACCTCTTTAGCAGTTGAGAACGGCTACAGTTTCACAAAATATTTGACATAACTTGGACTACTCTGAAGTTCACTAAAAACACGCACTTGACACTGTCCAACACTTACACACCTTACACAGACGTCAGTACCTGTATCGGAAGGCCGAAGGGCATCCGTGTCACATGTGAAAAAGGTTTGATGATCTTGAGCAGACAAATTCATGTCATAGTAAGTAAGAGGCTCCTTCCCAGTCACCCACATGTACCTAAAACAGCAGAAATTTCAGTAAGAGGCATTCCTAGCAATCAGCAATGCTGATACCAAGGGGGTATCTGATGTGCCTAGTGCAGAAAATCTGTAATAAAAGACTAAAGCTACTAACACGAAGTTTCAAGTACTACTGTTCAATAATCTGTAAAGTTTTAAACAACTCGGGAACTGGCTTCCTAGAAAGCAGCTTTTCCCATGAAGTAACACTAGCAGGCTTACAATACAGTTTAATAGAAGAGAATTCATATTGAGAATCACTGTCTCAACCTCTGAATAAAGTTTTTTTCCTACTTTACTCTCAAAAAACCCTGATGTTACAGTAATATTTTCATTCTTAACATTGAAACTGCCAAAGCTTGGCTTGGTGCCTTTTAAATACAGGATTGGCATCGATCACCCCTATAATCTTGCAGGTCTCCAGCTGTCTCCTGACATTACCAGAGCAAGCTCTGTGAAGAAGTCACGTGCATGCCCCTGATTAATTTTAAAAATATGCAGTGGAAAAGCAAGATAATTCATACCTGCTATACTCTGCCCCTCTGAAAAGATTGAGAGGATTTCGCCACACTTTGCACTCTGGGGAATAAAAAAAAAAAAAAAAAAAAAGTACTTTTTAAATCAAAAGTACAGGAAATACTACCTTGACGTTAAAATGCAGTAATGCAAAAGCACTTGTGCTTTCAAAAGCTGCTTTAATTTTATTATTATAAAATTATCTTCATACATTTCTGCTACTCCATAAATATTTTTGCTCCCCAACATTGCTGGCATACAAAAGCACATGGTGGGAAGACTGAACACTGCCGTGTACCCTCATGCAATGTTTACCTTGCACATATTTACAATAGTAAATAACTAATGCTACTAAACAGTTTTAGCTAAATGTGTAACATTTTCTAAATCATATTTTCAACAAGGAATGGCTTAGAGCAGAAATACATTATTATTTAGTTAATTTTTACCACTACTAATAAAACACTTTGTAAGATGTAGGCTTTGTCCATTCTTTACAAGCACTAATGCAGAGGCAAAGCCATTAAAAGCCATGTCGAAGCTTAAGGAAAGCTGACACATCAGGAATCACCTGGCATGTTCTGCCTGCTGGTCTCACTCTCCCCCGCCGAGAAAGCTGCTGGGGCAGGGGGGCTGTTCTCTGCGCCCCCAATGAGCGGCCTCAAATGACTCACAGAAACCTGCTCAATGAAAGATGTGCCATATTTTCGGAAGTGCCACCACTCAAACACCTGTCACAGGAGAAAAAAGCACCAGAAATTTCCTTAGGTGACACCCTTCCAGCAAACTTGGAGAGATGAAGAGTGTTCACAGCGAGTACATCCCCTTGCAAATGATCAGGGATGGAAGTTATCTCCAGACACAGTAACACTAGCAATCTGGTTTGGCCTGTCTTGTCATGCAGGATCACTCACAGAACATGAAAAGAGATTGGAAAAAAAGCAGTAAAATTTTAGTCAAATGTTATGTTCCTCCCTCCCCAGGTCATTAGGGTAACTCATAAACCCTTCCAGTAGTGCCTGTATAGGGAAACTGGGAACAGAGGCAAAAAACATTATATCCTCCTTTTCTGGTGAGGATATGTCAAGCCGTAGCCCTACCTGTAGTACCAAATTTGTAGTATTCAACAGAGGTGTAGTTTTTTCATTTCACAAAAATAATCTAAAAGAATAAAGGACAAAACGGCCTATTAAACTGAGACGTTCTGCCAACCAGAAAGAGAGAGGCTAAGAAAGAGACAAGGCTAAGTTAACAGCAATGACAGTCACTTACTAGAAATTTTGGGCCAAAAACATTACTATCTCTTTTTGAAGCTATTAAAAATATTTGCATATCACAAGCCCTCAAGGACTACACCAAACTGTTAGCCCTGGACCAACTTGGATCCTTTGCCTGGATCAGGCACTGGTCTCTTCTCTCTGGTGCCCAGTGACAGGGCCCAAGGGAGCAGCTGGAGCTGCTGGGATTCCATACAAGTTATTTTCTCAGACTCATACAGTCCCAACATACAACACACAGCAAAAGAGCTGTTACAATACATCAGAGAAGTTCCTTCCCAGCACAAAGGCACCCTCTAGAGTCTGATACTCATTCCATTTACCCCTCATAAAGTCATCTGAGAGGTGCTAAAGTTGTTTAAAAAAAAAAAAGACTACTTACAAATATCAGTCCAGATATAAAAGATGAAGTCACTGTAAGGGCAAAGTAGAACTTTGGAGTCAAAGTGCTTAGGAACACAGTCACTGTTAAGAGAAACAAAACCAAAGACTTAACAAGCAGAACTGAAAATCAAAAATAGCTTGTCTATTAAAGAATGTGGAACATCATGCAAATCTATAGTATACTACAGCCCCAGGAGCTTTATAATGCTACATTGTATGGGGGAATCCTCACCACATACTATTTTGTTTGTAACCACCTGTGACAGTTAATTTTTATACCAAATTTAAAAAAAAAAAATCAGTGTACATTTCTAGACAAAGCATCTTACGGTTTCACCCATACAGTTGCTGGTGGACCACAACAAGCCAATTTAATGTATTATTTCATTTTAAATCAAAATCATGCTGTTTTGATGCAAATTTATATTCGGTGCTAACACATATTTTCCAAAGATCTCTCCCTCCTGCTATCGAGAGCATAATGCAAGGAACGTAACTACCTAGTGGTGCTCTGACCATGGTTTGGACTCAAACTGCACATCAGCCTTGTCACCTGCCACCAGCAGAGGCTGGACAGGGACAGGGGTGGCCAGGGCAGGGTTCCAGCCTGACAGACCTCCAGGTGGGAGCACGTAGCAGCACTCAGGTGGCAGCAGGGCAGTGCCTTAGCTGCTTCCAGCTGCCCCAGGACTGCACAGTCCTCAGCCGTGTCCCCAACCCTGGGGGCAGGTGATGAGCCCAGTGTGCCACTGAGCAAAGCTGGGATGCAGGACCAGTCCATAGGCACTGCTGGGACATATCCACAGAATCAAAATACCAATTAGTTTGGAAAAGACCCTTTCGAGTCCAACCTGTGACCAATCCCCACCTCGTCAACACTGGGACCAGAGTGCCAGGTCACTGAGTGCCCTGGATATCACCAGGGATGGGGACTCCACCATCCCATTCCAATACCTGACCACCCTTTCCATGAAGAAATTCCCCCTGATGTCCGACTTGAACTTCCCCTGCCACAGCTTGGGGCCGTTCCCTCTCCTCCTGTCCCTGTTCCCTGGGAGCAGAGCCCGAACCCCCCCGGCTGCCCCCTCCTGTCAGGGACTTGTGCAGAGCCACAGGATCCCCCCTGAGCCTCCTTTTCTCCAGGCTGAGCCCCTTTCCCAGCTCCCTCAGCAGCTCCTGGTGTCCCAGCTCCGTTCCCTTCTCTGGACACGCTCCAGCCCCTCAGCGTTCCTCCTGAATGGAAGGTCCCGGACTCAGACACAGCACCCGCGGAGCCCCTCGCCAGTACCAGCACAGCGGGACAATCACTCTCCCGGTCCCGCTATTCCCGATACAGGCCAGGACACTCGGGAGATCCGGGACGAGAGTGCCCTGCCCGCACGCCCGGCTCCACAGGCAGGGTCCGCCTCCCCCCGGCGCGCCACCCGCCCCTGCCGCCCTCACCCGCCGCCAGGCCGTCCCGGAGTCGCACCGGCACCCGCAGCACCGCGTACAGGAGGCCGAGCCCGACGGCCGCGGCCAGGAGCCCGCGGGCCCATGGCGTCGCCGCCCGCCGTCGCAGCTGCTCCCAGCGCCGGAACGCCGAGGCCGCCCCGGGGCACGGCGGCCCCCGGCCGCTCCCACCGCCGCCGCCGCCGCTGCCCTCCGCCATCACCGCCGACGGGGCACGCCGGGACAGGGGCGGGACAAGCACCGGGGCGGGGCTCCGCCAGCGTGGGCAGCCCGCTTGCCGCGCCCATCACTGCTGCTCCAGGGCGAAGCGGGGACCGATCGTCCCGCACACCACAACCGGGATCCCTGGGGGCTCCGGGACGCGGCAGGTCCTCCACTGCCGTGTTCCCGGTAAGCTAAAACCTGCCCGTTTCTATGATGGCGGCAGCACGGCATCTGCCCGCAGCTAAGATGGCGGCAGCCGCGCTTCCAGTCTCCACCTCCCGGCCGTCGCAGCCGACGGGGCACGCCGGGACAGGACCGGGATGACCGGGGCGGGGCTCCTCCAGAGTGGGTAGCCTGTTCGTCGAGCCCATCGCCGCTGCTCCGCCCGAGCATATCCCACACGATGACCGCGAGCCCCGAAGGCTCCGGGAGGCGGCGGCTGTGTCAGGCGGTGCCGCGAGAACCCACCCGTGTGTATGATGGCGGCCGGGCGCTGTCTGCCCGCAGCCAAGATGGCGGCACCAGCGCTTTCGGTCCTTCGCTCGGCGCTCCCGGCGTGCGCTGCGCGGGGCCGGGCACACAGCTGCCAAGATGGCGGACCTGGAGGAGCGGGTGTCGGATGAGGAGAAGGTAAAGGAAAGGGGGTGGCCGCTCCCCTGCTGTGGGCCTGCGCCGCTGCCCCCGGGAAGGCAGTGGGTGGGGAGCGGCGGGCAGGCTCGTGCGGTGCCTGTGTGCCGGCCTGCGGGTGCCTCGGGGCGGGCGGGTCCCCGAGGCCATCGGGCCGCCGCCGCCCGGGTGAAGGACCGGCCGTTCCTTACCAGCGAAGCACTTTGCCTTCCGATTTCTTCGTTGCCTCGGTGCAGCTGAGGTTTAGGTTGGCTATCAGGAGGACTTTCTTAACAGAAAGGGCTATTAGACGTTGGCAGGGGCTGCCCAGGGAGGCGGTAGAGTCCCCATCCCTGGCGATGTTCAAGGAACGACTGGACGTGGCACTCAGTGCTCTGGTCTTGTTGTCGAGGTGGGGATCAGTCACAGGTCGATCACTCGATGATCTTGGAGGTCTTTCCCAACCAAAATGATTCTGCGAAAATGTATTTTCTGCGCTTCTTTTTCCAAATCGGCAAAGTAACCAGCGTGTCTATAAGGTGCTTTGTAACTTCTTCACTTCCTAAATATCCTCCTCCGAGTGTCTCGGCGCGTTTTCTGCTCGCCCCAGTGCTGTCACGAATGTAGATGTAGATCCTACAAATTATACTGGGTGGAAAGGACTATGTAGGAGCAAATAGAGCCATAATTATTTTAGGAAAGGGGGAAATGAGGAGCTCCTCTTGTGTAGGAATGTGGGAAAGTTACAGAATGCAAGTTCTATGCCAGGTAACACTGTTGTCTACAAACGGTAGTTTAAACATACACCGTTACTCTTCCTTACATCATAGAAGTGTTACATTTAGTGCTTGCTTTGTTTCTTAACATTCTGGTGGAGTTGTTCAGGCTCATGGATCTTCAAGCATCCTGCAAGTCCAGAGGATGCTTTCATTTTACCCTTAAACTGCAATTTCAGCTTCATTTCAGTGGCATCATTTGTGAAACAAGCAGAGCTTTAAAGATGAAATTCATCCATTAGTCAATATGTTAGGTGATGTTGTTTGAAATAAGTATTCCAGAGCAGAATTGATATGGCCTTTAGAATATAGCTTGATTCAAATTCAACGCCCTGCCTCACACAGGCAGAGAAGGACAACCTAAAGGGAGGCTCTGAAAGAGAAACGTGCAGCAAAGATTTACTGTAGTATCCATTTTGTGACTATTAGATGAGTCTAGAACTTTATATATGTTATTTTTTAAAGTCTGAGTTTACCAGTACTTTAAAGCAAAGCAAAAAACCCAAAGCAATCAATTGAGCAACAAAATGAGTTCATTCCATCCTTCAAGCTTCACTCCTTTATTCTCTATGGGCATATTTTTGGTAAGAGATTATTTCTCAGATAGGCTGGGAGAGCTGGGGGTGTCTAGCCTGGAGAAGAGAATGCTCCAGGGAGACCTTAGATCCCCTTCCAGTGCCTAAAAGGGCTCCAAGAGTGCTGGAGAAGGACTTGTGACAAGGGCCTGGAGTGACAGGACAAAGGGGAATGGCTTCCCACTGCCAGAGGACAGAGTTAGGGAGGATATTGGGAAGAAATTCTTCCTTGTGAGGGTGGGGAGGCCCTGGCACAGGATGCCCAGAGAAGCTGTGGCTGTGCCATCCCTGGAAGTGCCCAAGGCCAGGTTAGACAGGGCTTGGAGCAACCTGGGGCAGTGGAAGGTGTCCCTGCCCATGGCACGGGATGGGTCTGGATGAGCTTTAAGGTCCTTTCCAATCCAACCAGTCTGTGATTTTCTTTTAGGTTCCTCTGAAATGTCCCGTTTTGCTCCAGTTCATTCTGCTGCCATTTTGCCAGTTTAAACTAACAGCTGAGCAGCTTCCCTTCCCCTCAGACACTTTCCCCATTTTAGAAGCAGGAAGTCGATGTTGCAGAGCTTAAATGGCACCTGAAATGGCGCCGGGGCCAGGAAATGGGGCAGGTTGCAGAAAGTCCTATTTTGGTGTTTCTGCAGAGGCGCATCCTGACACCGCCCTGCAAGAAACCAGCTCTGAAAACCAACAACTATTCAAGTGCTTGACATTTCAAATTAATCACTCCCCAGCCTGTTTCCTGCACTCTTGATTTCAATTGTTTGACTGAAATGTTTTGTATTTTATTGCTCCGTGAGAGGCAGGGCAAGGGATAATTATCCAAGTGAACACTTTCCACTTGCAGCCTTTGCTTTGTTCAGAACTGGGTTTGTAATAACATTTGATTGAAGTGCGGAGGCCTCTCTCTGTTCATTTAACTTTGTTCATCCTTCCAAGTGAGAGAATTTGTGGAAAACTGTAAAAATCTCTCACATAACACTTGGAGGTTTTTTCTGTTTGTTTGTTGTTTCTTTTTCCCATAAGGATTTCATTATGAGAATCCATTGATCTAAAAAGTTCAGCCTACTGAAACAGTGACCCCTTTTGCAAGGCTTTCATGTTCTGCAGCCACAACATCATTGCATAAATTTATAGGATATTAAATTTTACAGGTTTTTAGGGACCTTTTTTATCATATGTTGAAGCACCTTATAAAAGAGAATCTGTTCATCCAGGGAGTTAATTTGCAGGGTGTAATCCAGTGCTGTCCTCCCACTGAGAGGCATGCCGGCATTAGTGGTAGATACTGGTGAGAGCTTTAGCACAGTGATACTCTGTGCTGTGCTTACAATTGTACTTGCTCAGAAAAGCACATGGTGTCATTTCAGAAATCTTTCAGCCTTTTGGGGTGGACTGAGCGAAGTCCACAGAGGATATAGAGCAGCAGGGTCTCTCTAAATTACTGCCAGGCTCTCTTCATCACTGCCAAAATTTCTGGCAGTGAAATTTGAAAATATTATGGCAGCAATCTGCCCTAATTACAACTCTTTAAATAGTGAAAGTTTTAAAACAGTTTAATAACTCCATTTTTAGAATTGCTGTATACTTGCTAACCTAAAACCAGAAAACTAAGAGAAAATGGTTTTATGTTCTGCATCGTATCAATTACAGTCAAATACTGTCTTTTTTAATGTTTTCTTTGTATTGCTCAATTACTTCAGGGACAAAGAATGTATATCTATTTTTCGAAATCATTGCTAATTTGGAAGACGATCTGTTTTTATCTGAAGCTCAATCCAGTTAAGGCAGAGTTGTTACTTGATCCTGCTGGAATAAGGCAATTACCTTTTGTTTGGAAAAGTGTTTATTTCTTTTCTTGGCTTGCTTTAAATAATTATGTGACAAACAATACAAACAATTTCTGATTAATATAGGGAAGACTGTTGAGAGAAGTGAGTTATTTCCAGCTCTGGCAATAACTCAGGTGAAGCAGTTGGATATATATACACGTTTCTTGTTTTGCTGCTCGAAATGAAAAGTAGAAAGTAATCAGAATGGTAATGAGCAATTCTGTAGTCACTTTCAATAAATGTCTTGTTAGACTAGAGAGGCTTATTGGTCAGCTTTGTTAGCTGAGCTTATCAGAGGAAATGTGATGTTTTTATTATTCTAAGGGAGAGGTTTAATTTTGTGACACTTCCTCTTTCATTTCTTCCAAGATCTTTCTGTTCCCTTTGGTCCTGTAAAAGCCATAAAAGATTTGATAATGAAAACCATAAACTCCTACTAATTCCAACAGAATCAATACCTGGACCGCCTAGATTCTAACAGTGCAAGACATGTATATTGGATTTCAGAACACACTGCAGTTTTATTACACTTTAGAAGAGACTGGGTTTTCTTTTCCAGAGTCAAAGTTTCTGGACATTGAAAGTTGGCCTTTTCAGTTATTTATGGTATCATTCACAGTTCCACATGCCTTCACAGAATCCCAGAATGGTTTGCGTTGAAAGGGACCTTGAAGATCATCCAGTTCCACCCTTTGCCATGGGCAGGGACACCTTCTACTAGACCAGGTTGCTCCAAGCCCTGTCCAGCCTTGCTTTGAATAGTCTTACGAGACTATTTCTGTCTTGACAATGCATGCCTAGATTTCTCCCTAAATCTGCCACTTTCTGTCACTTCAGAGTTGGTTTTGTTGGTGAATTGCTTCAATATGTATGAACTCAGTAAAGTATCTTTTGTCTTTAATTACTTTTCTGCTTCACTGTAGGTGCGTATAGCTGCAAAATTCATCACTCATGCACCCCCTGGAGAGTTCAATGAAGTATTCAATGGTAAGTAATTAAAGGAAAAAATGATCTGTGGTGTTTTCTTCACGTTTTATCTATTATAAAAATCTAAGGCTGTGTTACACCATACTGCTTTTACGGTTAAGTGGCTAGGGAAAGCATGCAGTCCTTCTGGACTACTTCTGCTTAATGAAATGATTTAATCATATTAATGTTTGCATTTGTACAGTTGAAAATAAAATGCATAAAGAGAAAAATTTTATCAAAAAATCCAGTAACCCACCTGAACCCTTTCTTCTCCAGATGTCCGGTTATTGCTTAACAATGACAATCTTCTCAGGGAAGGAGCAGCACAGTAAGTACTAAGATTTCAAACACGAGTCAAATTACCATCAGAGATACTTCTGTTTTCTTATACCCATCATTCTGTGACAAAGAAGACCATTCGCTGTATTCAGAGCAATCTTCTGTAATTCCTTACCCCACT
Organism: Monarcha castaneiventris obscurior; assembly: GCA_026261815.1. Taxonomy (NCBI): domain Eukaryota; kingdom Metazoa; phylum Chordata; class Aves; order Passeriformes; family Monarchidae; genus Monarcha; species Monarcha castaneiventris. Next base: position 862,601 of record JAMPIT010000451.1, read on the forward strand.
TAACAAAATATATAATGAAAGGTGTGGCTGATTCTTTTTAAAAGCCCTAAATTGGAATTTGTGCTGTATAAAACTGACAGGAAGGCACTCTGCCAAAGATTTTAAATCTGCAGCAGCAGAAATGTCTGATTGTGTTGAATCATCTGATTTATAAAGTAAGTGAAGCCTGAAATAGTGAGTAATTCATAGCCTAAGTGTTGTTTACTTCCCCAGCTTCATTAGAAGGTGCTTAAAGATTACACATACGAGCTTTTTGATGCTAAGATTTTATTTCAAGCTAGGTGACGTGTCAGTCAGCAAGTCTTTACATAAGAAAATTGTTGTAAATATTCATCTACTCATCTGTTTACCTTGCTGCTGTCTAAATTGTAGCTGGGGTTGTTTGTGTTTTGCCTTGGCTTGCTCACATACTCCCCAGGCTGTTCTACTTTTGAACTCTGTATTTTCCTCGTCATCACTAAATAAACCTGCTTTTAGACCTGGTGTTTGTAGCTATCTACAGTGAAAGGTATTGGAAAATCCTTTAACAGTGCTTGTGTGTAGTATTGGCCCAATTCAAGTTGATGTTTGCTGTAATATAATCACGCAGCATACTTATTCTTGAGTCAAAATAAATGTGCATGTGCAGCTAAAGTTCATGTTCTTTTAATCCTCAACAGTGCATTTGCACAGTACAACATGGATCAGTTCACTCCAGTGAAGATAGAAGGGTACGATGATCAGGTAAGAGGAAACTTTGTACACTTGAGGTTTGTATTACTGCACTGTGAAAAAGCAATAAAAATGTTTCATCAAGATGTTGACTCATAAGTCAACATCACCATCAGCTGACTCACTCATTCTGCTCACAAGATACCACCTCTCCTCCTTCCCCCACATACCGTTATAATGCCAAACTTTCTTCTGTAAGAACAAAGCATAAGCAAAATATTCTCTTTAAGTCTCGTACTACTTAGTAAGTCCAATTCATTGTTCCTTAAAGCTCCATGCTGAAGTCACCGGAATTTTACTTAAGAGTATGAATGATTAAAGATTACTGTCTATTTAAAGCTCACTTGCAAATCCTTATGTTGCTACTTGCTTACAGTTCCTATTGACAATTGATAGTAGATTCTTAATAGTTTGTTTCATTTTCTGCAATTTTAATCCATTCCCAGCTACCCTAAAAAACAAACCGTATCTTTGTTTATACCAAATCATTGATTTGGTGTAATGTTTATGCCTAATACTATCCAGTCTATGCCAGCAAAACAAGTTGTTTAGGGGTTTTTTTTAACTTTTTTTTTTAGAACAATCAATCGTAGAGAAGCCAGAAGGCTGCCTGACCATCTGCTCTGTTCTCTGAGCCAAGCTCTGACCCAGCTTTTCTGGTGTCCCAGATATGTTTATGGGAGGCAGATATTAAGAGAGCTGCTCATAGAAATAGCTTTGATGAGAAAGTTACAGTACATCCTGCAAAAGAAAAAAACCCACCCCAAAAAAGACAGTATTTGGGAAGCCAGAGAATTATGGTGAAAAAGAAAAAGCGAGGGAATGTGCAATGCTGCTTTGCTGTCTGCTTTAGTTGGTGTATTTTAGAACTAGTCACATCTATATACCCTTCTTGCCCAGAAGCAGAGATATTGCAACATGGAACATGGCAACAAATGGTAGATTCCAGAGTAAAATTCTCCGTTTCCTTTAGAAACAGAGAAGGAAAACAGCTAAAATAACTTTGGAAGCAAAGCAACCTGCTTATATTGTAAGGATACCCAATTTTAAGCTAAATATATACATTATTATAGTTCAGCCTTTTCTGGAACAGAAGTCTGAAGTGTAGATATACTGTGGAGAGCAGAAAGTTACCTTCAGCCTCACAACAACTACTGTTAATTATTACCGAAAAGACTTGGTTTTCTTTATGTGATCTTTAGCTCAGTGAAAGAACCTATTATAACACTGATATGCAAGTAGGGAAAAATGAAAAATAACACATCTATAGCAGCCTAAATGTATCATCATTTCAACTTCTTTTACAGGTCTTAATCACAGAACATGGTGATCTGGGCAATGGCAGATTTTTAGACCCAAGAAACAAACTTTCTTTTAAGTTTGATCACTTAAGGAAAGAAGCAAGTGATCCCCAGCCCGAGGACACAGAATCAGCTTTAAAACAATGGAGAGATGCCTGTGACAGTGCATTGAGAGCCTACGTCAAAGATCATTACCCCAATGGCTTCTGCACTGTTGAGTATCCATCTTGTTTTCCTGAAAGTGTATTGCTCTGAGTCAGTCAGTCCTAGAGCAGACTGCGCTGGGCAGAGCTGTTGGAATTCTCCATCCTCACTAGCATTTTGGCTAACTTTGGAATGACAGGTTCCAAAGAGGGTGCAACTATCTTGGTATGCACACAGTGGTAAAGATGGATTAGACCTTTTTCATAGTCATGACTGCCAAGCACCTTCACACCTACAGGTAATAGAATGCCTGCCAGGGGAGGTGTTGGACCATGTAACTTGTGGTGCATGTTCCCAGTGAGGTACCACCACAGCAGCCTCCAGCCTGCTGCCAGGAGCAGAGATTAAGAATGGCTTTCCTTAGCTCTTGGGCCTTTTTAACTCTTTTTCTAAATACAGGTTTATGGTAAATCTATAGATGGACAGCAGACAATTATTGCCTGTATTGAGAGCCACCAGTTTCAGCCTAAGAACTTCTGGTAAGACTATTTCAACATAGTGTGTTTTCTTCCTTTGCCTCGTTCCTCAAACCAGCCCATCCTCTAGCTCTGACATGGTCTGAAGAACAGGGAGTTTTGGGCTTCCCAAGAAGTTCTTTTCCTTCTGTAGTGTTTTCCTTGCAGCCCCCTTGGCACTTATCAAAACCCTTCCTGTGACCTATCCAGATGGAAAGGCATTAGCAGAGCTGGATAGATAACTCCTTTACATCTCTGGAGCACAAGTGTACTGGAGCTTCTTTGTACTGAAGCTGCATTATATTCAGCTGGGCTGCTGAAACTTGGCTCTGTGCCATCTGAAGCTCTAAATCCTATGTAGCATTGGTGATAAGACAACATCACAAACAACTTAATCTTGTTAGTTTGGTTCTTTTTGCTGTTAGAGCTTCTTGGATATAGTTTTTCATGCTTTAATTGCTTTTAGGAATGGGCGTTGGAGATCAGAATGGAAGTTTACCATCACACCACCAACAGCTCAAGTGGCTGCAGTGCTCAAAATCCAGGTGAGTTATTTTTCCTGGCAGTAACAGGAGAAGCTGCATTGTGCTTCTCTTACACAAATGCATTGGCTCAGAATGAGATGCTGAAATGCAGCAGAGATGTCCTTCTCAAGTCAGGATGCTATTAAACTAAACAATTCAAGAAATTAATTCTTAAATCTAGTATTTCAGGAATAGACTCACACATGGCCTGTGGTTTATTATGTAGCATTGCCCTATAGGTCTCCACTTTGCTTCACTTTTTAGGGCTAAAACCTCTACCTTGAATCTTATATTTGCTCTTATCTCAGCGCTAGGCATTTACTGCATTAACATAATCTTGAACAGTCTTGACAAAGAATGAAACCTTTCAGAAAATCCGTCCTGCTTTTAGTCTCCACGTAAGCAGAGAAAACTGGCACAGTGCTCTGTTGTGCCATTTTAGTAGCATTTGGGGGCTCAGGAATTCTGGAGTGAGTGGTTGTGATAAAACCTGCATTCTATCTCTTTATCCAGGTCCATTACTATGAAGATGGCAACGTCCAGCTGGTTAGTCACAAAGACATTCAGGACTCTGTACAGGTGTCAGTAAGTATGCTGAAAGATCTTTATAATAAGCAACTGTCTTATTCCTTACACAGCTCACGAAGCATGCACTGCTATGACTGCAGTCTCTTGACTTTAAAGTAATTTTAGGATGAACATTCAATGTAGTGTTTAGAGTCACATAGGAATCCCAGATTCCCAATTGCTTAAAATTCAGTCTTATTAGAAAGTCTCTATTGGAAAGCTTCTCTTGGAAGTTTGGTTTAAAGAGGACAGAATGTGCTTCTCTATCTCTGTGCATGAGAAAGGAACAGTAAGAGACATACACTAAGGGAAAATAAGAAATCCTCTAGTACGGTAGAGGGAGCAACAGCTGCAAAATGACTCATTTTACTATGAAGGTCCACGTCCCTTTTGCTCACTAGGGTGCAGCCCTGTTCCAGTTTGGAGCACAAGCTCTACCCAGTTCGTAGTAAGTGAAAGGAGCCCAGCTACAACCACAAGGCACAAGCTGATGATGTTACCCACTTTATCTGTACTCAGCCTATCATTTGAGAATAAATCTATTGTGTAGCTTATCTAAGTTGCTCTTAAACATATAAACATTTTTTTTTCTCTTTTGCAGAGTGATGTCCAAACTGCTAAGGAGTTCATTAAGATCATAGAAAATGCAGAAAACGAGTACCAGGTAAGATCAATGGTAGTTAAATAAAACATAGAATCATTATCAGTCTCCATTTGCAGCTAATGGAAACATGGAAAACTGACCTCTGGTTCTGTTTCTTGCTGAATCTGGTATTGACTGTAAGAATTACTTAGAAGAGGGCAGCAGTATTTGTTTAAACAATATAGTTATAAAGCTGTAAAGTTATAAAGCTGTGTTGTAATTACCTATCAAGTTTGCTGTATGGTTTTTTTAATGGGTTGCAAATGATACCTGGAACAAGCATGGGAGGGGAGTGGGCAAGTCAGTGTGTTTTCCTCTGTGACAGTTAAAAATACTGAGGAGGAAATCTGTGCACCAGTTTTCAATTGTCCCAGCCTCTGCAAGGAGACTTGAAAGAGATAAGGCAGTGAAAGACCTAAGGAGATGCTGCTGCATTACAGGGGGCGTGAATAGAAACTCTGACTTGCACACACACTGGTGACTCCATTATTAATTCAGTTAATAGTGTGCCTTACACCTTATAGAAAGGAGTTCGTGGCTTTAACACTGAGTTGAGCTTTCTCGTAGTGTTTTATGAGTGCCCTAACCAAGTCTGCTTGCCCTTGCAGACAGCAATCAGTGAAAACTACCAGACCATGTCAGACACCACTTTCAAAGCCTTACGCCGACAGCTGCCCGTCACCCGCACCAAGATCGACTGGAACAAAATCCTCAGCTACAAGATTGGCAAAGAAATGCAGAATGCTTAATGGAGAAACAAGGAGGCATATGAAACGTTCGTGTGCAAAAAAACAAATGTGGTCCTATGCCAAGTAGATGGTTTCTAAACCAGAGCAGCATTTTTTAGGGCTTTCAAAGTTAACAGGTTTTCTAGCCTGAGAGGGAACTGTGGAACAAATAGTTGTCTGTGTGTTTTGTGTTTCTTGCCACATAAACTTCCTGTTGTAGCTGCATTTAATAGGTCATTTAAATTCAGCCATTCATGGCTCAGAAGTATAGCTGTTTTCAGTCACTGGCTGGAAAACTTCCTAGCTGGAAAAGCCCTATTATTACCCCAGCAGAAGGTGCAGAGCATTCCCTGTATCCAGCACTCCAGGTATCCAGTAAGTTTGTCAAACCTGCCAAGAGCTCATGGCGCTGCAAGACAGTGAGTCCTCGTGTACCCTTATTCCCAACCTCCACAAAGCAGATGCCTGCAGGCTTAGATTTTACTGTAGAGAATGAGTTTACAGGATCCTTTACAGAATTCCCTACTCACCCAGCTCTTCCAAGGATGTAACTTCTTTTTAATCTGAAGATTTGAGCCATGTTCTCTAAAAGTGAACATCTTTGTTCTCCTCTCCCTTGTGTACGTACGGTTACCAGACATCTGCATTTTTACAAGATGCATCACTGCTGATCCACAAGGGCTGGATGGTGATTAAAAATGCAAATGTCTACAGAATAATAGGTATGTTGTGCTTTAATGCTTTGTGGCAGGTTCATAGATTTGTGTCACAGGTGTATGGATGGATAGTGTACAAAATAAATAAACTTGCACCAAAGTGAGAGAAAAAATCCTTTCCATTTGTCTCAGTTTTGGACAGTTTCTTGTCATGCTTAGAGGGGATTTTGGAATGAATCTCTTCTACGTGCTTGCTCTGCGTTACTTTTTTCCCCCCTCTAACATCAAAACTAGCAGTCCTAACAGTTCCTCTGAAGGAGAGGATGAAGAGATACACATATGCCTTTCTCAGATCTTGGAACATGGATTCACTACAAAGTGAACTTCCTCTGGTGAGCTCCCTTTGCTTTGTTTGCATTTAGTTATCACTGGGCACCTTGCAGGTTCTGGTTTTTAAACTGGCTCATGTCTTCCTGTTTTTAAATACACAAAGGAAAAAGGGTTAGGAAGAGAGGGATGGGGTTGCCTGTGCATTACACTTCAGGTTTTGCACATTAATACCACAAAACAAGTGTTTATCCTTTGTGAGTTTTGTCTAAATAAAATATATTTGTATTTGCTGCTGAGACTGAGCATTCATCCCTCAGGCATCCTCTGTATCAACTAGTCTAGTGCAAATACACCAGTCTTTGTTTAAAGCCATTTGTGTCTGTTCTTTCATGGTCTCACTCCTGTGAATTCCTGAAGGCCAGGAAGTGGTGGAGTCACCAACCCTGAAGGTGTTCAAAAAGGTGAATGTGGCACTTGAGGACATGGTTTCGTGGTGAACATGATGGCAGTGCTGAGTTGATGGTTGGGCTTTGATAATCTCAAAGGTCTTTTCCAACCTTAACAATTCCACGATTAAGGCAGGGATGGTATCACTCCAAACCCATGGCTGATGCTGGTATACAGACATGGGAACTGGACAGCTGAGCTTCCAAATTAAAATAAAAACAGTTGCAGAGCTTTAATGCAGCTCTTCCCTGGAAAAAACTCAGCAAGGAGGTAATTCCACTCATCCTCACTGTAACACCTGCATCAGACACTCCTGGTTGTATCCTACACCGGGCAAAGCAGGGCTTTTTGGAGGGTTTGCACAGAGCTGTGCACGCAGCTACTCAAGGACAGTTTGTTAAGAGGGTCCCCTCCCTGTGGCAGCATCATGGGGAGATGAAAGGTTGTGTGGGCCTCAGGTGCTGTGGGCTGCGGCCGTGGACCCATCCAGGAAATTGCTGCAGCAATTCCAAGAATGTGAAGCTGAAGCAGGGCCCAAGATAAGGTCCTGCACACAACACAGGTTTTATCTGCCTCAAGGCTAGTCTTCTCCTGCTCCTTGATTACACTGGAAGTAGCTCCCTGCCAGTGTTCCAGCCTTAAGAGCGTTTCTATCTCTTTGGCCTTCTCCAAATCTTTAGCTAATCATCCTTTAGACTGGCTCGTTCCCCGCATGCCTCCTGGCCCTTCTCCCCCAGCCTTCTCCTCAGCGGGCTCCGCTGTCCCCGTCCCAGTGCCCGCATCGCCCACGTGCCAGGCGGGCGGGCCCGCGGCCGCTCGGCCCCTTTCTCTGTCGTTTCTTCCTGCGCGCCCAGCCCCGGCCCGGCCCAGCCCAGCCCAACCCAGCGTGGCGCCTCTCGGTTCGGTTCGGTTCGGTTCGGTTCGGTTCGGTTCGGTTCGGTTCGGTTCGGTTCGGCTCGGCTCGGCTCGGCTCGGCTCTGCTCAACCATGTCGCGGTTCAGCGTGGCGGAGGCCATTGTGTGGGGGGATCAATTCGTGGAGTTCCTGCGGGACACGGGCCGGGAGCAGACCAGCCTGCGGAAAACGCTGCGGACCATCTACGACCAGGAGTTCCGGGGCAGGTGAGAGCCCTCGGCCAGACCCGGGCATTATCACCCGGGACGGACTCCTGGCCAACATCGCCCATTCTCCCCGACCAGCATCTCCCAATCCCCGGGCCAGCACCCCCAGAGCCTGGCCAGCATCACTGGGGTCTCCAAGCTCCTCTGTCTCACCAAAGCCCTGCTGGGATGATCCCCAGCTCCATGGACCCCCATCAGCTGCCTGGGGATGGCCTTGGACACCCACTGTCCACCACACTCCCCCTCCCTCACCCTGCTGGCACCAACCACACTGGCCCCTATGCAATATTACCACTGTTAATCATTGGCAAAGCCGGGGGTCAGTGCACTGGTGGGACTGGCAGGAGGAGTCATCACTGCTGGGGCCACCATCTGTGCCAGCTCAGCTCCTGAGCACTAGCATGGACAGGGGCTGCATGGCTGTCAGGGCCAGGCAGTGATGCAGTGAGGCAGCTGGAATGGCTGTGGCATAGCTGGAACAACAATGGCACAGCACGGAATTGCTGAAGCAGCCAGCAGGGATCTAAGATTTGCACAGGTCAATGGGAAGGCAAAGTCCTTCTTCCTCTCCTGGAGCAGAGGGGACCCACTGAGAACTCCCTCACCCCAGCCTCAGTGTCCTGCTTCATCTTCCCACTTGTCTCACCTCAGCTGCCTGTGCCCATGGCAGCCGAGCCACACTCTGTCCCACACAAACCCTCTCCCTTGTCTCCGTAGGACTGACGCAAAGACACCCAGGTTTTCTGGCATCTTGTACGCGCTAAAGACAGCCCAGCGGGTGCAGGTGCGTGGAGAGGTGGTGAAATTCAAGGTGAGTTCATGCAGTGGCAGCGCCTACCAGTACTGGCTCGTCAGGAGCCCCCGGCAGGATCCCGGGGCCATGCTAATTCTGGCTGCTCCTTGCAGATGAAGGGGCGTGTGGTGGTGGCAGACCAGTACCGGAGACGCAGAACGAATGCACAGACGTCCACATCTGCCTCAGGACAGCAGCTCAGCTCCACTGCACAAATGCCCCAGATCTATGCCAAACAGTGGTAAGACCGGCAGCACCCTGCCTTTGGCATGGCCCCTGGATCCCCCAGCCCAGCTGGGAAAGCCTGACCCTCCCTCCCCACAGGGCTGAGCTCATTCGTGGGAAGCACGGGATAGAGATCGTCTCAGACTATGACCAGGGCAATGGGAATATCCGCTTCCCAGTGGTGCCGGGTGAGCCCCGGACAGTCACTGTCCTGGTGCAGAACCGCGGGGCGGAGGTGGTGACACTGCAGCGGTTCCAGCCATGCCAGCAGTCACAGGAGCTCTCCTTCACCGATGAGCAAGGGGCAATGCAGGGCCAGTCCCTGCTGTTACACTCAGGTAGGGTCCCGTCATCCCATCCCATCCCATCCCATCCCTGCCCAGTGCCTTGCCCTGCAAAGAGGATGCAGTACTCAGTCTCACCTCTTCACCCCACAGGTGGTGTGTACCCCATCCACGTGCGGTGCCTCACCACCTGCAGTGGGCACTTCAGTGCTATGTTGTTCTTTGAGTTCACCAAGGAGCCAGATAAGCCCTTCAGCATCTCACGCTACGTTGCTGCTATTGCCGAGAGCCAGCTGGCCAGGGACCTGGGGCCCTCGGCACCTTTCCAGCCTTACGAGGCCAGCCTCCAGCGCCTTGTCACAGTCATCACCGAGGATGGCATCCCCCCCACCAGGTATGTGCTGAAGTCACCTGCTGCCATCCTGAGCAGAAGGGCCCAGCCTGTTCTCCAGCCAGGACAAGGTTCAGCTCCTTGGCTGTCTGGCACCACAGGACAGTGCTTCAACCCTGTGTGATGGGTGGTGACAGTGGGGTTGGGGAAATTATGCAGTCCCTGCAGCACTACTGTGCACTCCACCCAGCTCCCTGAAAATAGAACTGGAGAGGGAAATCCCTCTGGACACCTATCAGTACCCAAAGAGCCTCAAGGACACGATCCTGCTCGGACCCAACACCAGTGCCAGCTCCAGCTGGGCTGCCATGCGGTGAGTGCCAAGGGCTGAGAGTTCCCTCAGTTCCCTGAGGGCCAAGCTGTCCCTGGGACACAATGACATTGCTGCTGCCCTCAGCTCGCTGCTGGAAGCACCTCTGCAGGCTGAGAACTACCACCAGAAATTCCAGCTGCTGCTGCACCTGGAGGAGATCCAGATGGAGGTGGACATCCGGCGCTACGACATGCAGGATGTGACCATGGTGCAGGACAGGGCGCTGCTGGTTCTCGATGTGCGTAGGGGGCTGAGGGGTGCTGGCATAACACTGGCACTCCCAGAGTGCCTGGCATCACACTGGCCCTCTGGCACAGGTGCCTGGCGTGGCTGAGAACCGCCCGTCCCTGCTGAGAGGGGACCACCTCTTTGTCCACCTGAGCAGCAAGCGGGACCATTCCCCGCTCGTCCGGTACAAGGGCTACGTGCACAGTGTGGAACTGGAGAAGGTCAGGCTGGGCTTCTCCTCCAAGTGAGTGATGTCCGCTCCCAGCAGCCTTTCTTAGAGGTGCCAAAGGCTGGGAGCAGGTTGGAAAGGGACAGGAGGGCATGGGAGAGTGTCCCGTGCCCTGCTCATACCGCTCCTTCCCAGGCTGCAGAAGATGTTTGTGAACAACTTGAAGTTTGATGTGACCTTCACCTTCAGCCGGTTGCCACTGCAGGTCCAGCATCGGGCTGCAGTCATGGCCATGCACTATGGCTTGTCCAGCCTCCTCTTCCCCTCTGCCTCCTACCACAAGTCCCTCTTCCCAGGCCCCTTCCAGCCCCGGTGAGTCCCCAGTACTGCAGGGCGGGAGGGTCCGAGGGATGGAGGCAATGGGGCTCCGGCAGCGCAGCCTCTGCTCCCACAGGTGGTTTAACCACAAGCTGGAGACCAACGAGGAGCAGTGCAGAGCCGTGACCCACATCGTGACAGGGATGTCCCGGCCTGCCCCATACCTCATCTTTGGCCCCCCTGGCACTGGCAAGACAGTCACTATGGTGGAGGCCATCAAGCAGGTGAGCGGCCGGTGCCCAAATCCAGCCCTGAGCATTGCTGCCCACTTTCGCCCATGGGGCTCAATGCTATCACCTCCTCCTCCCATCCAGGTGTGGACATGCTTCAAGGATGCCCGTATCTTGGCCTGTGCCCCCTCCAACAGTGCCACAGACCTGCTGTGCCAGTGCCTCATCAAGGACATTGCCCCTCAGAACATCTACAGGCTCATTGCCAGCTCCAGGAACTATAGGGAAGTGCCCACTGATATCATGGTAAGTCCTTGCCCCTCCAACCTGAAATCCTGGCAGCACATCTGGGCGGGTGTCCCCCGGGATAGTGGGACCTCACCCAACGCCTGCACTCCAGCCCTGCTGCAACTGGGATGATGAGCAGAGCAGCTACATATACCCAAGCAAGAAGCACCTGAGGCACTACCGGATCATCATCACCACGCTGGTGACAGCAGGAAGGTCAGAGGAGCTGGGATTTTCCCCAGCACCTGTGGCAAGTGGACCCAGGGCTGCCTTGCAGCCAGGCTGTGAAGGCAGTCCCTCTGGGATTCAGTGGGGAGGGGTTAGAGGAGGGCAGGCAGAAGGAGGGGAATCCCTCCTCTGTGGAAGGATGGGGGTGAAGGGTAGGAGAGGAAGGATGGCCAAGTGGGGCAGGATGCTGAGACAGCCTCATTCCACCTCTCCTCCAGGCTGGTGTCAGCCAACTTCCCCCCTGGGTTTTTCTCCCACGTCTTCATTGATGAGTGTGGCCATGCAGTAGAGCCGCAGAGCGTGGTCGCCATTGCAGGTGAGTGGTGCCTGGCTGCTGTCTCAAGGACCAGCATCTCTGCATGGCCTGGGGTCCCTCCCATTCCCCACTGAGCTCTTCCTGTTCCCAGGGCTCCTGGCTCCCATGGACCAGGAGACCAACCCCAACGGGGGGCAGCTGGTGCTGGCAGGAGACCCCAAGCAGCTGGGCCCTGTCCTGACTTCACCACTGGCCATCCAGCATGGTTTGGGTGAGTAGGGAGAGGGGTGGGAGTGCTGCAGGCACGCCACAGGGGCTGAGTGGCCTTGTGGGGAGCCACAAGATATCACTGGGCACAGGCACCTCGTTGCTGGAGAGGCTGATGCTGCACAACCCCCTGTACAAGAAGTCGAGTGGAGGATACAACCCACAGTTCATCACCAAACTGCTTTGGAACTACAGGTGGGGACAGGGACAATGCAGGAAGGGATTGAGCCAGGCAGGATTGGGAGCGTGGCTCTCCAGGATTTGCCCCCCAGAGACTCGTAGTGGCCCAGCTGGTGTGGGAGATGGGAGTGCACCTGCTGTCCTGGTTGCACGGTGCCTGAGAGGGTTCTGGATCCACATGGCACCCACGCCAGGCACTGTCCTGCCTCTGCCAGGTCCCATGAGGCCATTCTCAGGATCCCCAACGAACTCTTCTACGACAACGAGCTGAAGGTGTGCAAGAGCGACGGGCTTGACATCCGGAATCTGTATTGTACCTGGGAGGAGCTTCCCAAAAAAGTGAGGGGCACAGCAGGGACTGGCCCAGGGGGATCCCCAAGGCACAGGCAGAGCAGAGCCAAATGTTTTTCATCCCCAGGGCTTCCCCATCATCTTCCACGGGGTTTGTGGGGAAGACCAGAGAGAGGCCAGGAGCCCCTCATTCTTCAACACGGCTGAAATTGAGGTCCTGGTCCACTACCTCAAGAAGCTGCTGCAGAGCCAGGGCAAGGGAAGCTGCCCCGCTGTGTCCCCCAAGGAGATCGGCATCATTTCTCCTTACAGGAAGCAGGTGAGGGACACAGCTCTGCAGGCAGGGCATAGGCAGAGACCTCCCCAAGGGACAGGGAATACTGGGATGAATGGACAGCCGCAGGGCTGGCACAAGGATGGCCCTGTGGTGGCTGCATTTTGCCACATGCCTCCGCTCAGGTAGAGAAGATCCGGAGAGCCATCACCTCCCTGGATCCGGATCTGCAGAAGCTGCCGGACATCAGCCAGTTGAAGGTAGGCCCTGAGCATGGAGGGGAGAGGAGCACACCCTGCCACAGGAGGAGGGAGCCCTGCCAGCCCCAGCCCAGGGTGCTCCTGGCCCCTCACCTGCTGTTCCTGCCCCAGGTGGGCTCTGTGGAGGAGTTCCAGGGCCAGGAGCGGCACGTGATCCTCATCTCCACTGTGCGCAGCTGCAGCACATACCTCCAGTTCGACCAGACCTTCAGGCTGGGCTTCCTCAAGAACCCCAAGGTACCACATTGCCCCAATCAGACCCTTCTTCCTTGGCATCCCCTTCTTCCCTCTGGTTCTCACAGGCAGGTAGAGCTGCTCTGGGTGCTCAGTGCCACACCAGAGCTGCCTGCACCCAGGTGGGCTTGGGAGAGGATGAGAGGTGCTGCAGCCAGGTAAAGCCCTCTTGCTTGTCCTCTTCAGAGGCTTAACGTGGCCATCACCAGGGCCAAGGCTCTGTTGATCGTGGTGGGCAATCCGGCTGTGCTCAGCAAGGACCGCCACTGGCACAGGTGAGCTGCTCTGGCCCCTGCCACAGGCAGTGCTCACCAGCACGTGCCCTTTCCGCTGCCCAGCCATGCCCGCTGCCACGGAGCAGTGAGGCCGGTGCCCCTCGTGCCCATGCTCCCCTGCCTCTGCACCTGCAGGTTCCTCAGGTACTGCAAGGAAGAGGGCGGCTACACAGGATACCCCTACGAGGATGGGAGCGCAGCTGAGGACAGAATCGCTGGCAACCTCAATGTGCTGCAGCTCAGCGTTTAGTAGCAGGTGAGCAGAGCTGGGCACTGCCAGCGGGGCCCCAACAGCAGCAGGTTGCTGGTCATGCCGTGCCAGTACCCTGGGGAAGCACCAGGGTTACAGCTGGGGTACTGGGAGGCATCTCCTGCCCCAAATGCAACAGGGCTTACAACGGGTTTTTGCTTAGGGCTTGCATGTTTCCCTCTCAAAGTCAGGGGCCAGCTCCGCCATGAGGTTTCTCTGCAGGAAACCCACCTGGGAAGGGAGGAGAAGCCCCACGAAGCTGCATCCCCCTCAGCCTGCCCCTGGCGTGCAGCAGCTCCTGCTCTTTCTGTCTCAGTCCTGGGGTGCTCCGTGCATGCCTGTGGAGATGGGGCTGAACCCACCAGACCAGAGGGTGTTGCCAGCCTTTGCTGCCAGCCACGAGGCTCACACGAGCATCACACTGCGACCACTCTCCATTTAATCATTTTTTGACATGGCTGTGGCAAAACAATTCTCTGTGACTGGTCTCACCATTCAGTGAAAGGCTTAAGCCTGGAGACTCTGGCCTGGCTGCACAGGGAGCTCAGTGCTGCTGTGATGGGTGACGGGGAGGCGGGACCTGGCCTGGGGCAGGCTGGCTCAGTTCTCCACTGGGCAGTTGCCTGGCCTGAGAGCTGGCATGGCTGTGCAGGCACTTTGTTTCCCTGGAATAAATGTTTAGAGAAAAGCAGTGTATTGAGTATTGAGTGTGTTGAGTGTATTGAGTGAGTTGAGTCCTGGATGGGCCTTGCTACTACAGACAGGGCTTCCAGAGCAGCATCAGGCTCAGTGCAGCCCTGTCCCCACCTGCTCCAGGGGTAGCATGGCTCCAGCAGTGACAGCAGTGCCCATCACCCAGGGACTGGGTACAGCTGAGAAGCTCCTGCCTGGCCCTTCCCACGTAAGCTGCTTCCTAGCTCTTTAGAATCCACAGGGTGCTGAGCCCTGATCCTCCACCAGCAGCTGAAGCAAGAGGGGCTGGGAGCCAGGCAAGTCCCTACTCTGCAGCACAAGGCCCCGATCCCCAGGCAGGAGCCTGGATCAGTGAGGGGCACAAAGGAGAGCCAGAAGAATACACAAGCAAAGTTACAATTACTAAAATACTGGTTTGCATTTATTCTCCCAATTATGCAGTTCGGTTTACTGCTACCAAGTCCGTGACCGAGGCAGACTCAGGGGCAGCAATACCGGCAGAGCTGGGCGCACGTCCCGGGAGGAGAGCTCCTGGCAGCAGCTGAGCCCAGCTCTGCTCACAGACAGGCTAAAGCTGCCCAGGCAAGTCTGTAACACTGGTGCGTGCTGCCTGCACAGCCAAGGAGAGCAGGCAGAGCACACCGAGGGCCTGGCACACCCCACACATGAGCTGTGGCATGAAGCAGGCACCTCCTGCTTCTGTGGCACCTGCCCAGAGCTGGGGAACGAGAGTGAACACCGCACCAATTCCCATGGGAAAGGCAAAACCAGGGAGCTCGGTACAACATGGGGAGCAACACAAACACCCAGCCCATGCAGAGCAGCAGGCACTGAAGGCACTGGCCCCTCATGGCCCCGGAATGTCGCAGGGACACCTCACGAGCGTGGGTGGCAGCTCTGGTGCAAAGGGCTCAGGGCAGGTAGTGACACCACGAGGTCCTGCTTGGGCTGTCTGCCAGCACTCCCTCCCTGGGCAGGGCAGCCAGGTGCCGGTGCAGGTGCCAGCTGGGGCCGCTCACAGCAGCGGGCAGCCTCTGCGCTTCTTGTTCTTCCGGACCTGCAGGCCAGCACGGGTGGCCATCTCGAACACCTCCCGCACCCCTTCCTTCGTCTTGGCCGAGCACTCAAGGTAGCCAAAGGCATTGATCCTGTTGGCCATGTCCCTCCCCTCCTCCGGCTTCACTGGCTCCTACGAAGCAGTAAAAACAGGGTTTGGAAACGTTGCCAGAACACAACAGCAACTGCCCTTGGGGCACCCAGCCCCTCCAGCAAGGATCTGGTATGGGCAGAGGTGGGTTGCTGGCTGGGGGACCCAGGGCTGTCCCCACCTGCTTCATCTTGGCCAGCTCCCGCCGCGTGTGCTCGTCATTCCGCAGGTCCTTCTTGTTCCCCACCAGGATGATGGGCACATTGGGGCAGAAGTGCTTCACCTCTGGTGTCCACTTCTCAGGGATGTTCTCTTCAACAAGCACACATGGAATCTAATGAGATGAGGAGCTGCTGCCCCACAGCTCCTCACAGAAACCAGCCCCAAGCTTTTCCCCTTGGAGCAGGGAGAGCTCTCCCCACAGCATCCTCCTCTCCCACCACCTCCACCCAGTCAGCAAGTTCCCAGCATTTCCCTGAAGTGCACACAAAATCAGGGGATGAAGGGAAAGCTCTGGCATCCTCGAGGGGCAGCATGGGGGCTTCCCAGACCCCAGGGGGTTCAGTAGCAGCACCCAGGTCTCCCCTCAATCCCCGGTCCCTACCAAGGCTATCCGGGCTGTCAATGGAAAAGCACATGAGGATTACGTCTGTGTCCGGGTACGAGAGGGGCCGCAGCCTGTCATAGTCCTCCTGTCCTGCTGTGTCCCACAGGGCCAGCTCCACCTGAGAGGGGACAGGGACATGCCTCAGTGGCTCTGCAGGCCAGGAGTG
This sequence comes from Monarcha castaneiventris obscurior, assembly GCA_026261815.1. NCBI lineage: Eukaryota > Metazoa > Chordata > Aves > Passeriformes > Monarchidae > Monarcha > Monarcha castaneiventris. The sequence continues at coordinate 878,655 of JAMPIT010000451.1, forward strand.
ACAGATTTATCTTCCCCAGGTATAGCTGTGCTCTTCCTCAAACTGGAGCAGGTTCAGGGTGACCCAGAAATGCTAGAGCCATGGGGCTCCCCTGTGCAGGTGCATCCGAGCACAGACCAATCCTAGCAACAGCACTGGGCGGTGGCACTGCCAGCGCAGGACCATGGAAAAGGGCATGGGAATGGCAATGGCCCTTACCTGCTTCCCATCCACCTCAATGTCAGCAATGTAGTTCTCGAACACGGTGGGCACGTAGACCTCGGGGAACTGGTCTTTGCTGAACACAATCAGCAGACACGTCTTTCCGCAGGCACCATCTCCCACGATCACCAGCTTCTTCCTGATGGCCGCCATCGCTGTGGGGACAGGAGCAGGTGAGCAGGACAGAGCAGCACGGGCAGTTCACACTCCTGGTCCCCCAGATTCCTGTGCACGACAGCCTGGGAGGTATCAGACACAAGCAGCTGGGCACATCTCACTGTGAGTAGCCAGTGACAGACAGGACAGACGCTTCCCCAACCTTCTGTCAGACACCCCTTCAGCTCCTGCACACATCAGCTCATGGGCATCACAAGAACTGGCCTGACTGGAACCATTTACACCCAGCACTGCTGCTGTGGCTGGGAGAACCATCCCAGCTGTGATCAGTGCTGGTGGCTGCACCCAGGGACCTTGTGCGAGGTGATGAACCACTCTGCCTTCCCCAGACATCCAACCCCCCCTGGCTTTGCTGTGTCACCACCCAGGTAACCAGGATTTTAGACAACCTCGGAGTTCCACGCACATGCTGGGTTTATTTAAAATTATAAATTCTTCAGGGCAGAAACTGTGCTCCAGGTTTCATCCCGGCACACTTGCCAGCCCCCAAATAATCTGATCAGCAGCTGGAACGCACCAAGCCAAGCTCTTGGAGGTCTGGGCAAGCAGGACCTGTGTGCCTGGCACCCGGCACCGGGCTGGCCCTATCCCAGCCCATCTGACAAAGGAGCCTTTGCCATAGAACCAAGAGAGCCGACACTGGCCCTGGCAGCAGGAGAAGCTGCCAGTCATCATTCAGCAAACAGAGATGAAACCCCATGACAAAGCAGGCAACTTTCTGCCCCAAGGGAAAAGGATGCAGTTCTGCAAGGAAAACTGTGCCTTTGCATCCCTCCGTTTCAAAAGAGGTTTACTGCCGAGCCTGGGAACCAGCCAGGGCAATGCCACAAAACGCCTGGCACAGCATCTGAATGAGGCATGAGAAAATCAGCCCTAGTGGGATCACATCCCTTCCCAACCTTGTGACCAAAATCTCTTTTCCATCCCCAGATTCCCAGTCCAAAGAGCCTGACCCACTCCTTACATGCCTTCAGCACATAACCAGCTCCCTGTCCCTGCAGGGATCCTAGGAATGATGCAGGCTGACATGTCAGGGTTTAATCCCTGAAAATTCACACTGCTCTGGGGGAAATTACAGGTGACCAGGATACCTCTCCTGAAGGCAGGGATGTTCCATGCTTCCCCCCTCATCCCTACCCCTCTCCAAACCCTCTGCCCAGGCAGCAGGATGGGAAGGAGCCATTCATGCTGGGAGCCTGGGGAAGGTTCACAGGAAATAACCCTGTGGGAAGGACACTGATGATGCATAGAGTGCAAGCTGTGGGAGTGGATCATGCTGGGATCACTCCAGGATCGCTGGGATCACTCCAGGATCACTGGGATCACCCTGGGAAGGCCAGAATATCACAAGCCTGGCCTTTAACCAGGGCACTGATACCGAGCCTTAACAAAAGCCAGGCATCTGTCCCTGCCCCAGCGATCCCACCCTCACCCTGTGCCAACAGAAAAGGGACGAAAAGGGTAACACAGGAGTCTGGCTGCATCATAATTAGCTGCAAGTGAAGGATTAAGAAATGAGCCTGAATGGCTGACTCGCATTCCAAAGGCAGGCTGCAGAGCTACTTGTCTCATTGACATGCCTGGCAGGTCACCCTGGCCACACAAACCCTGGGGAACCACCCCAGTTTCACAATTCAAACTGCCCAATGGGTTGGGCAAAGGAGAGAGAGTTTTCACCCATCCCCAGACCAGACCCTGCTGTAGCCATGGATCTTTGTAGGTTCCAAGCATTTTGGCTCACAAGCTGAGGCAGGAATGGTTCATGGCTGCCGAGTGCTCTGGAGCTATTAATAAAAATAGAAAGCTGGCACTTGAAAGGTGAGAAGAGTGAGGATCAACGGCTGCATCCGGGAGGATCTGACATTCCTCAGCTGGGAGCCTTGGTGTCAGGCACACATCCCAGTGGAGCAGCATGTCTACAGGAAGGTGAGCACATTTGTGCAACACTGAAGTTGGAGAAAAAAAGAAAAAAGGTGCTCCAAAGGGTCCTTTTTAGGGACCGGGGGCACTTTTTAGCTCCTGTCCCTACTCCTCATGCCTTGCTGCTCCTCCCATCTGGGCCAGGCATACCCACAGTCCCACACAGGGCCAGCTGGCCAGGAGCTCATCCAAGGAGACACAGAGTTTGTGTCATGGAGGCAGATACAAGGGCTGGAGGAATCTGCTGGCTCCTGCCCACTTGAGGACAGAAAGCTCTCGAGGACAGCACATCCCTGACACAGAAATGCATCACCCTTGCAATCACAGGATCATTAAAGCTGGAAAAGATCTCCAAAACGCACAAGTCCAACCCTTTTTGCAAACCATCCTTCTTGTCTGACCAAAGGCTCGTCCTCTCTCCAGCAGCATGTCCACAGCACAGAAAAAGGAGAACTCGGGGAGAAAAAAAGCCTGTTTACTTGGACACAGAGCTTCTTCGCCCACAGCAAAACATGATATGCTGCTTTGTGACTCCGTATCTCCAAGAGGAAAGGCAGTTTGGGCCGTGCCAATATCTAACCCACACCACCACGCAGACGACAACATCTGCAGCGTAAGGCACAGCAGATGGCCAAGGACACAAACAACTGCTCCCAGACGGACACCGGGATCTCCCCGTGCCCAGTCTGCAGACATTGGACTGAAACCAAAACCAACCAGAGTGGCACTGCTCCTGCCCAAATGCTGCCCTGCCATACACTGCCCTGCAAGGGGCACGGCAGACGCCCCAAACTGAGCACAGTCACCGCACCCAGAGCTCCTTCCCACGGCCTTCAACATCCTCCCTGACCCGGGACGGCTCCAGGCCCCAGCAGCTCCCGACCCCGGCGTGATGCCGAGTGGTGACTCAGAGGGCAGAGGCACTGTCCCCACCCAAAATCTCAGCACAATTCATTCCATTACTCAGGAGAGCCATCCAGAAATAGCCCATTACTAATCCAGAGCTGGTGTGCAAAGGCAAGCCGGGCAAGGAGGCTGGAAGAGCTGTGAGCCTCAGGGGTCGGCTGGGTGCCCCCATCCGTGCCCTGGACCCAGCAGCTGGCACACCATCAATAGCAGATGCCAGCAGCTCTCTGTTCCAGCAGAGATGAGCTTCTTTGCCAGGGGATGCTCTATTGCTCAGCAGGATGAAGCCAGTCTGTGGGATGAGGAGTCTGATGCAAAGGTCTTTCCACTGTTGCCAGATTTTGAGCAGATAAAAAGAGGGGAAAACATGAAGACAATTTCATGAAAACAAACAGGGCAATCCCAAGTACAAATGCGGAAGAATGAATTGAAAGCAGTCCTGAGGAGAAGGACTTGGGTGTGCTGGTGGATGAGAAGCTCAACACGACACAGCAGTGTCCACTGGCAGCCCAGAAATGCCCCCATGTGCTGGGCTGATCCCACAGCGTGAGCAGCAAGGGAGGGGGGAATTCTGCCCCTCTTCCCTGCTCAGATGAGACCCCACCTGCAGAGCTGCCTCCAGCCCTGGGGCCCAACACAGGGAGAACAGAGCTGGAGCAAGATCATGGAGCTGGAGCCCCTCTGCTCAAGAGCCAGCCTGGGAGACCTGGGGGTGTTCAGCCTGGAGAAGAGAAGGCTCTGTGGAGACCTTAGAGCCCCTTCCAGAAGAAATTGTTCCCTGAAAGGATGGTGAGGCCCTGGCACAGCTGCCCAGAGAAGCTGTGGCTGCCCCATCCCTGGAAGTGTCCAAGGCCAGGTTGGACACAGCTTGGAGCACCCTGGGATAGTGGAAGAGGCTCCTGCCCAGGGCAGGGGGTGGAACAAGATCAGTTTCAAGGTCCCTTCCAACTCAAACCCTTTTGGAATTCTATTATAATCTGAAGACAGCTTTACTACAACTGCCATCAGGCCAAATGATTAAAAGGATACCATCATTTGCAACAGACATAGAAACTGAGATTTTAAACTCTGCCAAGTGCCAACCACCCCAAATTACAGCCAAGGCTACCCAGCCCACGCTGGCCATCCAAACTGGCAGCTCTTGGGTGTGAGCAGCACTCATGCGGTCCCACTGGAGATGCCTCCTGTTCATCCATGGAGATAACAAAAGGGAGCAGCAACCGTGTGCCAGCATTTCCCACTGCCAAACCCCACAGGGCTCCCATGCCCATCCCCACACCTGCTGCTGCGGGCACGCTGGGCCCACACAGGGATAGCTGTGGGTTTAGTTTGTGCCACCACTGCCAGCACCAGCCAAATCCTGAGCAGGCATCTCCTTCAGCTCCCCAAAAAGCTGCAACATGACCCCAAATTACTCTGTTCTACTTTCCAAACAACTATTCTAAAGCCATCACCATAAAATCAGCCAGGCTCCAGGGCAGCCCTTGTGTTACTGGACTCTCCCAGCTTTGTGCCTCAAAATGTTCCTGCTGAGCAGGATATGGGGAATTCCTCTGGCAGCAGGATGTGTCCATCATCCAGGGTCTGCTACGAGGACTCAGGAATAGCAGAGAAAGATGTTAACGCTTTGAAGAACTCCAGCCAGGGACAGAAATCTTTTAATGAACCTCCTTGGCCAGACGAGTTCCTAGAGGTAACAGAGGGGTTTTGTTCTAAAGCAGAAATTCCCAAGCGCTGCTGACGGCCTCACCCCAGTCAGACCGGTCACACGAGGGATCATAGCCCTGGCCAGAGGCACAGCTCTGTAGTCTAGGCAGGGCTGGGGGAAAAAAGAGTTGTGCTGGGAGCAGCCCCTTGGCAGGGACACCCCCCCACAGGGATACTCCCAGTGCTGTGGGGCAGTTCTACTACAGAAACGGTTTGAGCAGTTTGGACTCACTGGTACAATCATAACATAAGTAGACTTCCAAATTAAAACCCCACAGGAATGCCCACAGTGGGGATTTCATTTGCTGAGACACCTAAACCATGGCCAGGGTAGTACAGGACAAGTGTCTTGGCCACTGTTGCAACTACCAGAGGGACTCTTACTACAGAATCACAGAATCATTAAGGTTGGAAATCAGAAAAAATTTCCAAAAAGGGCTGGAAGCAAACAGTGATGCTAAGGGGAAATGCAATGGGCAGGGCAGAGCTTGGGCTCCTGGGCGGACCACAGCTCGAGACCATCCAAGTGGCGCTGGCTTTGGCAAAGCAGCACCTGCAATTTCATGCTCGTCCAGCCCCGGGGCTGGCCGAGCTGCACAGTCTGTGCAGCACAGATCAGCCCCCAGCCCTCGCCCAGGCCAACATCCATCACTGCCACCCAGGGTTGACCCACACCAGCATGCTCCACCAGCACCCACTGCTCCAAGCCTCCTGGCTCGCCTGCCATCCCACCTGCCTCCGCTGCCGAAACTACCCAGCCAAGGAAAATGTCTGTATTTACCACTGACAGAGCTGCCTGAAAGCTTCCTCAGACCTACAGACCTGCCATACCAAACAACAAGCGATCATCAAAACAGGAGCTCAACCCAGTGCTCAAGTTTAGACCCTACCCATTTTTTTGAGATATTCTTTGGGCACAACCAGGCAGGCTGAGCTTAACACACGCTCCAGCAGCAAAGGGCAACTGTCCAGACCCAGACCCGGAGCAGAGTGTCCAAGCTGGCTCATTTTCATTGCTACATCCCACAAAAAACATCCACAAGCAAAACAGAGAAAGGAACTTGGAACAGAAGAATTTGAAAGCCTAAACAAAGCTCAAACCACAAGTGTTTGAGCTTTGTGGGAAAAGCTGCCTGCCCTTACCTCCTTTTCCAAAGGACATCATGCCATGTTCTTATTTTACCTCCTGCAGTAGTGACAGCCTTCCCAGCCTCACGGTAGCGCAAGTGTCTTGCTGAAAGCTCCAAATAACATGCCACAATATCAGCAGATGCCTGTACTTGTGCAACGCCTGACTGCCCCAGCGCCGATCAATATTTGCTAATACAATTCCTTACTTTTCATGTCAATACGCCTCTCCAGTGCAAACGGCAAGTTGGGAGGTGAGCCTGGTTAAATGCTCCCGATAACCTGTTGGAAGACAGTGACTTGGCTTATTTTCCACTTATATGTTTCCCCGGAGAAGCTGTAGCTGTCAGGAACATGGATTCAAGTGAAAGTCCACAAAATCTCATGCAGTCTCTACCTGAGCCGAGGAGGAGGAGCTGGACTTAAACCGAAATTGTTTGGACACAAAAAGCACTTGGCAAAATAGAAACAAAATGCAACTGGTCTCCATGACACACAGCCAGCCAAACCACTACCTCCAGTCTCCAGTTTCCTGGCTGGAACACTTTCCTAGGGATGTTAGCTTGGGGGGCTCAGCCAGGCCCCTGCTCCCAGCCCACCCCATGCAGATGCAACCCAGGGATCACACCCCCATTATCAGGGGGGTGTTGAGAGGCTGGGGCTGGGTTTAGGGGGGTTGGCGGCCACTGGGAGACTTGGCTGCCAGACTGCTAGTGCTGGAAAAGGCCACGCAGTCATGCTTTTGGAATGCTCCCTTGCTCCTAAGACATTACACAATTATTTCCCCTCCCCGCAAGCCCCCCTAATATAAATGTTTAAGAATGAGCTCAGCAGTAAGGAAAGGGAACTTTTTTCCTTTTTCTGAAGAAAACACAGAGCGGTCACTCCATGAGCAAGGCTGTGCATGGGGACACTGCTGGAGTGCAGACTGTGGGGAGGGATGTGGGATGGGGTAGCAGCCCCCAGGCTCGCATCCCAGGTCAGACACTGCCTGGGAGACAACTGCAAGTTGGGACCCATAGCCCAAGGCCACCCTCAAGGGATGACAACCTGCAGTAACTGAGGTGCAGCTGACCCATCCCTCACCACACTCAGGGACCCCCACCCCATCCCAGGCACACCCACCCCACCCTGTCCCGCTGCACCCCACCCAGCTCAGCTGGGCCACCCACCCTATGCCCCATTCCCCCAGCAGTGCCTGGACCCCAGCGCTGCACTGATCCCAGACCCCAGTAACCCCAGACCCCACCTTTGAGCCGACACCTTACCAGAAGCGGTAACCCCACATCCCACTAGTAACCCCAGACCTCAATCCCTCCAAACCCTACCAGTAAAACCTGATCCCAGTTCTCCCAAGCACCACCAGTAACCACAAAGCCCTGTTTCCCCAGACTCCACGAGTAACTTAGACCCCATCACAACCAGTAATCCAGACCTCAGTTCCCCCGGATCCCAGCTCTGACCCCACTCCTTACCAATACCCCCCACCCCAGCAGTATCCCCACTGCCCAGATGCCCCCTCCAGCACGGAGCCCAGCCCCCGCAGCCCCAAGAGTGCCCCTCGCCCCGCTCGGCTCCCCCAGACCCCGCACCTCTCTCCGCCGCTGCCCCGTCCCGCTCCCGATCCCGTCTCCAGCTCCGTCCCCCGCCCCGCCGCGCGGCTCCGGCACCGCCCCGTCCGGGGCCGCCCGCCGAGGGCGGAGCGGGGCCGTGCCGGGCGGAGCGGGGCCGTGCTGAGCCGTGATGGGCTGTGCCGAGCCGTGCCGTGCCTCTTCCAGCGCTGCCCCGCCGGGCTCCGGGACCCGCCGGTGTTTCCCCGCGGAGTCCTTAGGCCCCGAGGGCGTTCTGCCGGTTCAGGCTCCCGGGGCTGAGCTGCTGCCCTCAGACGCCCCTGTGCCAGGTAGGACCAGCAGCAAAGGGCACTTCCCCCTGTGATAGACTCGGAAGTGGCTGAGGGACGTGCCTTGTCCCCGGGGTGTCAGTGCCCTCCACAGGGGCCCGGCAGAGGGGTCTGCGATGAGCTGTGCCCCGCGTTAAGGTGACCCCAGTGCCACCGGTGGGGATTCCGGCTCCCCGTGCCCTTCACTGTCGGGAGGGAGGACCAGGTGGCTGCTCCCCTCTTGACATCCAGCTGCAGGGCAGAGTTCCTGTCCCTCAGCCAGGGAGAGGCAGCCCCAGGAGGCTGGCCCAGACCCAGGCTCATAAACCGCTGCTATTTTAAGGGCTTGCAGACAATTTTTCTTAATTTACCAAGCCCCAGGCCAGGAATTGGTTCCAAAGGAAATGTTTCCTTAGTAAAAAAGGGAACCACAGAGGAAGCTTTAAAAGCAGCCTCTGCCTCCTTGCCTTATCCAGCAGTTGGGCAGTGACCTGGAAAAGCAGAGCCGGTTCTCAGCCACCAGCACGAAAAGGAATGTGCCAGGGGAACAGGGCTGTGCAAACAAGTGTGGAGAGAGTATCAGTGGTACCAGATGCCATCAGAGGGACGTGGGACATCAGGAATGCTTCCAGCAGGCAGCCGACCCTCGAGGCAGAGGTAGCTGCTGCTTGAGTGTCTGAACTCCCAGAGAGGGATAGTCACATTCTTGGGAGCCACAGCCTGCCCCACTCCCTCCCCCATAGACAGGAAAACCATTAGCCTTTTCTCCCTTCCATTCTGCGTGTAATGTTCTTGTTCCCACCAGACTGGCCACTTCTGCTGCCTCCCGGCCAGACCCAGGGATCCAAGACCCCCAGGCAGCACCATGCTGAGACTGGCAGCACAGCAGTTCCCGGGCAGTCCCTGGGCACGGGATGGATACTCCGTGGGCTCTGACCATTGCCAAGGGCAGAGGGACAGCAGCTCACATGGCTTTGTGCAGGCCTGTTTGCCTGCCTACATAAATTAATCAAAGCTAATTGGCTTTTCGGTAAGTCTTCTTTGCAGGAGCTCTGCAAAGAAAGACTTTGAAGCAGGACTGCAAGTGGTAAAATCTTTATTTAAACACACAGTGCTACACAAGGACAGGCTCCCGGCCCCAGGACCTCTCCCTGCTCCCTTCAGCATGGATGCCAACAGGTTCAAATCTCGCTGCACAACTTTCACTTTCCATTATGTGCACCCAGTTTATTTACATCTCACTGGTTACAGGAGACAAACAACATTCACCAGAGGTGACACTTGACAAGAGCTGGCTGCACCCAGTGACAGGACTCAAAACTACTGATGCCACAAAGCCTTTCCCAAACAAGGGACTATGGCCCAGCTCTCCCCATCCCCACAATGCCAGGATGGGACAATCCCTCACAGTTTAGGAGGATGCAATACGCTGCAGAGGTCTGGGAAATGAATGCTCCAGGTCAGAAATGTGTGTGATGCAAAAATCCTGTGCAGAGATCAACTGCTCCAGTTCCCCTCTGCACCAGTTTTGAGACTGTTAAGGAAAATGTGGGAGCTGTCTTCCCCTGCCCTGGTCACACCAAGCTGTTTTTTACAGCCCTGGGCTAAGCAGATCCAGTGCAGTTAAGCTGCTAAGCTCGCCTGAATAGGCCTGCTCTGTGTGAGGCTGCTAACTCAGAACCACTCCAAAATGTAGACATACATTCATAGGCTCCCCACACCAAGAAAGGATTTAGACATTTTCCAGCTCAGCTCTCCAGTTTAAATAAATAATTGGCTCCAGAAGCACTGCAGTGATCCAAGACATGAGAGGATGGTGGTAGAACCTGTGGCACAGCCAGTGCCAGTGCAATGGCTTATCCCTCCTCAGGGCTCTGGGTGCATGGCAGAGCTTGGTCACCGCTCCAGTCTCCCGCACTGGAGACTGAGACAAGGTACATGACAGAATGAAGGTGTGAGGGGCTGAAAATTGTGAGCACAAGGCTGGGATGGCCATTGTGGGGCCCCAACTGGACTTGTGCCAGGCTGAGCATTGCCCATGGAGCTTTATTCCCAGTCACATCCCATCTGAACCCCAGCTCCCAGCTCCAACAGCAGCTTCGGTGTCACTGGCAAAAGCATCACAGGGCAGGAGATAGGGGGTGACTGCAGCAGGTATGAGTGCCTCAGTAGCCCCACGGCTGTCGCACAGGGCTGGAGTCAGCACAGCCATGGCAAGGGGCAGAGGACATGCTGAGGAGCCAAGGAGCCTTCAGGCTCTTCACAGCATTGAGAAAGTAGCAGCACAACCCCAGTGTTCATTCTCTATCCAAGGCCTCTCCGTCTCCACCTGGGACTGGGATGCAAGAAGGTGGAGGGGACAGTGTGCTCTGGACAGGAGCACAGACTGAGGCTCCAGGTTTCTTACTCTTCTTGCAGTTCAGAAAACGAGTGCTTAAAGGAGAGGTGGCCCTGAGGCAGCCTCAGTGTCCCACTTGTCTCCATCCAGGCAATGCGAGCTCCGCTGCCCCAGGCTCATTCCACATCAGGTGTAGTTGCCAGGGCCACCCAGAGGGATCACAAAAACAGAGATGTCGTCACCAGAGCCCAGCCTGTCGTTGGCCAGCCGCCAGCCCCGCTCCTTCAGCACCCCTCGTGACCGCACCACCAGCTCCTGGGCCACCATGGTGTACCTGGGGGCAGAGCACAGCACAGCTCAACAGTGACCCCAGACCCCCTGATGCAGCATCCTGGCAAGGAGGGAGAAGCTAGAGCAGCTAGAGGTGCAGGAAGGGGTCCCTTGGAAAGATCCAGGCTCAGATACGCACATCCAGGGGAGCAGTGCACGCTGTGGAGCCCAGAGGGAGGCATGGCCACAACACTGCCCCAAGGAGCCAAGCCAAGGGGAGGTGGTGGAGTGCAGGACATGCCCCTTCCCCTGTCCACTTGCAGCTCACCTGCATGGGTCGTTGGGCTCATAGCTCGTCAGCACTTCCATCACCACACCAGCCACCTCCTTGTCATTGGTGACATCCCAGAGCCCGTCAGTGCCCAACACCAGCACATCGTCAGGGCAGTGCTCGTACTGCGTGAGGTCATAAACCCTGACCTGGCAGGCAACAGGGCAAGATGCAAGGGTGAGAGGCAGAGGAGGCTCCTGCTGCACTGGACCTATCATGGACCTGGCCCTGCTGAGTGGCTCTGGCCATTGCAGGAGCCCCTGCGTGCAAAGCAGCTGGCAGCCAGGCTTACCTCTGGGAAGCAGGACAGGAAAGGCTTGATGTGGATGTTGGAGCTGAACACCTTGAGGTCATGGTCTCCCAGGCCTCTTGTGACCCCAATTGTGGCCATCATCCGAGCCTGGAGAATGGTGGAATCGAAAGAGAACTTTAAGCGTCTTTATCTCCAACTCCATTCCCAGCTGAGAATTGGTGGCCTTGGAGTGATGACAGCACTACCAAAAATGGGCTGAAATCCCCCAAAACAGCGAGAGCAGGCAGGAAACAACCCCTGCCAAGCTTCTGCCACAGCACTTCACCTTTTTGCCTTCCCCAAAGATAAGTGGAAACTTCAGGTCATCCTCTTCTATCTTTTTGTAAGCCCTGGTTAAAAGAAGCCAGAGACAAGGTGTCAGCAGGTGAAGGTTTCCAGCACCTCCGCCGACCACTTGGGACCTGGGTACCCAGTGTACCAGAGCCCCCTGCCCCCTGGGATGGGAAGCCAGAGATGAGCAGCCACTACAGCAGGACCCCAGTGCCAATGGTGGGGTGGGGGTTACCAGCCATTCATGTTCTGGTCCCTGTAGAGCATCTTCTTCCCCAGCTCCTTGGGCTGGATCCTGCGGGGGAACTCCAGGTGGGTGAACTCCTTCCCCAGCAGCTCGGGCCTTAGCAATGCCTGCAGGAAGAAGTGTCAGCTCAGCCACAGGGCTGGGACAGCGGGATCTGCAGATCCAGCCCTGCCCAGATCGGGATCCACCACCCACCAGGACCTCGGCTCCAACATTCTGTGGTGGGATAACATCGGCTGCTCTGAAGCAACTTGAATAGGTGCTGGTAAAGCAGCTTCAAACCACCCACCTGTGCTAAGCCAGAGGGGAAACTGGAGCTGAGGACAGCCGTGCCAGCACTCAGCGAGAAGGTGAAACTTTTGCATAGAGAGTTTTGGGAAATAAAGATCTCCAAAAGGGATCAAACAATCAAACCCCAGCAAATTCCAGGAGAAGCTGGAATTTACCTAGGAGTCATAGCTCCAAACCTCCCAGGATCCCAGACTCAGTGCAGGGCATGACACTCACCCAAGGAAAAGAGGGATGGGTCTTTTCTGAAAGAGTGTCCCAGGTGTGACCATGACAAGGGACGAGCAGCAGCACAGAGCCCTACCCAGGGCAGCCCCAAGCCCTCATGGTGCACAGTGTGGAGGGGACCAGGAACAGGGAGATTGGAAAATGCCGAAGGGGAAAGAAAAAGCAGAAAGAAATGAGGAAATTCCTTGGGAAGATGGGGTGGCAGGGAGTTGGTGCAGACACATGGAGATCCCCAGCCTACTCCGAGGGACCCCTGACCACAGCCTGGCATCATGTGGCAGAGCAGCGTGTGCCTGTCCCCAGCCTGTGCCCTGCCACTTGCAGCCAGCTGAAGAGGATCCTGATCACAGCAGTTTCCTCCTCTCGGTCATTCAAAAATAGATTCAAGAAAAAACACCTCAGTGTTTTTCCAAGTACGTTGCAAGCCAGGAAATTTCATCCAGCAAGACCTTCTCCAACACAAACTCCTCCTCCCCTGTGCTGCCCTCAGAAAGGTCTTTATAACCTTAAAGAGTCTCCCTGGTTGACACCAGGGGTTTCATCCAGGAGATGGACAGGGAGCTTTCAGGGAGAAAGACTGAAACCCGCTGGCACACATCGGCTCCAACTCTCCAGAGAGCAGCCAGGGAAGGAACTAGGACTCAGCGGGAGCACTGCAGCTCCTCTGACAGTGAAAGGGAGCACAGTGGATGGAGCAGAGCCACACTCCTCCAGGTTACAGCAGCCCAGGCAGGGGATGTTCCCTGGACAGCAGCAGGACAAGATGGACCAAACTGGCTCCATGCAAACAAACCAATCCAGCCCCATGCCAAAAGCCTGGGCTCTCCATGCCCCGGCTGTGCCAGGCTCGCAGTTACAGACCCACTGAGCCCACAGTAAACCAGGGCTCTGCCAGCCACAGGATGCCCCCATGCCAGCTCCCTGCATCCCAGTGCCTCTTTCCATTCCAGAGAGCAGTCTGGGATGGAGAAGTGCCAACAGCAGGTCCCAGCCATGGGGCTGCCCTTGACTCCAGACGGCAGCAGCCCAGCAGGCAGCACCAGGCAGCACAGGGGACTGGGAGGAGGCCCGGAGGTGTTTCAGCAGGAACGGGGTTAGAAGAAAGGTCTTTCTTACTAAAAACTGCAGCCTCTGCCTCTCTGTCTCTGGAGTAAACTCCCTGGACATTGGAATGATTTCCCCGTTACGGATGATAATGGCCCTGCAATGAAACATGGAAGGATGAGATTAGAGAGAAGGAGAGGAGACTTGGCAGAAGAGCTGAGCCTGGCTCTCCAGGGCTGATTCCCAGGAGTGGTGCAACCCCTTCCCCTCTGCTGCCCACCCTTTTCCCCCTGAGGTGGCGGCTACTTCCTGGCTTCCCTGCCCACCCCGGGCAGGGCACGGCATCCCTCCCTCCTGTGCAGGAGAGGGGCAGGAAGGAAGGGAAAATGAGAGAGAAGCATGGGGCAGAGGGGGATGAAGCAGACCAATCAAAGGACAGGATGTGGTTAGAAAGGGAGCAGCACAAAGGTGGAGCACCCTCCTTTAGAGGGGAGCTGCACACAGAAATCACCTGCAGCAGGACACGGGTGCACGTGCCCATCTCACACCAGCACTCTCACTTGGCTGCTGGGGCTGCTTTTACAGTTTAATGTCTCAAAAAAGCATAAAGGTCTGATTATGAGATGTTTCTGGATGTCATGCTAGGCCTAAGGATCCCCACTGCTGGTGGCTGTGAGTATCCTCCAATGATGTAAGGCTAGGCTAAGTTCAGCTCTGGCAGTGTCTGATGTCCGAGGAGACAGCACAGACTGTGCCTAGAGGCACAGTGACAACCTCAGGACCCTGTGCACACTGACATCCTGCATGGCCGGTGCCTGGCCACTGCTGCCATGGAGGGGACCTGCACCCAAAAGCAGAGTCATGGGGGATCTCCTTCTCTGTCCCAGAGTTGGAAGTACATCCAGCCTCAGAAATTGACCAGAGCCTGTATTTGCTGGTCTGACATTGCTGAGGATAAGGTAACCTGCAGTAATACCCAGAGCAACTGTAGCTGCCCCATTCTTGGAAATGTTCAAGGCCAGGTCAGACAGGGCTTGGAACCTGGTCTAGTGGAAGGTGTCCCTGCAAATGTCAGGGGGTGGAATGAGATGAGCTTTAAGGTCCTTTCCTACCCAAACCATTCTTTGATCCAATGATAAATACCGAGCAGCTCAAACCAGCTTCACCTGCAGTGTCACTTTTAGTGTAAGGTGGACCTGCCCTTCTGCCATTGCCTGGGGGTGTGGGCACACACGGGTGCAGTTACAGTAGCCCACCCCTGCAAATGCATATGGCAATTAAAATTCTTGGCCTCCCAGCTCCCACTGCACATAGATTTGTGTCCTTCTCCTGAAACAGGTCACTGGTATGAAGTGTACCCTAAAATGACTTCTTGCACATTTTTGAAAGCTTTGCTGAGCACAATTTTCACTCCCCAGCCTGCAGCCCAGGCCAGTGCCAGCAGCAGGGGCCAGGGTGTGATCCAGAACCACCTGGGTAGCAGAGAGGATGTTGTTAGGAAGGAAGGGAGCACATCCCAGATTTTGGGAGGCAATTCTACAGCCCTATCTGTGCACAGGGCAAACATAGAGATCACAGTAGGGTACATTGTCCCCGGGGCATGGAGCCGGCAGGGGATGACTCTTCCCAGTTCTGCCTAGACAGGGATGGAGCTGGGTGTTTCTCACCAGCCATGCCTCCAGCACCACCCCACTCTACTGGGGTGTCCCCAGCCAGTGAGCAAAAGGTGAGGGCTGCCCTATGGGGCTGTACCTGCTGTCACCAGCGTTGGCCACGTAGAACTTGCCCATGAGGTAGATGGCAGCCAGGGCGCAGCAGCCCCCAGCCAGGTGCTGAGATGCCCGCTCCCGCTCGATCTGGTCATCCTGGGGAGACAGAGAGAGGCTGCAGGCAGGGTAGGTGGGCAGCCCCAAGGAGCACCTGGCTGCTCCAGCAGCACCTCAGCTCCAGGTGGGAAGTAATGACGAGCCAGGGTACCTTTCCCCACACAGTGGCTGTAGGGCTCGGGGGGCCAGAGGTCTTGTGGGGCAGCCAGGGATGTGGTTTCGCTGGGGCAGTGGGACAGGCAGGAAAGAGCAAGACAGGAGGGGAGTAGGTGGGCATCCTGGAACAAAGTGTAATGAAGCCCTCTGCACCCACACAGGCCTGGAGCCCAAAGCCTCTGCATTCTGAAAGCTCAAAATGCAGGGCATCACAGAGCCCTCTCTGAGACCATCGTGCTTGGAGCCCTCCCTGCAGTCCCCTCCTTGCTGCAGAGCTGCCTTCTGCCAGCGGGGACAAGCTGATGCAAACAGAGACAGCAAAGAGGTGCTGCCAGGGGATGCCCTAGATGATCCCACAGGCAGAGGATCCTCACCATGTGCTTAAAGGCATTCTCAATGGCACCGATCACCAGGCTCTCATGGGACACTGCTTTCTCCAGGTGAAACCGTGGCACAGCATCATTCAGGACCTCCCCATGGTCCTCTGCATAGGACATCTGGTTTGGATTTGCAGAATCGGTCTTCACATCATGCGGGAGGCAGATGGGAGGTGGGGAGGGGTCCTGCAGGATCTCCACGAGGTCCCGGAGCTGCTCACAGATGTGCAGGTGGAGCCTCTCGGATGCCATGACAGCAGCACCACTGCCCGCATGGCCATCAAACAAGGCCCAGTAGTGGAAATGAAAACCTTTCCTGCCCTGCAGGGAGAAGAGGGAAGGTTAAATGAGCCTGCAAGGAAGCAGATGGGATGGGGAATTCAGAGCAGCTGGGGCCACCAGCTGAGGACAGTGGCACGAGTCTCACAGGTCCCAGTGCAGGCAGGAGTGATGTGGGCAGCTGACCAAGGGTGTCTGGACACAGCTGATCCCTGGCTGGAGCCCAGCCCTGCGTCAGACACCTCGTGCCTCCGGCAGCCTCTGAAGGGGAGGCACCACAGTGCCAGCACAGCAGCCACCTCTGCAGCCCACCAGGGCACATGGGCCAGTGGGTCATCCCATGGGGATGGAGGATGGTAGGAGCAGGCAGAGAGAAGGGCCATGAACCAAGGGAATCCCCAGTGTGCACACATCATCACGTGTCCCATCTCATGCCCTGCTGCTAGGCATCTTCCCTATCATGTCCCTGCTTGTGAACACCACAGCTCTCACCCCATTCAGCTCCCCGCTGCCTTCCCTGGATGACAGCCAGCCTCTTGGGCTGGGCCTCTGCTCCACAAACACCACCTCACAGCATGCCTGGTCCTCATTGTGCTGGCTCTTCCCTGCATTTATCACCCTGCCAGGAAGAAAAAAGGTGTAAAGGCCCTTTCTTTCACATCATGTTCCAGCAAATGCCACCCCGCAGCACCTCTTCCCCCCACCCCCAACCCTCCACTCATGCCCCCATGTCCCCAGGGATGCCCTGCACAGGTGCTCCCGTCCTGTCCCAGGTGTCCCAGACCAGCTGTGTGGGTTGATCTGGGGCCAGGAGGCCAGCTGGGTCTAGGGGGGAGCAGCTGTCCACATACACCTACCAAGGGAGGTGACCAGAAATAAACTGGGTCTGCTGTAGGTCCCCACCGCTACCCCAAGCAGAATAACTGCCCAAAAACCTGCACCAGCCTCAAATATACACCCCCGGGACACACACAATCACAGCCTCACCCATGTCCCATCACCTCTTGGGGGGAGCAGGGGGCTCAGGGAAGGAGGGGAGAAAGTGATGATGATGAAACCAGCAGAACTTTTGCAAAAAGATTCACACTGACTTTTCCCAGCCTATGCTGACACAGCAGATTTCAGGTCTAAAATGCAGAACCTGCTCACAGGAAGAAGCTGTAAACACAACAGGGTGATTTTTCTTGGGGCACACTTTCCAAGTGGTTTGCAGAAAAAACTTGGAACACTGAAAAGGGGATTTTTTTCACTCTGGGTACTCCCTACCCCACTATCTCCAGGGACAAACCAACGTCTCATAAAGCTCTCTAGAATATCGGGAAGATCAGCTCGAGGAAGGGATGCGGGAGTGGGCTGACAGCACTGGGCACCAAAAGCCCTCAAAGTCTGACCTTCCCGCCTGCTTTCAGTTAGGGGTGAAACGCGCAGCTAGTGAAAGAAGAAGACAATCAGGTCCCTGAAGGGGAAGTCTCAAGCAGTCCCACTCCCAAGAAAGCCCCGAGTCCTGCCAGAGCCGCCGCAGCTCCTTCGCCCTCGGTACCCCATCGGTGACAGCGGGTGTTGTGCAGAAAGAGCGGAAAACAAAACGGACAGAAGAGCCTAAACTCCTAGGGGATCGGTGAGAGCACAGCCCCTCGCTGATGCTCTCCCATCACGGGCATCCACAGCGCCCGCTCCTCGCTGCTGCTGCTGGAAAAGGGACAGACGCGGCTCACCGCCCGCCGCGACCCACTTTCGCCCCCAAGGTCCCCGCTTCAGTGCCGAGCGGTGCCATCCAGCCCTCCCCAGGCTGCAGCCGCCTCCCCGCTCCCGGCCCCGCTCACTCTGCGTATCCCGTGCTCCAGGGCAGGCGGCGGCGGCCGTCGCGGGGGCTCTGCACCGCCCGCCCCGTGTGGTCGTCGGCGCGGCGCAGCTCCTCGGGAGTCAGCTGCAGGAAGGCCGGCCGGCAGAACGCGGCTGGCGGCGGCGATCCCCGCCCGGCCCCGGCTCCGGCCCCGCCGCCCCGGGGTTCTGCGGGGGGCTGCGCGCCCGCGCCCAGCCCCGCCGCCAGCTGCGCCACGGCAGCGCGCACCCGCAGCAGCATCCCGAGCCCGGCCGAGTGGAGCCAAACCGAGCCGAGCGGGCCGAACCGAGCCGAGACCGCCGCCCCGCCCCGCCTCCCGCCGCGGCGCGGCGCGGGGGGGGGAACCAGGCGCGGCAGCTCAGCGCCGCAGCGCGTACGCGCATCGCTCGCGGTTATCCCGCAGCCGGCGGAGAACGAGTCCCCGGGTAACGACCCCCTGGGCGTCATCCCGCAGCCGGGTGGAGGTGGAGGTTGAGCCCTCCCGGGGAGGGCCCCGGTACTCCGCCAGGAGCCATCCCGGCGCAGAAAATGCTCGGGGCAAGTCTTTTCCCGACTGGAGGTGGGGCTGCGGGGGGACGGGCTCGCCCTGTCCACGCGTTTTGCCGACAGGTGAGTTTCCTAACTGGATCGTCCCAAGGCTCCAACAGAGCCACCTACTCCGGGACAACCTCCCCGTCCAGCGCCAGGCGCTTTGTCACTTCCCCCCCCGCACTCCTCAGCCCACGCGCGGCCATGCCGGGCTATTAATAACCAGCAGCCTGCGGAGGAGCAGGGACGTACCGTGAGAGGGCTGAAAGCTGAACCTCTCCCTCCCTTTCACCCAGGATGCTGCGCTCCAGCCTGAGCAGGATGCGGATTTAGCTGATCCAGAACAATACATCCTCCCTGGCTGGGAGGGGAATAGTCGCCAGCGTAAACACCATCGCTTGCACAGCCTGACCTCAGCACCTCCCTGCCTCTGCGCTCCTGTGACAGCTAAACAAAAAAAACCAAACTGATGAAAAAACACAATACTTACCTACTGTAAAGGAAAATTCAGGCTGTTTCTTAAAATTTGTGTACCCCAGTGCCTTAGTTTCACAGAGGAACCATTTATTCCTGTCAACACGGGGCTTTTGCATTGTAAGTTTCAAGCAGAAGCAGCACTGGGAAGCACTCCAGGCTTTAGTCATCTTCAGCCAGAGATCTTCAAACTGTACCAGATTATTAGGAACACAGTACAGAAGTCACTCAGTGGTACCTGTATTCCCACCTTCTAATCCCAAGATTTAAGGTCTTCGGTACACTTTTAAACTCTTTCAAGACCCTTCAGGACGTGATCTAGTGGGTGGCATCTCTGTCAATGGTGAGGAATTGGAGCTAGGTTATCTTTAAGGACCCTTCCTGGGGGGTTGGAAATAGGTGATCTTTAAGGTCCCTTCCAAACCAACCCTTCCAGCCTGAGGCCAGCACCTCTCTAGTTCCTCTCCAACATTCACCGGTCCTCTCCTCAGCTTCTGATGCCTTCCCCCTCACAGCATCCCTGTCCAGCTGCTGGTCACTCATGGGGTGCTCTTAGATATTCTGAGTGCAATATCATCGTGTTATTAAGGCTGAAAATCACTGGATTCTCCAGAGAATGTGTCTCCCTGCTGTGGGACTGGCAATCTGTCCTGTACTGCTGAGTCATCAGGATGCTTTCCTTGGAAAGAAGGAATTGGCAGTTTCCAGACTGACTTCTGTGACCCTGCTCGATATTTGTTATTTCCCTTACGTTGAGCACAGCACAGAAAGAATGGTCTGACAAATAAACAGTCTGCAGGAATGTTTCCTGAAACAATGTGATGCTAAAGACTGTTTTCCAAGAAAGAGGGCTCCATTTCCCCCTATTCATCCTGCCAGCCAGATACATGCGAAGTTTTCTCCTTATCTTCGAGGCTGATGTTCCCCTTCACAAGGTTGCCTGGCACAAGGCCTGGGGATGCAGATGTTGTAGACTGAGTCAGAGTGCAGGGGAGGCCAATGCCAGCAAATGGCTCTGCCCTTCACTCTTCCCATTCCTCTGGGAGTCCTGCCTGGGATGCTCATGCTTTCCCTGTCTCCCCATCTCACCCAAAGTGTCCCTCCCTGAGCATGGGGGTGTCAGGTACTCACCTTCCATGGGCACAGCTTCAGGTGAAGCACTCCAGCCTGCTGCCATGATAAATGGTGATTTAAAAATTAGTAACACAGGAATTAGTCTTAAATGACTTTATTTTAGTTAATTTCTCATGCAACTGCTCAGGATTGAAAAAGCCTTTCTAAATTTCATCCTTCATCTAGGTTTCTGAGCTCCAGAGGAGGTAGGATGGAGCCAGGGATATTTTTTTGTGAAAGAATGACATGTTGGTGGCATTTAAGCCAGAACAGAAGTAAATGAAACATCTAGATCATAAAAGTACCAGAGGATGTTTTAAAACAGGCTCTTTGTAGCAGTGCATTAGTTGACTGTACAGCCTTACTGTGTAATGAGTAATATATTAATTTATAATTAGCATAATACAGTGAAGCTCAGAAAATAGCTCTGTGCACTCTGGATAATTCATCAACAGAAGAAGCAGTTCCTAATGGTTTCGAAGGTTTGCATGTTCCCTGTAATTGGGAAGTTCCGAATTTATTGTTATTTCTTTGAAGGGATAATTTGATTGGAACCACACATCTTTATTCCCTGTCTGTTCCTGCTGGAGTGCCGAGAAGCCTTTGGAGCATTGCTGCTCCGGGTATGTGTGTGACCTCTCTGCAGGTGAGTACATCAGTGTTTTGCAGAGCAGATGACCTGGATTTGGTACAGACTCCCAGAGGGTTTTACCCTTTCCTTTCCCTGCTGAAAAGGGGAGGGGGCACATTAACTTCCTTGGGTCACTTGGCTTTTTCCCCTCTGCTGCTTCAAAATCTTCCATATCATTTTCATATTTCCCAAGGGATCCTCATTCTCAATTCTGCTCTCAAAGTCTTCAGGAGCCTGCTGGTCTTGTTTGATATTGCCTGACAGTAGAAATACAGAAGAAGAATAATAAATGTATGACAGTAACACTCACTGGAATTTATGGAGCCTCTGGGAAACTTACTTTTCAATTTGGAAGCTCAGACCCCCATTCCAGAGGATGCAGGGAGCAGGACTTCTCCCTGCTTTTTTGCAACAGATCCCAGGCTTCCCAGAGATCCTCTCCCTGGACTGCCGTTTTGACAGGCTGGGAATCTGCACTGAAATTTCCTGTTGTCAGCAAAATCTTCTGAAAAGGGAACAAAATCCTCAGAGATGTGTACTCGGTGCTGAGACAGCCTGGAGGCACTGGGGCCTACTCAGAGGAAGTGGATAAATAAACTTGAATCTTAATTCAGTGGTCCACTGAAAACAGAGTGTGATAAATCTTCCCCAGGAATAAAATATCAGGAGTTCTGCTTTTCCCAGCTTTAATAAAATAATTTGTACCCTTCTGCCTATTAGCAGCTGCAGATAAGTTGATTGCACTGAGCATTTGAAGTCTTCTGGCATGCCCATCTGCCTTTGTGTAACCATTTGCCCCTAACCTTGTACCCCAAGCCCCAACCAATGCATTTTCTTCCTGAAAAAAAACCCAACTGGTTGCTCACCTGGAAAGCACAGAAGGTTTCCAGGCATGTGACAGATTTCTTACATGGGAGCAGGATTTATCACTAAGGATACATCAGGAAACGTTGCTAAGATTTTCTTGGGCAGCTCCTTTCCTTTCCAAACTTGGCTTGTTATGGACACTGGAAACTTGGGTCCCCCCATCCAGTAAAGTACTGGGCTCCTTGAGGAGTCACAGCCAGGGAAGAGAGCAAGGCTGAAGGCTGCTGCTGGACGCTCAATAAGAAGTCAGGATGATAATGATGAGGAGGAATTCCAGCAGAATTTAAATTAAACCAGTTTTACTGAAGTCTTAATTCTTCCCCTGCATTTAAATGCTGTGATCTGGAAAGCAACAAATTTATATTTCTGTATCATTACATCAATAAAGAGATGGGGTTTTGTAGGCTTCCTTATTAAATAATCTGGCCTAATTTAATTGGAATTTGGCTGGTGTGAAAAATAGCTTTGATTTCATTTGCTCTTGATCATTCCACTAAAACTTTGTGATCTGAAAGTAATATGTTTGTATTTACTTATCACGGCACTAGAGACCTGAATTGGCAGGCTCTTGATCAAATTACCTGATGAATATAAACAGCAGATTTAATTTAGTTTCACATGGATTTTTGTCATTATTTTTAAAACTCTTTGATCTGAAGAATGAGATGCTTGTATTTCCTTAATATCTTATTACTGGGGTTTGGGTTAATCTTGTAGAGCTTTTCCTTTTTCTTTTGAGTAACCAAGTCTAACTAATTGGAATTTAACATATGGCAATTTTAACTCTATAAAGGGGGAAAAGGAATTCAGTTTTCTCGGACAAAATAGCAAAGTAACCTCTTCTTGTCATGGGCTGGGGTACTCTCCCCTGGATCCCTGTGTGCATTTTGGGGTGACTTCCCTAGGGAAGAGGTCAAGGTTGTGGGTCCCCCAGGAGCTGGTGGGTCACCTCAGGGCATCTGCCTTGCCATCTCTCTGGTGCCCTGAGGAGACTGCCAGGGATCCCAACATGGCACTTGGCTGGGACTCTCAGCAGTGCCCTTTCCAAGGGCTGGTTTCCTGGGAAAGGAGAGGGTATGCACAAAGGCTTTGGGGATCCCATGGAAAGCAAATGGCTGGGAAATTTGCAGACTGCCCACATGTGATTTGTCTGAACAGCTGCTGTTCATCTGTAACTCAGCTTGGTCTTGGAAATCATTCCACGCTTTCAGCTGAGGGGTGGGGTTGAAGGTCCAGGAGTAAGCGGTGAGCTGTCTTCAGAAACCAAAGGCTTTCATCGATGTGCAAATAGGTTTGAGCAAAGCAAAGAAAATGAGTGCATGTAACTTCAGCCTCTCAGCTGCTCTGAGCCTGCAGGTCTAATTCATGGCAGCAATTGTGTAAATTCAACCTTTGCTCTTGCTGTTTGTTGGTGTTTTAAAGCCTGTTGATGCCTGTTGTGGGAGGAGCCATGCAAGCTGTGTCCTAGGGGCACCGGGAGGGGTTTTCTGGACAAGCCTGGAGCTGCTTTGGGGAAAGAAGTGGCCCAGGCTGGTGTTGTGGTCCCGGGTGTTGGAATTCCCTGTGTCAGAGAGAGTCTCCTGCAGAGCCCGAGCCAGGCTGGTGATGCTATTTCAGTTCCAGGAAAGCGGAGTTTTGGTGGGTTGACACCAAACACAGGCTCATGTTTTGAGAAGAGGGTTGCAGGAGTGGGTCCATCTGTCTGTCTGTCCGTCCCCACACCATTCAGCACCCCTCCGTGCTTGCGGGGCCATCACACCTTTTTTGGAGGGGAAATTAGTTTTTGGGTAAATTAGCTCTGACCAGACATGCTTTGAGGAGAATGCCAGGGCCAGCAATCTGGCTGTCTGTCCGTCCATCCCCGCACCATTCCATGTCCCTCGGAGCTCGCGGGGCCATCACCCCCTTTTGGGGGGGGGGGGGGGGGAAAGGGGGTTGTGTGTGTAAATACTTTTTCCGGTAAATTCTCTCTGCCCGTTCCTCCTCCCCGGCCGCTTTGACGGGCACCGGGGCTGACCGGGGCGGGGCAGCGCCCTCGCGGGCGGCTCGGTGCGCAGCCGGTGCCGCTGCCAGCTCGGGATCGCAGGGCCGGTCCCGGGGCGGCGGCAGCAGCAGCAGGCGGCGCTGCGCCCCTTCGCGCCGGCACCGGGTCCGCCGGGCTCCGCTCGGCTCCGCGCCCGCCGCCCCCGCCCAGCCCCGCGCCCGCCCCGCGCTGCCGCCGCCGCCCGGCGATGCCCGCGGCCCCCGGCGGCTGCGGCCCGCGGAGGCGGCGCTGACCCGGCGGAGCGGAGCGGCCCCCAGCCATGGGCAGCGTCGGCCCCCGCCCGCCCCGAGGCCACCGGCAGGTACGTGCGGAAAGTTTGGCGGGCGGTAACGAGACGGGTCCCCTGGAGCGACTCCCGCGTGGTGCCGAGCGCCGGCCCGGTGCCGCTCCGCGGGGACGCTGAGCCCCGACGAGGGCCGGGGAGCCGGGGTCAGAGGAGCCGCCAGGATCGGCGCGACAGCGAGCACCGGCGGCACCGGGATGCCGGTCCAGGGCTCCGCCGCGGGGTCCAGCGCTCCTGGCTCCGCCCGGCCGCCGTACGTCGCTGCCCGGTCCCCGCGTGTCGCGGTCCCCTGTTGCCCTCCGGGGCTCCCCGGTGCCGGTGTGAGGCTTGGGAGGGTCCCTGCAGTGAGTTTCTCGGGGCCGGCTCTGCCCTGCGCCCTGTTACCGGTGACTCCGACAGCAGCGGCGCCCCCGTCCCTGCCCGCCCGGCGGCGGGGGCTGTGCCGTGCACGGGGATTCGGACCCGGTGGGGCCCTCTCAGGCCACCGGCTCCGGGGGTGGGCTCGTCACGGGTGCTGTTTTGCCAGCACTGCGAAGCTACTCGCCTTTCTGGGAGGCAAAGCACTGCTGGAGAGACCCCAGATTCTGCAGCCGAGGATGCTCCTTTACCCTGGAAGGGGCCATGGATCCCAACTGCCGCTGCCTTCAGCACAAGCTATCCCTGCGGCCAAAGCCTTGAGCAGGACAGGATGGGATTGGGGGCCTTCATCTTCCTCTGCTTCCTCCCTCTCTGCTGTAGCTCCAGCCAGGATGGGTTTGCCTCTGGCCAACACCAGGCTGGGGTAGGGCAGTGGCACTGAGGGCCAGCTTCCTCATGGGGTGGCTCGAGGGGCGCAGGATGATCACGGGTCAGATGGCCCCGTCACCACGAGTAGAGGCTCAGTGGCCCAGAGGAGAGTGTGAGCTGTACCAGTCCCATTCTGGAGTCGTGAGTTTGTCCATGCTGTGGTGCCAAGGCAGGGAAGCAGGAGTCTCCTGCTCATCAGCCATCCCTTTTGCTGCAGAGAGAGGCTTGGGGGGCTGTTCAGTGTGTGGGTGCCCTTTACCTAGAAGAGTTCGTCTGTGCTGGAACAGCCACATCCCAGCAAAGAGCCTGCACAAGTGAGATGTTGTGGATGATGGCCCCTGCCCACATGTGCTTACATGGGTCCACACTGAGGAACCATCATCTCTTGACACACTGGTTGCAACTGAGATTGACAGTCGGAGAGACTGGGGATCTTGACAGTTACTTCGGGTCCCAGCTCAGACCTGAAAGGTGAAAGCAGCTAAAAAATGTTAATGAAAAATTCCACAAAATTCCAAACAGCACATAACAGAATGGAGAATACTGAGATGTTCAATCAATATTAAGTGTTTTGACGTGCCAAAACACCACTCTTCATTTCACACTGACATTCCAGGCTGAAAAATCTCAAATCAGACCAAACATTTGTAGTTGTAATCTCATGACACTGGAGGTTGATAACTGTCAAAACAGCAATTTCTGTGGAGCTGTGTTTTCTAATGGGAGTTTGGTCATGAGTGGGAGCTCTGAGTGCCTCTGCCAGCACGGAGCACTGGGATGCACCTTGTCCTCGTGCTCCCCTGAACCACATGTGCTCTCCCGGCCACCAGTGTGGCTCCTTCTGCTCAGCTCAGTGGCTTCCCTTTGGAGTGTGGCATGGACAGTGTGGGTTGCATTATTGATAACGCTGTGATTTATTTATGCTTCCTTGGCTATAGCAAACAGCTCAGCCTTTCTGAGCTAAATATACTTTGCATTGGGAGCGTGTTGCTGTCCTCTGTGGGATGGAGTGGCCAGTGGAGTGCTTGGTTTTTGGTCCAGCTAAGAGGTTTAGGGATGTCTCCTGGAAACCTCACATGCCCTGGAGGGTCCCATGGGCAGGAGCTGGGGATGGGCTCCCCGAGAGGAGCTCTGGTGTGTGCTGTGGGGCTCGGGCCTGGTGCCTGGGAGCTGGTCTGTGCTCTCTGCTTGAAGCAGGAGCTGGAGCAGCAGCCAGGAAACCAGGGTCTCCTGATGAGGACCTGGCTGCCCTGCTGGACGGCACATGGGAGCTTCGTTGGTACTGGAGACTCCCTGTCACAGGAATTGCAATAGCATTGTGTCTGCTGTCGTCACATCTGGGCTCTGCCAGATGTGCCCCATCATGGGGCAAGACAGCTGTGTGCTTGTCCAGCTGGAACACAGCTCCTCCACGGTGCAGCATGGCTGGGTGGGGGTGACCACGGGTGGGGGGCACTTGCCCCACTCCCGGCTGTGTGCAGTGCTGTGGCATGCACTGCCTCTGGATTCAGGTGAAGGACTGAGCAGCTCTGAGAGAGCTGTTTACTTTGTCATTGAGCAAATAATGCATGCTTTAAGCTGACATCAGTATTTACACAATGGGCTGTCATGTCTCCAAAGGGACTCCAACAGTACCAGCTGCTGCATGATCCCCCTCTCAGAAGCCTCGTGCAGAGTATCACCAGAGATCACCTAAATATGGGTTTACAGGAGGGAGTCTCACAGTCCTGTCACATCACCTCGAGGAGCAGTGGTTTTCTTGCACATTGAGCCATACTGGGCTCTTTTTGGCAATGGAAGGGCTGGAGTAGGATCAGCCCCTCATCACCCAGTGGGCAGGGATGGAGTCAGGACAGCGAATGGGATGCTCCCAGCCACTCTTCAGTCTGCTCCTGGCCAAGCTGACCATCCCATGACATGAATTAGTAGTATTTCTTTACCTCTAAATTCTTTTTAGCATAAAATACATGGTTTTGTCAAGATGCCTTTGTTTTTTTCCTGGGCAAATGTCAACACTTTTGATGACATTTTCTGATTTTTGTTTTCCAGATGGGAGAATCAAAGTGCAAAATATCACTTTAAATCACCACTTTGGAATGAAGCATTTTTCATTTTAAAATGTCAGTTTAAAACAGGACAATTCATTTCTAAACTCTTCAAAACAAGAAATGTCCTTTTTACCACTTCAAATCACTTTGTTTTGATTAAAAATGTCAGTGTTTTGTGTCCTGGCTCTTCCTTAGAGGAGTCTGTTTCACTGTCTCATGGTCCAGAGCAGATAGAAATTTTGAACATGGTTGAAAATTGGAGATTTCTTCTCTCAGAGGTGTGGGTTTGTCCAGTGCACTGCTGGAACTCTGCGCTGCCCATGGAGTGGACTGTGGGTGCAAGGTTGGCACAGCACGGGGGTACCTCTGGCACCTGCTGCTGGTCCTGGCAGCGCTCCCCAACCTCGGTGTCATGACCATTTGTCTTTGTGGCATCTTGTTAGTAAGTTATGATCCAGCACTAAAATTTTATGAGGGACATGGTTGTTTGCTGGACCTGGTTAGACCCCAGCAGGTGATAATGGAGGCTGGGGGGTCACCACGTCACTTGACAGATGCCAAGCAGTGACGTCGCTGTTGGTGCTGCTGCCTGCGGAGTGCCGGAGCTGTTCCCATCTTCAGGGCTGTGGCTGTAAATAGTGAAGAGAACATACTTAAAGCACTCAACAGTAAAATATGAAGCCTTTCAGGATTTACGTTTTTCCCTAGGAGCTCTAGATGATGTAAAACTTGGCTTCTTCCCAGCATGTCCTGCGTGGAGTGGGAGTAGTGCCACTGTGGTGCCTCACTTTTTGCAGAGGTGCCAAGAGAGGTTATTGGTGTGCCCAGAGGTAGTGGATGCAGTTTTGAGTGTGTGGTTGCATGAATTTGGCTTCTGTGCTGAAAGGAGGAGCAGCCCCAGAAGAAAGTGATGTGCTGGGAGAGCGGACTGCAGCTCGTGGCGCTGCTGTGGGCTCTCTGTATCCGACTGACAATTAGCTGCCCTGTAACAGATTCCTGTGGGGTGCTGGCCCCAGGACAATCCAGTGGGATCGGCCCATCCTTCTGTTTGCCAGCAAGTGGTTTGCAAATGCCAGACCTTGGGCAATGCTGCAAGGGACCTCAGTGACACAAAGACAATGACAGCGCGTAACCATGCGCAGAAGAGGTGGAACCTGAAATGACTCGCTGCTGATCTACTCTGGCTCTTCCCACACACGCTGGGTCTGCATTTAATGTTTGTCATCTGCTTTAATAACCTACTATAAAGGACCTGATTTTGTGCTCTCAGCAGTAAAAATCAGGAGCAGCTCTGCAGGTCCTGCTATTCAAAGGGTGAGCAGGGTTATGGGCTGGAGGGGTTTCAGTGGTGCAATGGGCACATGCTCATGCACCCAAGAGTGTGTGTCTTGAAGTGGGGCTGGTGAAATTCCCAGGTGTCTCCAGCCACTCCCAGGGACACAGTGGCCCACACTGATAGCAGGTATCACTGCCCATGTCCTTCTTTCTCTTCTCAGATGCACTGATGTCTGCTCCTTGACAAGACCTGACCCACCTGAGGTTGGCAGATGCACAGATGTGAACGTGAATCCCCAGTAAAAGGTAACTGTCACTCACCTGTACTGCTGGTGGGATTTCTTTCTGTCCTGCTGCAATGGCCTATGCCACTGATGAGATCTGAGGCCATCTGAGGGTGGTGGGTGAATCCCTTCTTCTCCCAGGGCCGTGTCCCCACAGCCAGGACACCCCAGTCCTCACAACTTTAAGGAGTCATACCACTGTGTGCAGGAGCATTGGTGACTGGATCTGCACCTCCCAGTCCTCCTCAGTCCCTCTTCCTCCACATATCTCTTCTTTCTTGTAGAATGAGTGAGAGAGATATACAGAGCCTGAGCAAATGGGTTTTCGTGCTCAGTCTCTGCCTTACCACAATGTGGGGACGACTGACACTGGCCTCCACGCATCATCACAGAAGCCATTCAGGTAGGGGAGCAACATCCTTGCTGCATGTGTCACATGCTTGTGCGATCACCTGGGTCCCCATGATACTGGTGATACCTTGGGGTCTTCATGGGATGCCTGAGGTGGGGATTACATGGGGATGAGGTGCTTGGTGAAGTTCTGTCTCACACTTCTTGGTGGGAGGAGGAGTTTCAGGCTGTGGTTCGCACCAGGAGCAGGCAGGCATCTCTCTGGGGACCAAATGCTGACAGCCTCAAGAAGCTCGGTGTCCATCCCTTATTCTGGGGTCTGGGCAGTAAGGATGAGTGTGCCAAAGGTATGGGGCAGCATCCAGCAAACAGACACCAAGAGGCACCAACACAGTGCCACTGTGACAGCTGTTGGATTGGCATTTGTGTCCATGTGTGCAAGAAACTCCCGGGACTGCTCATTTGAGATGGGTAGGAACATGCAGCCATAGGGCTGTAAAGCTGCTCCTTGGAGTTATAAGTTGTGAATACTCATTATGGGGCATTTAAAACCAGTGACTTGGTGAGTCTGGATGGTCTGAGGAGTTAAAGAGGGGATTTTTTCATGTCTGTAGCAAAATCTGAGACACATATAATGATCCGTATATACATCTAAAACATCTGTGTGAATCTATTATTACGGTAATTCTTGCTCTGTGAGCAGTGGATGTAAATCTTTCCATCTGAGTTGCTATGAGCATCACAAACCCCACTTATTATGTGGTGGACACTCTCCACTTCAGGCTTTCACTAGAAATAAAAATTTTCATCCCCCTGGTTGCAAAGATCGTCTAGAAAGATGGAACAAGTGTAAAGTGATGTAGAAGTGAAAGTCTTGCTGGGAAACATCACCATGGCTCTGAGATATTAATTTGTTATTCCCAGCTGTGAATTTGAGATTCCCTCTGGGAGTGTTGGAATGCTACTTTGTGGCATGAATGTGATTTTTTTGAGGGGTTATGTGAGCTCATGGTTGAAGATTGTATCCGTAGAAGAGAAGCATCTGAGAAGTTGTGCTCAGCCCTCTGTGCCCATCCTGCCTGGCATCGAGCCTAATGGGCCAGTGGGGGGACCCAGTGGTCCAGGGCTGGGGGCTCCTTGCAGCATGGTGGGAGGACGTGTGGGGAGGTGGATGCTGGTGTTACTGGTGGTAATGGTGTTACTGAAGTTACTGGCAGAGCCAGGCAGCACAGGCAAACACTTCAATCCTGGGGCACCTGCTGTTTCTTGTGCCTCTGCTGGGAAAGGGCATTTAAGGGTTAATTTGAAAGCATTCCTGCTCTTGATTGACCCCACACCTAACCCTGTCCTATTTCTGTCATTTTTGCCTGACAGTTAAAGCAGTTCTAATCCTGTAATCCCCACCCGCATTGCTTAAAACCGAAACACATCTTCCAGAGTGACTCCCTCACCCAAGCAGTGAGCAGCTACCCGCCTTTCCCTTGTCCTAACCCTGGATACCCCGTCCTTGGAAGTGTTCAAGGCCAGGTGGGACGGGGCTCTGAGCACCCTGCTCTAGTGGAAGGTGGCCCTGCTAATGGCAGGGAATGGACCAAGATGAGCTTTGAACTTCTTTCCAACCCAAACCATTCTGTCATTCTGATCAGGAGAAAACTCTTCATTTTTCTTCTGGGATGACTTTTTGGCACTGACTCAGGTCTTCCAGGAATATGGGCACTGCTTGCAGCTCAGGTGCTCACTCAACCTGCCCAATCCCAGTGCCAGAGACCCCTGCTCCTCCATGGGATTGATTTGTAGGGAGCTGCTTCTTTGGGGAAGAGTCAGACCTGGGATTAATAAAGCAGCGACTCACCGAGGTTTGAAGTGCAGATGCCCAAGTGTGGTGGGTGTGAATTATGTATAAATCTCACTCGTCCAGGAGCAGCTAGGCTTGTGGATTCACGTGCCAGCAGGCACAGAGTTGGGGATTTTTTGCTCTCACAGACTTAACCACAGCAGACCACATTGTGTGCTTTTTATTCAGGAAAATTCTGATCCACAGAAAGGAGGGCAGACCAGGAGCAAACACTTAAAGTTTGACCCTGCTCTGTGTCTGTATGAGCACAATTTCTCTCTGCGCATCCTGCTTTCCTGACATTGTAAGAACTTCCTGTCACTGCCTCATCTCTTGGGCTGGGTTTACATGGTCTCAAAACAAGAATTCTTGGTCTACTTGGTGAATTCACGGGCTTTATTCTCCTGTTGTCTGCCCTGTTGCTGCTGCATTTGGGACAGTTTTCAGTGAAGGTTATGTTTGAAACACACTTTCATAATGCTGCATTCTCACTGAGGGACAGATACATCCAGAGGTTTCATTCCATTAAAGAATTGTGTTTATTCACAGCTAAAACCACCTAAAAATGATCAATAGCAGAGGAAGGTCTTTAACTGTGACCTCAAACGTACAAATTTCTTGAAGAGAGAGCCCACATGCAGACCCTCTGTTTGCCATCCAGAGACACATCTGACTGTGGCAGTCAGGTCTGATAACAATTATAGAATATCTCGCGTTGGAAGAGATCCACAAGGATCATTAAGTCCAACTCCTGACCCTGCACACAAACTCATACCATGTGCCTGAGATCCCTTGTGCCCACCCAGCACGTGGAGATGCTGCTCTGTCCAAGCAAAGCCATGCTTCCTGCACAATGTGGTTGGATTTAAAGAGCTACACGAATCAAGCGCAGTCATTTGGAAACAGAATAGGAGACTCCTCAGTGAAGAACGATTCACCAGCAGTTTAATCCCCTGTGTAACATGTGAGGTCTTCATGGGGAACAAGGCTGGAATGTCTGGATCCAAATCCCACAAAGGTGGTCCTAGCACCTTCTAATGCTGGTAATCGAAGGGCTGTCTTTGCCTTTATTTGTGTTCATCACTCAACCTGAAGCAGAAGTAAAAGGCATTTAGTCAGCTGGGGTTTTTTCTTTTGGGAAATGAAGTTCTCTGGGCATTGCCTGGCACTTACGTGCATCCAACTTCTCTTCATTTTGTAGCTCTCCACCAGCAAGCCGTATCTTACACTCAACATGGTGGAGTTGTGCCCACACTCCCTGAGACACTCAAAATGTGTCATTTCAGGTTATGCCATAAAAACCCCATGTTCTGTCATTCATTTAAAGGTCAGCCTGAGTAGGACAGCATTTTTATTTTATTTCTGCATGCGGGTTTCAAAAGCCTTGTGCTCTTACAATTCTTTTATGGTTCCGTGAGATAAGCTGTGTCTTTTTAGAAAGGGTTCCAATGGGGAAATACCAGTTAAATGGGAGGGAGAAGCATGCCAGAAGCTCTGGAACTTATCCCAGGCTCTCGGGAGGTTTCCTGCTGTCGGTGTTAAACACACCATCCATCTGATCTGCATTTTGTTCCAAGTTTCCTGCTGCTCAGCAAAAGGAGAAGCAGCTGCAGGGAGCTCTGGAGCCCATTGCTTGCACTGCACGTGGGCTCAGCCTCTCTGCTTGCACCTCCCAGGCGTGGGACATGAAAGCCCAGTGTGGTAGGGAGCCTCTGGGCACTGCTCTCCTGCTGGCATCCCTTGGCCTGGGGATGCTCATCTCCTCTGCTGTGAGGAAACAGCAGTGTCTCCTGCTGACATCCTGGGAATCACCAGATCTGAGGCAGAGGGATTTCTTTGCACTCAGTTACAACCCCCCAAACTCCTGTGCTCACTTGAACGTTGGGGTCTGGCATGGTTCGTGTTGCTTGCGGACATGGGGCGGGAAAACCAGAGAATCTGGTGTGTAGGAGATGGCTCCTACCCGGCTCCCTGTGGGCATGTCACCTCTGCTCAAATGCCATGGCCTGGGAAGGGGATGCACTGTGTCCTGCTGCCAGGGCTGGGGCTGGCACCTGGAAGGGGCAAATTTCCAGTATCGTTGTGTCCTAGGGCAGGGTGCCAGATGGTCAGAAGACAATGCAATGGGGAATGGTTTTAAACTGGAAGGAGACAGTTTTGATTAGATACTCGGAAGAAATTCTTCCCTGTGAGGGTGGTGAGGCCCTGGCACAGGTTGCCCTTGAACAAATCCCTGAAAGTGTTCAAGGCCAGACTGGATGGGGCTTGGAGTAACCTGGTCTAGTAGAAGGTGTCCCTGCCCATGGCAGGGTGTGGAATAAGATAATATTTAAGGTCCTTTGCAACCCAAAACAGTCTTTGATTCTACAATTCTAAGACCTTTAGGTAAATGGAAGTCTTTTGTGGCCTGAGAGCGGGATGGGTCCTGGGGCTGTGTGCTGCTCCTCCAGCTCTGCCTTCAGTAGGACCCTTGCAGTGAGGCTGTGTGTGTCCCGAGGGGGCTGTGGGGTTGTGCCAGAGGCTGTGGGGCTGTGCCAGGGCAGTGCCCCACACAGGCAGCTCTTCCTGGGCAGAGACTCTGAGGCTGCAGGTCCAGCACCGCAATGCCCCACGCTCAGCCAGCTGCAGTAAGGCAGAGGGAGGCAAATTTCTCTTTATCTCTTGAGCTGCACCTTTCTGTGCAAATTAAAAGGGCTTTGACACGTTAGCGAACTCCTATTGCATGGCTGTAATGACTGATTTCTCAGTTCTGCCTGGCTCTCCCTCAGCTGAACCTTTTAAAATTAGCTGAAAATGAGCAGCTGGAGAGCAGGAATGTAAGGGAGCAAAGGGGTCGCCTGGGCAGCCCTCCTGGGAAGAACTCTGCTAATGAAGCTTTTCTGAAAATGAGTCAAAACCATAACTACATGTGAACACTGAGGCTTGAGGGTGTAAAATCCCCTGGTGAGGTGCACAGGGTGGAAGAGTGACTCCTTGTGGTCCTGGACCACAGTGTAATAGGAACGTGGGCTCACAGGCAGCCAAAGCCAAGGATTTCTACTTCTTCCTCAGATTATTTGAAAAATCCCATGAAGCATAAAGAAAGGGCAAAACAGTCATGTTTGTTCTTCAAAGAGTTGCTTTTCTTCTCACTTTCATCGAAGTATACCATTTCTGTGTACAAAAAGAATGGAATTCATTATTAAAGCTGAATTACTGTGGCATTTTAAAGGGAAGATAAAATTTATGGCCAGAGATGCTATTAAAAAATATTCCATATAATAACTGTGCAATTATTATGGGCAGAAATGAAAGTAAGGGTTCATTAAAAGAAGATGACCATGAAATAGCAATAAATAAAGTAAATTAAAGACGTGGTGATTGCGCAACCCATCCTGCCCGTGTGCAGTGGGTGCAGGGCACAGGGGTTGTCCTGGAGCAGCCCCTCACATCCTGCTCTTTGTCTCCCGTCTGGCGCTCAGACACGGTGAGAACATAAGAGCAGGGAGTGCTTTGACTGGAAGCTGGTACAGCCATGCCCAGCTGCCACAAGCCAGGAGTTTACACTTAGACCAGCATTTCCCAGCAGGGGTGTGAAAAAAGGTCTGCAAGACAAAGGGATTTCCCCCAGCGCTGGGGTTAAGATCCCATTTCCCTCAGCTTTCCTTGGAGAGGCGAAGTGGTTGCATTCCAAAAGCTAGGCAGTGTTTGTTGGTGAGTGTGGGGACTCACAAGGTCCTCGGGGGCACTCATAGTGACACAGGTCAGCTGCCCCAATGCCCCTGACTTTGTGTCAGTGGGGGCGGATGGGGCCCCCAGCAGGATCCTCCAGCAGTGACCAGGGGTGAGGCAGAGCTGGGAGCTGTGACTGGATGAGCAGGATGAGGCTAGCAAATGCAGGGTGTGTTGGAGCAAGTGCCAAGCCTCATGTGCTGGGAGAGGGCTGAGTGTGGGCTCGTGCTCACAGTACCTGCACCAGCAGCAGCAGCATCAGGACACATCATTCCCCACAGCCCTGCATGTCCTGCTTGCACTTCCTTCCAAGCCTTTTGTCTGGTGGCAGCTCCTGGGGGCTTGTGCCTGCACTCCGGAATGTGGAAGGTGTCCTGAGCCCAGGGTATGGAGCAGCCAGGAACGCCCTGATGTCTGCTTACCTGCACACATTTTGGGATTCCACACTGCAGGAATGCAGTTTCCCTGTCCTCTACCCAGCCTGGCTCCCATTTGCTAGGGAATAAAAGCCTGTTCCTGGTGACCCAAGGGACCCAGGGCGTGCCCATGTGTGGCTCTGCACTGCTCCTCCAGTGCTCATTAAGCAGGACCTGCAGGGATCTCTGGGGTCATGGGAATGAAGTCTCTCAGCCCTTTTTGGCTGATTTGTATTGTGCTTGTGTGGGCCATTACCCAGCCAAGGCATTGATTTGTGATGCTGACCAGCTCTAAACTCTGATCCCAGATCAGCCAACACAGTAGTTTTCTATTTTCCTTAATATTTTAATGGCACTGGAAGGGGGAGCAGCAGAGCAGCCTGGATTGCTGCTAAACACCGTGACATTTCTCTGCCACTGCAGGGTGGAAATGCCATCCTGATCCTTCCTTCTCCAGGCAGAGGGTGGTGGGTGATGGCAAGATGAAGGCATTGATTGTAGCTGGGGTCAGAGGTGGTGGTGCTCTGCTTGAAGCCAAAAGCAGCACGATGCACCATCCTCTCTTGTAGCAAAGTGCATCTCATTATCAGCTGCAATTAGCTAATGTGCTCATTAGTTTCAATAAAGCTCTTGGCTTGGCCATGACCAGAGGGGATGAATTTTGGAGGGTAGGATGGGTGTGAGGGCTGTTAGGAGCAAGAGCTCAGATGCAAGAGGTGTGGAGCAGGACCCCAGCTTTTCCTTGCAGGTGGGCTGGGCAGATGCTGTGCCCAGACACCTGTATGTCACCAGCAGCCCTGGGGGTGCTTCCAGAGGCTGGGACAGACATGCCGGGTTCTCCTGGTGCCTTGGTCACAGCTCACACCAACAGTGTTGCCCAGGGCAGTGGGCAGGAGGTGGTCTAGGGTCTCTTCTCAAGGCACTGGGCAGCAGATGACCTGGGTCTCTGAGGTCTGACGTTAGCTGTTTCTCCTCCTGCAGTGCATGTAGAGCCCGGCACATGCGAAGTCATCGCAGCTCACCGGTGCTGCAATAAGAACAAGATCGAGGAGCGCTCTCAGACAGTGAAATGCTCCTGTTTCCCAGGGCAGGTGGCAGGGACAACGCGGGCAGCTCCCTCCTGCGTGGATGGTGAGTACCCCATGGTGCAACCCCATCCTTTTCAATCCCTGACCTCATCTTCACACCTGGTTAAGCTGGTGTGTGGTTTCCATGCCCCTGGCATTAACAGAGGAGACCTGCCCAGGGATCCTGCTGCACAGCAGTGGGGAAGAGGGCACATTTTGGGGACGCTCTCTCATTGGACACTCAGTTGGTGTGGCTGTGTTACCCCACTCTGTGCAGCCCTGGGCTACGTGCTCTGGGGGAGTTACTGGGGAGTTCCAGCATCACTGTGCTAGGGTCAAATCTGCGGCACAGATCCCTGCACATCTCCTCACGGTGCTGCCACAGCTGGAAGCAGGGATAGGATATCAGCCATGCAGCAGCTTCACCTGCGAGGAGCACCAAGCAAAACTCAAACTGTATGTCTTACCAAGTGCCATCACGTGCCATGACCAAAGAGCTGTCGGGAGCACCAGCAGCCCCTGCCAGTGTGGTATTGATTTGCTTGACAGCCAGTGCCCTGTGACTGCAGTTCTGTGCAACACCAAGAAATGCCAGAATGAGTTGTCAAGGAAGGCTCTTGTTGTCTCCAACAGTTCAGGTCACATTGTTCCTAAATACAGGAGAGCCTGCTCTGGTTGTCCAAACTGGAGGTGTGAATTACAAGATCCTAATAGAGCAGAGTGGTAGGAGACAGTCCCTTTGCTCTGTAATTGGAGCCTGGAATGGGTTATTGAACAGCACTGCTCTCACTGGGAGTGAGGACATTGGGCTTTTTACCTGGGGTAGCGAGAGAAAACCGGGTGTTGCGGGGCAGGTGGAGCAGTTGGGTCAGGTGAGGCCAGGCACGTGACGAGCAGCTCCTTCTCCAAGGCTCCTCGATGTGGGCTATGCTGGAGAGAGGGGCTGTATCTCCTGATGTCACCCAAGGGTGGGCAGAGCTGGTCCTCCATGTCCTGTGCTGCAGCCTGGCCGCTGATCCCCTCCTCTCCCCCAGCCTCCATCGTGCTGCAGAAGTGGTGGTGCCAGATGGAGCCGTGTCTCAATGGGGAGGAATGCAAAGTGCTGCCTGACCTCTCAGGATGGAGCTGCAGCAGTGGCAACAAAGTGAAGACGACCAAGGTACGTCCCTGGCAGGTGATGGGGGGAACCCAGCTGTGCCTTCCCAGGCCCAGGAGAGCATCCCAAAACAGTTCTGTGGGGAAGGAGAGAGCTCCAGCTCCTTCAGGGCACACGCTGTTTGATAAGGACTTACCAAAGCAGAGCAGAGGGTCTGGGCTGTGCACTTGTCACTGGTGCTGGAGGGGCTGGCAGGCGTACCACAACCCTGAGGGCATGCCACAGCTTTTCCAGTTGATAATTCTTGATGGGAGGCTTGGTGTTGGATGGCTCAGCGCCTGAGCAGATATACTAGGTGTGTCTCTGTAACATCCCAGGGCTCCCAGGGTGTCCAGGTTGCTCCCCAGCACCACCCGCTTCTCCGTGGCAGCAGGTTGCCCTTCCCAACCCAGTGACATAGCTCTTAATCTGTCCCCATTCCCTGTCTGAGGCAACCATTTGTGACAGAGCAGTACATGATTATTATTTTCATGGCTTGCTGAATGCCCCAAAGAACAAGGTGTAATTAAAATTTTATCAAACTCATTAGTAATTACATATATGCCATGGTTAATCAGTTGCATAATTTTGTAATCGTTGTTCATACTGTTGAGTGTAATTATTCCTTGTGCTTTCATTTTCCTCGCCCCACATCCCCCACCATAAAATTATTGTATTAAGCAATGTCAGTATTTTTTTCATTGCTGCTATTATTTTTGTGCACAGAAAGCACTTTCATGCTGAGGTGTTTTTATGGACATCCAGAAAGGCTCCTCCAGTCCTGAGCATCCATGACTGACCAGTAACTATAGCCCTACATTGAGCGGGTTGTCTTTTTCCCATTTTAGTGTTGTTTGGTTGGTTTCCCCCAGCTAGTAACTTAGCCCAAAGCCTCTGCTCTGGCTTTGCTGTCTTGAATTCTCACTGGGGCCATTCCCCTCTGGAATGGGAGTAGGGCTCTGGAGCTTCTGCTCTCTTGCCTCATCCAGCAGACCCATCCATGGCCAACCTCCTTTTGGGTGCTGTGCCCTCTCTTAGGGAGGTGGCAGTTTGGAAACACAG
Source organism: Monarcha castaneiventris obscurior (assembly GCA_026261815.1). NCBI lineage: Eukaryota > Metazoa > Chordata > Aves > Passeriformes > Monarchidae > Monarcha > Monarcha castaneiventris. Next base: position 916,292 of record JAMPIT010000451.1, read on the forward strand.
GCCTGTGTTTTCGAAAGGACTTTTGGTAACTTTGGGTGACTTTAGTGACTTTGGAATGGTACCAAAGGGCTGGGTTTGCATCTCAGTCCCCTGTGCAGACAGACCTCAGTGGGAGCTGCAGCCAGAGCACAGAAATCACAAACCATCCATAAGGTAACAGTTGGAATGACCACTCCATTAAATGAAAGTAAAGAGCAAATCTTAATTGCAGCTCTTGAGGCTGTTTGCCGATAATTCACGGATGGGGAATCAGCTGGATGTGTTGAATAACTTCTCCTCTCCTACGCAGGTCACTCGATAGCCTCCGTGCAGCGCGGCACTGGCTCACCAGCCTTGCTGTGGGTCCTGGGGCTCCTGTGAGCAGCAGGATGTGGCCCTGTGCCTGCAGAGGTGGGATGCTCCAGGGCCACCATCCTGCACCCGCCAGCAGGACTGTGACAGGTACTGGATCAGAGCCTCCGCTGAGCCCCAGTCTCCCTGGAGGCTGAAGGCAGGGACCTCAGTGCAGCTGCCAGAATCCCATCACTCCACAATTTCTTCCTTTTCTGTGGACGCATTCACCAAGCAAGAAATGGGCTTGTTTTCCAATCCTCCTAAATAAAATGCTCCATCTATGTAAGAGCTGTTGACAATACAGAGACAGACAGGCTGCAGGCCCGCAAAACGGGCTTTGATCTGAATAGCTGAAATCATTGCTGTGAGTCGGCTTTCCCTATCTCCCAAGATGCTGAATCCAAGTTGCAGTCAGGAATCAGGAAGTCGATGGTTATGTGAAACCCTTCCCTGTGTGGCTCCAGGCTCCTGACCCTCGGGTTCCTAGGAGCAGCCACTGAGTTCCAGCCTGATCTTGAGTCACTGGGGGCTGCTCTGCCCTCGGAGCACTGGGCTTTCCCTGCCCCACCACATTCCTGCTATGACCACATGTGACAGATGTGGCAGCGTAGTCAGAGGGTGTCTGACACCCTGTTGGCCCACAGGGATGGTGAGATATCTCCATGGCGCATGCTGCTGGTTTCTCCTTCCTTGGTAAGTGCATTAATCAGGTTGCAAATTTAATGTTTTCCACCATGCAAGTCCCAGGCACTGAGTTTCTGCTTGTGTTTGCAATTCAATTTCAGAGTTGTGTGAGGGGATCTCTCTGTCTGCGGCTCTGAGGTGTCTGGGGCATGCAGATGCTCAGCCAGGGCCTCAGACTGAGCCAGGTTTTGTTGCATTAATCCAAAATAAAGAAAAATGTACCACCTCCTGGCCCTGAGCTCATTACCTTCTCCAGGACACACCATTTCCTGTGGTGCAGCAGCTCAAGGTGGGGGAGAATGTGAACTCTGTGCCCCTGAAGTCAGAGGTGCTTGGGACCCTGGGGCTGTGGGACCAACACCTCCAACCCTGCTCTGGGACTGCTCTGGGACCCTGCAGGGGATGTGCTGGCTCAGGAGGGGCTGGAGATGGTGTGGGGACCATGGCAGTGTCAGGGTCACTGGTGTGTTTGCTGCCACCTGCCTCCTGCCCTGGCTCCCACCACAGGACTCATTATTAAGATGTTTTTGTAATGGGGTATGTAATACCCTGTCCAGATGTGATGTAAATACCAGACTGTGAAATAATAAATTCATTTTAATCTCTGCAAAGGATCTTTTCACTCAGCAGCAAAGGGAGGCTCCAGGAGTGCTTCTCATGCCGACTGGATCCGAGGTGAAGGGGCTGGGGACTCTGTCCTGGCCGTTCCAATCCCAACCAGCTTGTCCAACGGTGGCTCTGGAGAAGAGCTGAAAGCTTCTCATGACAGCAAAGGCTGATTATCTCATAGTGATCCTAAAGAAAAGTGCATTCATTTCTACAGGATGCTTTGCTGAGAGCTCCTCTTGTCCTGTCCCTCCACCTTTGTGTGGCAAGTGTGGCAGCTCCCACTGCTGCAGTGCCATGTCCCCACAGATGCTACACCTACCCCAAGGCCAGACTGTGACTGTAAGATCCCCACCCAGAGTCCTGTCCCCTCTGAGAACCCAGGTTGCTGAATGCAGAGTGGGAATCTGTTATTTCCAGTAGCAAACACCAGGCTGTAGATGGGAGCATCCCTGCCTGGCTGGGAATTTTCATAGGTGGCTCATAATGTGAAGGGTCCACTCTGCGGAAGTGTTGAGCTTGACACCTAGAGTGATATAAAAATATTTTATTGTCTGCATAATAGGCACCCTTGAAACTTATTTTTCACTTACTGCAGTCCACAGTTTGGTGAGGAAATAGCCCCTTGGTGTCTCTGCTAAGTGCTGACCTCGCTGCTATCACACCATCAGAGTACACAAATACTGCAAATTGCTGCTCCTCTCCTGGCAGGTAAATGCACTTCCAAGGAAAAAGCTGCAGCCTGCAGGACTGCTGGTGTTATCTCTGTCTCCTGAGCAGCCAGGGAAGGATGCTCCTGCCACAGCGTCTGGCCCTCTGCCCTTCTTCCACTCACTATATTTTCAATGCTTTCCTTTAGCCAAGCAGGCAAACACCCCTAGCAGGAGCAATAAGCCAAGGAAGAGGGTGATGGTGATGGAACCATCTCTGGGCTGAGTCAAGGACTTTGATGCCCTGTCTCTTTGCTGCCTCAATGGGACAATGCCACCTGCGTGGTCCCCAGCTACCTCAGACACCCTGATCCCTTCTCTCTACATGTGACCACACTGCTAATCCCTAGGCAGATCAGCCCCTGTGGCTGCTTCAGCAGCTTGGAGACCCCAGGCTCCCAGGCCAGGGTCCCAGATCCACCCTGCCCAAGTCCCCATGTTGGTGGGGAAGTCTTGTGCCAAGCTCCACCTTGGCACGTCTGTGCAGTAACTGATTGGGAGCTTGCACAGACAAGATTTGAAGTTGCCTGAGGGGTGATTAGTCACAGGAAACTGTCACAGTTAACGTACTTTCGATATCATCTCCCTGGGTATTATAATTACACCCCATTCAATTAGTCTCCAGGAAATAAAAAGCCTTTTGTATTAAGATTTGGTGAAGAATTATTAGAAAGTGAATTAAAAGACAAGGATTCCATTTTACCTCAAAACACTAAAAGCATAATGCATAAAATACCCCCAAATTACAAGCTGACTAAATTTAGAGCTGTGCTAGGAGGTGAAATGAAAGGTAAAATGAAACCCTTTGAGCAGTACAAGGTGCGGTATTATCAGAGAAATAAGATGGAAACATAATTAACCACCCGCCATTATGCTGAAAGATGGCAAATTGAAATGGGAGACAAAATTAGGTGAAATTGCAGAGCAAGCTCATTAATTTCTGCTTTATAAATCAGTGCTACCTGTCAGCAGTGATGCTGAGCCATTCCAGAGCAGGAGCTTTCCAAGGGAGGCTGCTCACAGGGACCTCGCCTTGTCCCAGCTGGGGCTACTGTGCTCCCCTGGATGGTGAACTCTGTGTCAGTGTAGGAGAAGGTGATACCTCCAAGGGTCACACTTTGGTGCCCTTTCCTTCACCCAGCCATGGTGCATTCAGTCCAGATCTGGTCTGTCCTCTTCCCCAAAAGCTGGTTCCCTTTCCCTGATGCTTTTGCTGCTCTAAGTAGTGCCACCCTTGTGACTTTTGCCGGTGTTGCTCCTATGGTATCTCATAGGGATTCTACTATCAGTGGCCTCTTGCACTGATGAGTTGAAGTCCAGTTTAGGGCTGGAGGAACATTTTTAACTGCGCTAAATTTCTTCCTCTCAGGTTTAATTGGCTCCCATTCCCTGTAACCTCTGTCCCCTCCACTCTCCTGCCAGTGCTCTGCTTGCTGCTCTCTGCCCATTTGCTTTATTGCTGCTTTTCAATGAATTCAAACAAGAAAAGGATTGTCTTTTCCTGAAGTAGAAAGATTTTTGTTAGAATCACCTCAGCTATGCAAGAACATCCCTGTACATCTCCCATGCTGGGCTTAGGAATGGAGGAACCTTTCAGCTTATCAGGTGAGAAGCAGAACCTGTCTTGCTCAGCTTGCAGGACTCACAGAGGTGGCACGTGCATGTGATTGTTCTGGCACTTGTGTGTTGGGACATGATCACATGGATCAGGTTTTTTTCTACTTTGCCTATACCTTTCACTAAGAAACTACTTTTTTTCCTCTCTGGCATGTCTGTAAGTAGATATATCCCTGTTTTGGTTATGTGAAGCAAATGGCTTCAGCATCCAGACATGCTGCCCCATCCCTCCAGCACTCAGGACAGAAGCCAACAGCAGCCACAGCCCCCACCACCAGGATGTGGGAACATGTGGCTGTGGGGACGTGGGGCCATGGGCACCTTCCCCATTGCCTCGCATGCCATGGGACTCCATTAGAATCACCAAGATAAAAATACAACAGCACAGTGTTTCCTCTGGTTAAGACACTGTGATGGGGCTGTTTGAAGCATTAGATAGCTCTTCCAAAAATGCATCCTCATGTTTTATTCAAATGTGCATTTGAATAGATGTTCTTAAGGGAACGAATAAAATATTCATTCAGATGCTACTGTGCAATAAAAGCAGTCAGGGCATGCTGCTGGGTCAGGGCTGCCAGGCAGCCTGATTCCTGATGGGCTCCAGGAGGATCCTTGGGGATCAGAGAATCATAGAATATCCTGATCTGGAAGGGACCCACACGCATCATCGAGTCCAGTTCCTGGCCCTGCACAGGACATCCCCAAGAACCCCACCATGCGCCTGGTGTGGATGAGGGCTGGTGGCCCTTGCTGCCACATGCTTGGGAGACCCCAGCCCTGTCCAGAGGCTCTGGCACAGCCCTCCATGTGGAACTCGTGGGTCCATCTGGCCCTGGAGCAGTCACTGCTGAACAGGATGGTGAGACACTGGCACAGGGTGCCCAGAGAAGCTGTGACTGCCCCATCCCTGGAATTGCTCAAGGCCACATTGGACGGGGCTTGGAGCAATCTGGTCTGGTAGAAGGTGGCCGTGCCCATGGCAGGGGCAGAACAAGATGATCTTTAAGGTTCCTTCCAATCCGAACGACTCAAGGGTTTTATGATTCTGCTGCTGCCCATTTACTTCTGTCCAGGGTTAGTCCCTCTGTGCCACACTCAGGCGAGTGGCGTGGGACAGCCTGGGGAGACATGCAGAGGTGGCACTGCACCAGAGCGCAGTGTCCATGTCCCATCTTGCTGCAGTCAAAGCCCCATGCCTGACTCCCACCCCAAGCTGGCAGGAAAAGTCAGGAGTCCCAAGTGCCATATGTCTCTCCTGTCCATCTCCACATCTGGATCCCCGCAAAGCCAGGTCATAGAATCACAGAATCATGCTTTCCCCCCACCAGTAGAAAGGCGTGAGGACATGAGGGGCTGCACGGACAAGGGCTCATCCCAGGCAGACTCTGCTTACTACCTGCATCAGGGACTAAATAGAGGCTCATTTTTATAAAGTGATTTCTAGCCTTGTTTTCCTGCTGGGGCAGCTGCAGTGGCCGCAGCAGAAACAGAGCCATTGGCCGGGGCAGAGCAGAAAGGGAGGATGCAATTTAATTTGTGCATTTCCCAGCTTGTTAATCTCCCGACTTACAGCTGGTATTTGATTTCCGTAGCATTGCTTCATAATAAAGGGATTAGCCTAGACCATAGGTCTGCTCTGATGCTCATCTACTAGGGATTACTGAGAAATTTTGCAGTTAGTTAACAGGTCAAATAGGTAGAAATGAAAATATGTGCATGATTTTGTTGACATTTGCAGGAGCATTCAGTCTGTGACCTAGCACTGGCTCTCCTGATCCATTCAGCATCCCCTGTGTCCTGTGTCATGGGGGTCCTGATCCACTGCTTCCTGCTTCACAGGGCTCCCAATACCTGTTCCCTATCTCACAGGGGACCCAATGTGTTGGGCCCAGAGCCCCAGAGCCAGGAGCCTCAGCACCTCTCCATTGTCAGAGTGTTGGATGCTGTGGGGGCAGCCAGCAGTACCTCCAGCTGCCAGTGCTGTGCGTGGTCAGGAAGTGCCTTGGGCAGTGCATAAAATCCCTGTGAATTGTGGTTTGAATTTTTCCTGTGTACATCAGTGCCACCAGAGGTTAATATATTAGCAGGCTGACCTGGATATGAGTAAGTCAGACATCCCTAATAAATGCCTGCTAACTGAAAACACAGACAAATTAGCACATGCTCCATTTCCTTCTAATGATGTGCTTTACTCTGCTCTCAGCTTCCCCACCTGTGTCAGGAGCCAGGTGCACCTGGAGTCCTGTGGAGTAGGACTGGCCGCCTCCCTTGTGTCACCTTCTCTGCAGTGCTCCCAGCCCAGCCTGGTCCTCTGAGCCACCAGGAGTGAGATCCTACGGGCAGAGAGATGCATAATTGATTTATTGGTAACATGATATAGTGCACGGAGCCAGGATTAAGTAATGATCCTATTAAACACTCCTGGATGTATTCGTATTAGCCAGCTCTACATCAATCAATTATCTAAATAAAATAATATTTAAATACCCTGGGAATCCTGTAATTATTACAGGGGCTGAGACCATGTTCATTAACAACAATAATGAATATTGTGGATACTCAGTGCTATAAGGAAATTATTCTATGAGTTGTGAAAACTGTGCAGGAACTGCAAGGCTGGGAGGACATGAATATGAATCAGCAGGATTATTACACACACCAGCACCAAGGGACAAAATTAGTGTTTAAAATTCCCTGCAAAGACAAAATGTAAAATACGAAAACTTTTGCAATCATTCATAATAATGAAAACTTGATTAAAAAGCCAGGATCATGCATAAGTTATTGAATTCACCCTCCGGGCCAAACAGTGTGTTGAGTCCATGAATCCGGTTGAGAATATTTTGGCTTTGAAGAGAATTTTGGCTTTGCAGCGGACACAGGGGTTCCCGATCCATCCAGGATGCAGGTGGACCACAGTCCTGAGTGCTGGGCTCTGGATGCACAAAATTAACTGACCTGATCTGGAGGAGGACAAAGAGGAAGAGGAGGAGGAGGAGGAGGATGAGACTGACTGCCTGGTGAGGGGTGTCTTTCTGAAACATCCTCCATTGGGTACATGTATGACCATGCTGAGGACAGCAATCTTCCTTCAGGGTTTTCTGCTCTTACATAGCAGGGAAACCAGAATATAAATTATTTAAGCAGGCAGAAGATAATTAACTCTAATCAATCTGGATGCTGCCCAGGTTATAGCTCTGAAACAGCATTAATCTCATTAATTACTTAATATTACTAACACAGTTTTCAGTGAGTTCAACAATGCATTCAGTGAATCCAACATTGAGCAATAGATGTAAAGCAACTTATTCTGAGTTGAAAAGCCTTGTGGTACTGCAAATCTGACCATTTTATTAATCAAGTTAGCACTTCTAGGGCATTGAAGAAGTAGCAACTCAGTTGCATGGGGAAATTTTTTCATTTCGATGATGGGTTATTCTGGGATTGCAATAGAGGGTGTTATTTCAGAAATATTAAGAAAGAAGAGTTTAGACTAGCGAGATCTCTGGTAAACAGTTATTTGAATTATAGGGTGAGCATTGAGATTAAAAGCCTGATTTTGACTGAGGAATTGCAGCTTGTGTCTGGCTCTGAGGTGAACCACCCCACCAGAGGGCTTGGGCAGGATTCCATTCAGGAGTCTGGCTGGAAGCATAAGCACTAGGCAACACCTTCCATCCCTCTCATGGTGCCTTTGCTCATGCCTTGGCCTCTGTTTGGTGGCATGTGGCCTGACATGGGCTTCTGAGCATCAGCATCCATCGCTGTGAGGTGCAGCTCCCACTGGGACTGGGCTGGAGACATGCCAGACAGGAAGGAAGGTAGGACTCAATCAACTCCCCTGTAAACACCAACCAACATTTCTGAAGCCACCAGACAGCCCAGTCCATTATTTTCCGGTCATTCTGCTGTGCAAATCACAGGAACCTAGGGAAATGGAAAGGTGAGAACACATTATTGATTAATTATTTAGTCATCTCCAAACAGTTATTGAGCCCAGACAAAACTTTGACAAATTACTCCTCAATTTTTGTGACTGATACACAATTTGATTAATGCAATTTTACAGTAGTCCTGTCAGAGGGTGACACAGAGTCTGATTCCAGTACCTGGCAAAAGGCAATGGTGTCATGTTCTCCACATCTGGTGGCATTTGCAGATGGTCAGCCAAGACATAATTATGTGATGTGATATTTTGTTTGAAAGGAATGGTGGGTTAATAAATTGAGCTGAAGGCGAAATATCAACATTATCTGATCAGACTGACACTGATAACTGTGAGCTGGTGCCCTTGCCATGCAGGGTGTCTGAACACTGAACCACCCAATGTCAGCGTCAGGAGATTGATATTGGCTGATGGCAAGGAGACCTTAGAGCTTTGTCCACCCAGAGCCCGGGCATAGGGATGGCCCTGGGCAGACATCCCTCCCACTTCAGCCCCATCTCTGCCTTTCTTGGAGTTGATACCACTCCTGGGAAAAGGCAGGAGTGAGCTGTAACACTGTGTGGTCTGGTCAATATTTGGTTAACGCTTAGGTATGGCTTTTCCACCTTCAGTTTGAATCGGAAGCCTTGCACAGCAGAGCCCAAGAAGTGCAAGCAGAGCAAACCTCCCATTTCCACAAGGAAATATTGTTAAAATCTTGTGCAAGAAATAGGAGGATTAACGACCTGTGGCTACAGTGCCTGGAAGTCCTCATCTGCAGCATCCCTCACTTTATCTTTAAATCCTCAAGAGCAGCACCTGTGGAGCAGGACAGTGGGGCAGGGGAGAACAGGGGTCTCTCTAACAAATAGTACGGGGGAGTGCTGGATGATGCAAAAGGCACTTCTTGTAGACCAGAAGGCAAGTGGCCTCATAAAGAAGGATTTCACACTATTTAAACAATAAAATCCCCACTGGCTGCCTGGGGGAAGTAGCATTTTACCGTGGAAAAATTGTGATGTGACAATAATGACTGTCAGGTGCCGTCCCCATAAAGGCTCATTGTGAAAGGAAAAGCCAGATGAGACAGTGTCATAACGGTTCTTCACAGTCATTAATTACTTGTCTGTGGCACGTCCCTGCCTTGGAGCAGGGACTTGGAAATGTGCCACCAGATGTTGGGAATGAAAGAGAACTAATCTGCCTCCTCTGGGACTGGGAGGGGAGTCCTGATGACTGTCTGGTGTCCCTGTCCCTGCCTCTCTCACTCAGCCCAGCCCTTCCTGCCCTAGGCTGGCTGTTCCCTGATTCCCATCGTTTGGGGGAATGGGCAGGGGTGAGTGCTGAGGGTCCCATTGCTGGTGCTCAAACAGGTGGGTCTGTGTCTGCCAGGACACAGCTGACGATTGATGCCGCAGTTAGCACTTCCAAATCAATATTCCTAGAAATGTCCATCACTCATACCCCACCCAGTGATTCTGATTTTCTCTCTGCAATAATCAATGATTTGCTTTTTAAGCAAATTGACTTTTTGCTCCCTTGAGAACCATTTCCACAAGTTCCCCTGAGCGCTCCATGTACGTTATGTGTTTAACAAGTGTCATGCCCTGTGCTTTTCCCACAGAGTCCATGTGCAGAGGGTTTTTCCTGCTGCTTGTGTTCACCACGGGGTTGCTGATGAGGTGTTGGTGTGTCCACTCACTCCAGTGTGAGCTGTTTCTGCACCTTCATCTCTTCTCTTAGCATCTGTTCCATTTGAGACCTTCTCTGGAAAACTGATGCCTGGAGCAAGGAATCCAGGATGATGCACAGGGAATGGAGACTCTTAAAGGCAGCAAGGCTATTAATGAATATTTTAACTGCTTTGCTGGTATAAATTCAGCTTTAATGAAATAAAATGAAACCAGTGGCCTGGTGCAAAATGAGTACAGGGATGGAGCTTATGTCATATTGTAGTGTCCCAGTGGTGCGTTTTTAAAGAGAAGCTGCATTTCAGGCAGAGCTCTGGATGTCAGATGGTTTTCCATGTACCACTTCCAAATGCAGTACAGCTGCCTCGGAGTCAGGAGCTGGAGATGGGCCACCAGATGTTGGGAATTAAAGAGAACAAGCAAATCTGTATCTTAAAAAAGAAGCCACTGTTATTTAGGATGGGGCCATGGGACTTGACATCAGGTTCCCTCTTCTATTAATCAGTATTTGTGTTGGGTTTAATTAGTTTTGGTTGCAGTTTACAGATGTAAATGTGTCTCCCATGACATCTCCCTCACATGGGAATATGAAATGAGTGTTTAGTGTAACAGCATCAAAGCAATGCACAGGAAGGAAAACAAACAGAAGAGCTTCATGTACATCCACAGAGTTTGTGGTGATCCCCACCTCAGTCTGTGGTAATAAACAGAAAAGGGAGAAGATCGTCAAGAAGAGAAGGGTAAGGAGCAAGGGACCTCATCTTGATGCTCCTGGAAAGCAGTGTCTGATGCTCTGAGGAAAGGTCCAAGGACCATCCCTGTGCCAATGTGAAGTCTGCAGGAGTTTTCCATCAAGTTGTGCTCTGCGGGAGGAATCACAGCTGTGCAGGAGGAACGTGTCCAATGAACAGCCCAGCAGTGACACGGAGGACACCTTGCATCAAGCTGTGAGGTCTCTCATGTCTGTCAGATGAAGAAAGAATTCCTCACCAGGAGGTTAATGTGCTTGATTCACCCCCCACTGGAATATCATCTTTCTTATTAGTGTTTGCCATTTTATAGTTTAATTAAGGTCACCCAGTGGGCCTGTAAATGACATCTTAATTAATAGCCTGCAATATCTGCCAGCACCAGTCAGGCTTACTGTGGAGTCAGTACCCCAGGAGGAGAGTGAGCACAGAGATGTGAGGCACACCTGGAGTTCTTCATCTGCAAGGAGAAGACGTCGGTGCTGATTCCAGTGTGTTCCTGTGTCTGACAGGAGCATCACAGCTCTGCCTGTGGGTGCTGCATGTCCCCAAGGAAGGTGCGATTTGATATTGGCATCCCAGATTTACACTTTGACATTTACTCCCAAACCATGAGATAGAGCAGAGACCACCTCACCAGCCCATAAATCAGGATGTGTGTGATCTAACAACCTGCTTGTGACTCAGCGGTGTACTCAGATCCATCTCTTGTGATTAACAACTCAGCTTGGTGACTTATTTTGAGTCAGTCAAGTTCAGAGACAGCCTATAACTCAGACCCATCAAGAATTCCTCAGTGACATAGGACTTGGATAACTTGGGGATAACTTCAGAATTAATTGTGTTACTTATGAAGTTGCTGACATGACTAATCAATTGCCACATGGCAAATAAATCAGCAAGACACTTGAGAAATTCATCATCTTTTTTTTAGTTGGAAACTTCATATGCCTTATAAATCAGACATTGGAACAGCTTGTTTTACATCAAACCCTTACTTGGAAAATGGCATTTTGGGGAGAATATATATTTATGGAATATCTATCCTGAACTGCTTAAAGGAGTTAAAGAAAATGTAAGGGCAGTGGGTTGAACATTTTATTTTACAATCCTTATCTGTGTGCAAGCAATGAACTAAGAACTTGCCACAGTCATGGCTCAGTGGTTCGCATCAGTGCAGGGCACAGTGTTGTGTCCAGAGCAAAGGCACGAGCCATCCTCTCTATCCCCACAATCCTCACCATCCCCATCCTGGGGATGAGCTCCCGCCTTACCCCTGGGCTCTCAACCAGAGCTGGGAAGATGTGCATGGAGCTGACCTTCAGATCAGATCAGGCTGGATGAGGCTTGGAGCAGCCTGATCTAGTGGTAGATGTCCCTGCCCAGGGCAGAGGATAGAACCAGATGAGTTTTAGGGCACCTTCCAATGCAAACTATTCTGGGATTCTGTTATACTTCTCAAGTTGCACACAAAACATCCTTTCCCTGGAGCTCAGCAGTGCTGCTGTCATCCTGTCAGCCCCCTGCTTGCCAAGAGTAACAGATCTGCTCTTAATGATAATAATCAATACATTCAATGAAGAATTAGGTTTTATTTAATGTGCAATTTACTTAGATCCTGACACCTCTGGATTTATTAAAGCAATTCTTGTACATTGACTTGGTACTGATTGATTCCTTGAAATGCATTTTAGTGGGGATTTAAAATCCCAACAAGATAGACATTTTTTATATCCTGCATTTAAACTGCTACAAATGCAATGTATTCTTATCAGTAGGTGTCCCTTTAGATACAGAATCACCCCGCTTTTGTTCTATATGTAAAATGCATGGAAGAGATTATTCAGGACATATTTAAAGGATGGGTTTTTAATGAATCTGTGGGCAATATACCATAAATTACACATGGAAATGTAAAATCTAATCAAACTAGTTGTATAAGTAAAGCCATATATGCAGGAGTTCCAGTCATGAAAAAAAAGCAAATTAAATAAAAGCGTTGGAGATTATTTGAATACATAAAGTAGATATTTAAAGTATTTCCTTAAGAAACTCAGCCTGCACAAAGCGCTGTCATTAATAGAAAGGGAAAAGTTGCCGGTAAATATTTATATTAGCAGCTCTAGATGGAAAACCAACAGGCAGAAGATCTAAGGTTTCCCATCAGATGCAGCTCTGAGACTTGCTGGTTTCTTGCTGTTCTCCCCAGTGGAGTGGGATTTTTGGGTGGCTCTGCCTGGCTTTGTGTGGACGGATCCCCTGGAACCCAGGGAGAGAGCTTTTTCAGAAGCATCTTTTAAAGACCTTTGCTCACAAGAACTTCTCACCCTAACTGGAGGCCTTAAACTCAATTTCCCTGTGTGAAGCACTTGGTGAGTGGTCATCACCTCCTTTCTCCAAAGCCCTTTGGAACTGCCAGCTGAGAAACACTAGGAAGCTGCTGCTGCTGCTGCTGACCGAGCCTGGTTCAAGTTCTTCTGGGATGCTCTGGAAGTGGTGGGATGCAGAAAGACTTAACTGCCCCAATCTTCCTGCTGCTCCAAGAGCTGGCATGCAGCCCATACCTGCACAGCAATTGGACACAGTCATGGAACAGGCAGAGATGGAGGAGGATGTGCAATTTTACTAGTCTGAGAATCATAGGATCATAGAATGGTTTGGCTTGGAAAGGACCTTAAAGATCTTCATAGCAGATTATGAAAACAGTTTTTAACATACTGGAAAAGGAACCAATATTGGTGCCAATAGGCCAAGAAACATCGCTGGCTTTACCCTCTCTTGTCTCCTCTCTTCCTTGCCTCATCTGCAGCTGGAATACATTAATGAGACGCAAATATTTACAGCAAACTGCAGCTCCTGAGCTCCTCGGGTGCTGGCATGGGATCATTCGCTGCTGAGTCCCGCTTTCTGCTGGCAGCCAAGGCAGGGTGGCCATCCCCAGTCACAGTGAACACCTTGGCTTTCTGAGGGGTGGAATAAAGCTCTGATGAGAACTTAAAAAGCCCCAGCAGCCTGACTCTGTAGTGATGTGCTGCTCAGTTTCTATGGGAACAGGCTGAGCTGGTTGATTGGAAGCCCACGTGCGGCAGAGGCAAGAGAAGGAGTGAGTGGGGCTGCGGATGCAGAGATTAATTGGTGTGACTCAGGCTGGGCTTTTATATAATTTTCAGCCATTCCAAAAGGTGCCTGGGCACTGGAGTTGGAATGCAATGAGGAGGTGTCCACAGGAGAACAATCTCATCGCTTGTTGAAACTATTGTAGCGCCTACTCAAAAAAAAAGAAAAAAAGGAAATGGGTTATTTATTTTTGTCCCCTAGTTTCTAAATCACCTGTAACTTACAAGCATGGAATTTTAAGGTTGGAAAAGTCCTCTAAGATCATTGTGTCCAGAATTAACCCAGCACTGCCAAGTCCACCACTAAAACATGTCCCTTGACATCACATCTACATGTTTTTTGAACAATTTCAGGGATGGTGATTCCACCACTTCCCTGGTCAGCCCATTCCAATGCTTGACCACCCTTCCAGTGAAGAAATTTTCCCGAATATCCAATCTAAACCTCACTCATAAAGGTCACTGCTAAGGCATGAGGAGCATCTGCTGCTGCTGGGAAGGCAAGAAGCTGTTCCTCCCCTTGCCCTTGCTTGGCTTGGTCTCACCAGTATCGGTCACAGATTAAAAATTGATTTTTTTTTTCCATTTGGGAGATTATTGCCAGCTATGGGAAGGACCAAAAGAAGCTATAGGACTGCTGAGCCTCAATCCTGACAGTGCATTACACACACCAAACCACCAATCTCTACTAAAAATTATCCCTAAGCTAAAAACCTCCCTTTTGTCAGCCTGGAGCTTGGACATGCCCCAGGCAGACACTGTCACATATCCTTGGGAGTCAAAGCTGCTGCCAAGCTCCATGTCCGTGTTTCTCCCAGCTCCTTTGGTATGTTTGGATGAATTTTTCAAGAACGTGCATAAGCTGGGAGAGCAGTGGAATAATTGCAAAGCATGTGGAATATGGTCCACTTCAGCCATTAGGAATAACAAGTAGAGCTACATCCTTGCTTGAAAAAAAACCACATTTGGAAACCAAAATTAGATGCAAAGCTGAAAGATAAACTCTGTTGTAAGCACTTGTAAGAAAGAGTTTAAGAAAAGGATTAAAAGGGATTAGTTGAGCCTCTGAGACAGAGAAGCTCCATCAGTAAATCTGATTATCAGCTCTGCATAGCACTCAATGATTTAAAATACCAAAAGGCTGATGCTAGAAATAAGGCGGATTTGGAGAGGTGGGCTCCCATCCCTGCCATGGTGATGGAGGCTGGAGGCCACGTGTGGCCAGCACTGAATGGGGTGATGGTCCCAAAATCCTCTCTATGGAGTGGGGACTCCCTGGGATCAGGGCATGGTGCTCCCCTCCTGCCCACAGAAGGACATGTTGTGCCTCCAGGTCCTGGACAAGAAACTGAATCAGCATTTTCATCAAATCATGGAATGGCTTGAGATGGAAGGGACCTTAAAGCTCATCCAGTTCCACCCCCCTGCCATAGGCAGGGACGCCTCCACTAGACTAGCTTTCTCCAAGTCCTGTCCAGCCTGGCCTTGGACACTTCCAGGGACGGGGTGTTAGCTGGTGGACAGACGAGGTTTTCATGCTCTTCCTAATGAATGATGCTCAATGCAAATCAGGAGATGTTACTCATGTGTCAGTGGCTGTTGAAATATTCATTGGTGAGAAAATCACCAGGGACCAGACCAAGGAAAGCACAATAAGCAATTAACTGCCTTTATTGGTGCTGCCTGCCTCCTGTTAGTCCACTTCCATGTAATCAGTATTTTTTCCAAGGGATGCACTTGGCTCAGGGAGGGAGAGGAGTGCATGAGCCATGCTCTGCACAGGGTACCTTCTGCTGGTGTTTTTCTAGAGAGTGGAATAAGATTTTTGCTTGTCCCTGTCTGTTTTTTGTCGGTTCTTTGGTTTGGTTTTTTGGTGAGTTTTTTTGTTGTTGGTGGTTATGATTTTGATTTTGTTGGGGTTTTGTGAATTGTTGGGATTATTTTTGCAATTTTCTGGCTTCTCCCCATGCTGAGCAGCACAGTCCTGTTCAGCAGAGGATGTCCATCGGCTTCCTCAGCATTCCCTGGAACCTCTCCCTTCTGACCCTGCTACAAAGCAGATCCCAGCATTGCCCTGGGAGTACCCAGTTCATCATCCCCTCGCAGCCTGCAGGGCTTGGACATTCCCGTCCCACTCCAGCAAGGCTTTAGGTGACGTGTCTGCTTTAGGTGGCACATCTGCCCCAGGCACGGGTGCTGCTTTGTGCCGACTTCTGAGAGCTCAGGGCTGGAGGAAGCCCCGTAAGCCCGGTCCCATCTTACCATCAGCACTGTTCCCTGCAAGTCTGTGGAAACTCATCAAACCGCTCCTTAGATGGAGAAGAAGTAAGGTGGATTTTTTTTCCCCACTGCACTTGGAAGGTTTTACAGCCTAGACCCGCCCTGCTACAAGCTCAGAAACCTTTTTGTTATTTCCAGCCTAAATTTATTCCTCAGTTCATACCTCATTATCCCTCTGTTAACAGCATTCTTCACTAGCCCCTCTCCCTGGGGACAGCCTGACAGAGATGTTCCGATGCATAATGAGGACACTTCCAACCCCGAAGCCCAGACAGACCCCGGCGGATGGGACTCCCTGGTCCCTCGCTGCCCACTCACTCTGGCTCCCTCCTTGCAGCAGCAGTGCCATGGCCTCACTAACATGCCCATCCCACGGGGGATGCTCACCCATCCCTGGGGCCCCTCACTCCTGGAAGTTGAAATGGACCCTTGGGTTCAGGCTGATCCATAGAAGCTCATCCCATCAGTGTTTCCAGTCTGCGTGGCTTTTTTCTTCCTTTTCACAAAGATAAAACCTTCTAATGAGCTGGTTAAACATTGAAAACAGTCTTTCATTAAATTTACATACAAAAAATTGGTTGCAATTACAACAATTAGCTTGCCATGAAAATTGGGTGTGTGGAGAGGATAAAAATGCTCCTGCAAGAAAAGGACAGAAAATTCACATTCACACTTATCGAAATAATCTCCTTAAATTTGTCACTTTGACTTCAGTCCTGTATTTTAATGTGTGCTTTACACCCCAAGGGTTTAGCTCACTTGTTGAATGATGCCACATATGCACATACTTGTAGGATAAAAAAATAATTGGTGTTTCAGGAACTGTCTTAAGCCCCTGTTTTTGGCTGTTGTGTTTCTGACCTTTTAACCCCCTGCTTCGCCCTTTGGTGAGGTACTCAATGCTTGCTGGAGAATTGAGACCTCTTGGAGAGCTGGAATGTTCCTGGGCACCTAATTATGCGAAAACAGAATGGTTCTTTTAGTTTAGGATCAGGAAAGAAAGGGAAAATGAAACAAAGCTCTTGTCATTTTTAACATAAAACACTTTTGCATTCTTGAGGAGCACAACTGATGTCCCAAACCAGGTCAGTTTTGACAGTGATGTTTTGCAGAGAAAAAGCAAACATTGCCGGGAATCTCTGGCATCAATACTCTCAGAACAAAGGCAGAGGAACAAATGTTAAAAATTCTGTTTGTGCTCGTTACATTACACAATTACATGTGGCTATTAAGATGAATAAAGGGATACATCCGCTTCCATCTCTGCCTGCTCCCATCCCCTGCCTCGCTTTCTTTTTAAGACATACAACTTGAGTTCATTTTCCCCAAGCAAGCAGCATTTATTTGTGATTTATGCAGTGGTCTTTGCCGGGAAGAGCCATAACCCGGGGTGCATCACAGTTTCCCTCATTCAGTTTTATGGAGCAGCAATATCACAGTCAAGAGTAAATTTAATGGATAACAATTACTTTTATGCCTTTAATTCAATTATTTGAAGTTATAAGGGCATCCACCTACTTTGCTCCTTTGTTTGCTCCTGACATCAGCAAACACTCACATAGGTTCTCTCTAGCCCATGTGTCTGGGGGCTCCCCAACAAGGAGTGGGCAAAGTTTGCAGCAAAAAGAGATGGATCTTAACTCCATTGTGTATTTCCATTGTGTATTAATGCACCAAGTCTCTGCTGCTGGCAGCAAGGACAGTGTCTGGAAGGCCGTGCCATCTCCTGGTTTGGTTAATAAGGGGAAGCTGCTTAAATAAAAATAATTAAAAGAGTATGCAGAGAGACAGTGCTGTCAAGGAGGACACGGCTGCTCAGAACCTCCCTGCAGGGAGGGAGGGAGCATTTGGTGGCCATGGACCAGTCTGCACTGATGGTCCCCAGCGCCTGGTGCTCGGTACATCCCTGTTCCAGAGCGGCCCATCTGTGTTTCAAAGCCTCCTGCCCTCACATCCTGCCCTCAGTGCAGTGGAACAGTACTTAGAAGTTACATTTCATTCAGAACAACTGTAGCCTGAACAAAATTACTCTTAAAAAATGCAAATGAGCTGCAGTTCCTTTTCATTTTCCATCTTTAACAGCATTTACTCTGTCACTGGTGGATTCATGGCATTTGGCTGCAGGTTTTAATTGCTGTTTGCATGCACAGCAGTGCCACAGCCAAGCACTAAATGTGTATTTCTGTTTTACATCCAAATCTGAGCCACTGCAGAAAAATTATCAGTGTGTGTGTTTTGATATCAGCTCCATCGTAATTTGCCCTTAGAGCTGTTGAGAAGGGATGAAGTGTATTTGTTTTATTTTGAGCTCTTTGTAAAATACCCAATGAAGCAGAAAGGAAAGCAATCCCACAGCAGAGGCCACGCAGGACACAGGGTCTCTATGTGACTTTGGGACTGGAAGGAAATGTAATAAAATTTGTGTTACTCCAGTGGGGTGAGGTGAAGAACCAGAGGGGTACAGGGATGTGTCCCTGGTTTGGTTGGTACCACCAAGCCTTAGGGACAATGTGGTGGCTCTGGGACCCCTGTCACCCTTTAGGTGTGTCACCTACCCCCACCTAGGGGTGTCTTTCTTTTCCAGGTCACACACCACCCAGGTACCTTTCTTCCCTTCTTATTTCTTTCTGTTTTTTCTCCTCTTTCTTACTCCTCGGTTGATCAATTATTTAATACATTTCATCCCAGTGCAGAGCTCCCTGAAGTGAGTTGTTTTAAATTAAATACATTTCTCTTTGAATCAACTGGAGTCCCTGACAAATTTTTAGCTCTGCAAATGAGCTCATTAGAATTTTGGAGGTGTACCTGAATCTCTCCTCTGTGTTTTTTCTTTATTTTTATTATTTCAAATCTCATTCTACTTCCTTCTGGGTTCAATCTTTTCCCTGCAGCAGTGCCCTATGCACTGACTGATTGGAATAATTTCAAAAGGAGAGAATTAAAGGGCCCAACATGAAATCTCCTTAGAGAATTGATGTGGGTTAACTGTCTGTATCTTATTGTGCTGCCTTGTTTCGAAGGCTTCTAGCAACCATCCATTATAGTTATAAGGCTGAATGATGACTAGAGCTACACTGGAAAAAAAAAAGGGGGGAAGAAAAAAATAAAAGAAAAGCATTTTCTGGGAATAATAGCACCAGGGTATTTAAAACACTTGGCTGCACACTTTTCAGGCAGCAGGTGCTGAAAAATGCATTTCTCCCCTAATAACCTTTAAATCCCTTGCATGATGTGGGTTTTCCCTAATCCTCTAAATATGTTCAGAGGAGACAACAAAAAGACATGCATCACATGACCTATTGTGGCTCCTAGGGTGGAAACTTCTTCATATCCCCATAGACACAGAAGAAGGTCTTATTCCAGCTGTGATACAAGAACAGACCTGGACCTCCACAGGCACAGCTACACCTCTGTGTGGGCAGAAGTTGTGGGAGTGCCTGGACTTGGCTCCCAGGAGCTGCTCCAGATGTGCTGGGGGAGCTGCCCAGAGGCTCTGGGGTGAGAGCATGGCTGAATGCAAGGGCACAGGGAGCAAAGGGAGCCAACTGAGAGGCTATGGGGGACACAAGCAGAGCTGAGCTGGAGTTACAGCTCTGTGCACCCCCATATCAAGAGAGCTGTTTGGTAGAAAAGGCATTTATTTGCAACCCCAGATCCACAGCATCCACATTAATTTTTTCTCTCTTTTCCACCTGGGGAGAGGTCTGCTCCATTGCATGCTGTCCGGGTGAAGAGCTGAGGGGTGACTGCAGAGCTGGGGTCTCCATGCCTCTGCCTCCTCCTGACCACACATGTGGGTGACCCTAACAGCTTATGGGCACAGACAGGCTCAGTAAAATGATGTAGCTGGGAAATTACTGTGCAAGTCCCTGGGATCATGACAGTGAGTTTTCTCTGTCCCTCAAGCAGACGAGGGCAGCACCAGACTTCTACAGCTTTTAATGACAAGGCTGCCAAAACCTGGAAGTTTTCACACAGTCTGTGCCCAGCAGTGCCAGGTCCTTTGCTGGGATTTCCTGAAGAGCCTCCAGGCAAGCCTCAGGCAGCCTGGTCAGACAGTGAAACAGCCAGGGAAGAGCAGTCACAGAATCACAAAGTGGTTTGAGTCGGAAGGGACCTTAAAGCTCATCTTATTCCATTCCCTGCCATGGGCAGGGACATCTTCCACTAGACCAGGTTGCTCCAAACTCTATCCAGCCTGGCCTTGAACACTTCCAGGGATGGGGCATAAATGCTGCATATGTAAATGTGCTCCAAACACATTGGAGAATTCAGGAGAAAATGAAAAAAGAGGAAAAAAAAATAGGAAAATAATCCTCAGTGCTGTAGTAAGAGTAAGAATAAGAGCTCATAGGGCAGGAGACTCTAAGGGAACGTCTCGCTGAATGGATCACACACTAACCGGCAGGATGAGATCCCAGAGACCTGCCAGAGAGATCAGCCAGGTAAGGGGGGATGTGAACCCTGTGCCACCAGCGGTGCTGAATTAGAGCAGTGAGCCCATGAGCTGAGGAGGAGCCTGTTTGTTCCACCGTCTGCATTTGTGCCACATTTCAAGAGAAATTTTTTCCAGGAATTTAGTCCTGGTTTTACAGGACACCAGAAGCCACAGTCTGCCTGAAGCTCTGCTGCTTTTCCCTTTCCCTCGCTCAAAGAAAGCCAAGGGTTAACAAAAGCCAAGCTAGGCACATTTACACTGAATTCCCCCCTGCAGATCCCAAACAAAAGCTGCAAAAATGCCATGAATAAATTTCTTCCTGTTTGACTTCGGTTCCAGTGTTAAATTGACCATTCTGTGCTCTGGTGCCGCAGCCGGGAGAGGGCTCTAGGTCTGCCGAGCGAAGGGAGCTCAATCTGCCTGTGCTGTTATTTCATTTTCGTCATGACTAGTGTAAAGACCCAATAATCACAGATAAGCCTGAGTGAACTCTGGTTAAAGCCACCGGGCAAATAACCAGCCCAGCCCAGGGACCCCACAGAGCCTGGGAATTGCTTCTGCCACTCCACTGCCTCAAGCCATGCAGGACAAGCAGCTTTTGATCCACCAAGACTCAAAATCGAACTGTCCAATTGGAAATTTCCAACAGGCTCATTTCTTTCAAACAGTATAATTTGCAGTTTGCTCAGAGATTTTAAGCCAAGCTCTTTCCCTGCTTATTCTCTGAATTTGCTGTTTAGATGAAAGACCTGCCTCCTCTGCTCAACAGCAGCCCTGGGCTTACTGCTGCAGCTTCCTTGACAGGAGGAATGTCCAAAAATCAGAAAAATATCCCAAATGCCTCCAAAGGGATTGACACCTGCACCCCTCATTCTGGTGGATGTGTAACTGCCCCATGAGTACAGAGGGGAATGAAGCTGTTGGAATTAAAAGGAAATGGTTTGGGGTGTCTCACCTCTGCCTCATAATGCTGCCAAAACAAGAAGGGGATGAGCAAGAGCCTTTTCTCAGTGATGCAGATCATTTGGTTCATTTTGAGGCCCCAACAGATTCTGTGTGTTGGGAAGGTTCATCCATTGCCAGGGTAGGCATGAGCCCTGGTGCTCCAAGACTGATGGATGATCCCACCCCACAGGATGCCTCTGCTGGGGCTTTTCTCCCTTGGACAGGGGATTGTTATTTTGGAAGCAACCATGGGGTCATGGTACAGGATCAGTCATTTGGGGAAGGGATCAAAAGGGCTATGTCACTGTCACTTGGGTTTCCTCCCAAATGGCAAAACTCTCATTTCCCAAAGAATGAAACCTATGGTGCTTTCTCAAAATACCTAGAAAATGGAGTGGAACTCATGAATGACAAGAAATTGCCTGATGTGTCATTTTCTGAACACACCTTGGGAGAAGGAAAGAGCTTACCTGCAAGTAATGAGTTTCATTTGTTGATAACAGGGGCTGTTAATTAGCTCTGGGCACCACTGCTGGCAGACTCCTGAGGTAATGGGAGTGTGAAAACTTACACTTCTGGAAGTCTTTTAAAAGTTCTTTTAATATGACACTTGGGAGGATGGTTTGTGCAAGGAGTCACAGTAGTCTCAAAGAGAATTAGCTTAAAGCCACAGACAACAGGGAAAGAAGAGGACAGGACATGCCCGAGTTGGGCAACTGGGAATGCTCTGCCACAGGGTCATGGACCATCAGCTTCTCTGTGGGCCTGAGACCCCTGGAGCATGCAAGGGAAATGAATATACAAGGCAATTCGAAGGCAAAACCTTAGATGGTGTTTCCCATCAAGTCTTGACCCATTTCTAGGTTATTTAGGAAGAATTTCTTCCCTTTGAGCATGGTGAGGTCCTAGCACAAGTTGCCCAGAGAAGCTTCAGGTCCACTCCAACCCAAACCATTCTGTGATTCTATGATTCCATGACTATTGCTTTTGTGTGGAGCAGAGACAGGAAGGTAGGGAGCAATGGGCTCATCAAGCAGGGTTAGGAGCTCAGCCATGAGTGCAGAAGATTCCTTTGAAGCTCTCTTAGTTATCTCTCTGGTTGGCAGAGCAATACTGCACATCTTGGTGTTTTATTCCCTTTGATCTGGCTACCGTGGTGTTTGCTGCCCCTGCCAAGCCTCTTGCTCGGGTCTCCATCTTTGATGTGGGTTAACAATACCTCCTCAGCCCTTTGATGCTCCCTGCAACACTGCTTTTACATTTTTCAGTAGCAATGTGCAGGGCAAGAGTGGGGCCAAGCCACTCTCACTGGCACCCACAGCCGAGTCCTGGAGCCCAGTTTGGACCAGTTGACGCTGCGCACACACAGCTGGGGCACTGGTGAGGGCAGCGACAGGAAAAGAACCCCATTATTACCTGCAAGTATGGAGTTGTAGCAAATGCAGCTCTGAAATACCCACCTCCCACCCCGCTTTGCTGGAGGGACCCCCCTTTCCCAAACACTTCCTTCAGTGAAGCCCTTGGCTCCCCTCCCTCCATCCCAGGGTTTGGCTGCTATCCCCTAAAAGCACATAAGAAAATTTCCCCTTAGCTGTGCCAGATCCCAGGGGAAGCTGCCACAGGGTGATAACCAATA
This sequence comes from Monarcha castaneiventris obscurior, assembly GCA_026261815.1. Taxonomy (NCBI): domain Eukaryota; kingdom Metazoa; phylum Chordata; class Aves; order Passeriformes; family Monarchidae; genus Monarcha; species Monarcha castaneiventris. The sequence goes on from JAMPIT010000451.1 coordinate 939,022, forward strand.
ACGACCTCCCTCCATGATTTACACAGAGCTGCACCCCAGAACCCCAAGAACAGGACCTTCATCATCCTTGAAAAATAAAACTCAGCTCTTTGCTGGGATGCTCAAGGGTAGCAGGACCAAGACACTTTTTTTGACATTAAAATCATTCACACTGTGGTGTGCTTGGTGCTAACAGTTGCCACCACTGAGCCGGGGGTCACTTCTCCTCCTGTACAAACAGCCATTAAATGTCACCTGAGAAGCCTGTTGCAGCCCAGCACCTTCTACTTAATGCAGAGCTTGTCCTGATGTGCCAGCTGCTGATTGATTCCACTTCCTCCTGTCAATATTTTAATTAGGACCCTGTTTCCAGGGTTAGGTAAATTTGAGAGGCGAGCAGCAGTAGCAGGGAGCTCACAGCTTTACTTGGACCCGCAGAGTGGGGCACATGGCTTTGTTGAAGAGGGTTCAGCCTGTTGCACACCTGCTGTCAGACCTGATGTGCTCCCTCTCAGGGTGCCTGAGGCCACATTTAGGATTTCATGTGGCTCACAGAGCCCCAGAAGCAGCAGGGTCACTGCTTGACACCAGAGACCACCTGCCCATGGGGTGAGTGAACACAGGGCACAGGAGCCTTGGGATGAGTCTGCGTGGTTGAGGTTCCGGTCCAGCATCTTGGGGGGCTTCATGGGACAGCCACGTGCTGGTCGCTTCCCTGACAAGGGATCTGATAAGCATGGCTGCTCTCACAGGTTGTCTGGGCAGGATGGGTCCCATAGAGCTGGTGTGAGGTGCGTGACAATGCCAGTGGCACCAGGGTCCTGACAGCACCCTGCTGCTGGGTCACACAGATAATCTCTCAGGCACGTGCCCTCCTGAATGCATGGCAGAGCTGGCTGACCTAATTACAGGGATAAATATCACACACAGAGCAGGGAGAGGGAGGGAGAAGCAGAGGTGAACAAAGGATGTGAGGGGCTGGCAAGGACTGTAAGGGCACAGGTTTCATATTATTGCAGAATTGTTTGGGTTGGACGGGACCTTCAAGACCATCTTGTTCCAACCCCCTGCCGTAAAGCTCATCTTGTTTCAACCTCCCACTATAGCAGGTTGCTCCAAGCCCTATCCAACCTGGCCCTGAACACTTCCCAGCATGGGGCAGCCACAGCTGCTCTGGGCAACATTTCCCAGGGTCTCACCACCCTCTGAGTAAAGAATTTCTTCCTAATATCCAATCTAAACCTGTCCTCTTAGTTTGATAGCTTGATAGGGTTTCACATTGTTCACTGAAAGCTTCCTTGTCCTCTGTACTGATGCCTGATCTTTTCCAGGGTCTTACCAAACTTTTTGCAGTCTCAGGTGATGAGTTTCTTAATCTAAGATAATGGAGAGCAGAAAAAAAACTCCATGGGGATGAGAAGGTGGGCAGAAGGGGGGCCATCACAAGAGGTGGGGCAGGAGCTGCATTATCCCAGTGGGATGTGCTCCAGCACTTTGGGCACCAGGTGTTCTTGGGGCTGTGCTGCAATTGCTCTGAGAAAGACCAAAGCAGAGGAGTCTGGTAGATTATATTCTACATGATACTTCACAAAACTCACTTCCTCCCAGTGTGGAAATAACACCGAAGGAGGAGAAAGGCAGAGGGGAGAAGATTTTAAGTTGTCAGAGAAAACTGCTTTGAAGAAAAGTGTAACTTTCCCCTCCAGAGGACTAAAAGCATACTATGTTCTAACCCGATTAAGATAGGGCTCCTTACAAATGAAACAGGAAATGGCTTTGAACTTTTGCACAGAGCATGATCAGCATATGCTGTGCTGTGGAAGGGGACAGAAGATCACAGGGCTGCTTGGCTGGGGAGTACTTAGGCAGGAGTTTAATTCCTCTAAAGGCAAGTTTAAGGCTTTTCTCCCAGATGAAGGTTTGTTGTCTGGCTCCTTTCCTGCCCTCTCCAGAGCTGACTAATACTGGCAAGGCGTGGGAATCATCAAATCATGGAATGGTTTGGATGGAAGGGACCTTAAAGCTCATCTCATTCCACCCCTGCCATGGGCAGGGACACCTTCCACTGTTCCACGTTGCTTCAAGCCTCGTCTACCTTGGCCTTAAACACTTCCAGGGATGGGGCAGCCACAGCTTCTCTGGGCAGCCAGGGCCTCACTCCTCTCACAGGAAGAATTTCTTCCTAATATCCAATCTAAGCCTGCTCTCTGTCAGTTTAGTCATTCCCCCTTGTCCCATCAAAGGGCTCCATAGGCAGGCTCCTCCTGTGATGTATGGTTTAAAAAGAAGGAAGCATGCTAGAATCACTACAGGAAGCCAGAAGTGCCTGGAAAAAGCCACCTGGCTGAAGACCCATCCCTGTGGTGCCTGTGAGCTGCCTGTACAGCCCTGCCTGCTTGGGGACAGGGTGTCTCACCCAGGACTTCTGGTGGGAGCACCCCAGGACAGGGTATAACCATCCCGTTGGAGCCAGGTGTGCCTGTGCTTATTTCCAGGTGTGAGACTGGGTGCTGGTCCTGGCAGGCTGGAATCAGAACCTCCTGGTCCCTGCAGTGTGTGAAGGCACACACGTTCCATTTATCATTTTAATCGTTAAAAGTAGTGTTTTTCTTCAAATACAGTCTTACCAGCTTATTCATTTTAATTTGCTCCATCCTTGAAGGTGAGTTTAATACCATTCATACATTTCCATTTATAAATTTGTCAGTAATAAGAGAATTGGCACATGGGAGAAAGTAACTGCATAATTGCAGCTTACACGCTTGTCTTACTGAAAAACTGCTGGCTCAGGCATTGGCTATGCCAGGCATCATGCATGAAATTGCAAATAGAATTTAATTTGCCCTTGTATCCTGTAGGATCAGCTTAAAATGATTAATGCAGGAGAGAATGTTGTCAAGATTTTATTCATTACACTCTCGAAGGACTGCAGTGCAAAGCCATCATATATAACATGACAATGTGTAATATGCAGATTTCTGAACTGCTTTCTTGTGGCAAACAATCACATTTCTCCTCCTTAATTCCAGTGCTGAGGTAAGTGGGATTTATCCCATGCATGTTGTTGTGATCTCCTGGACAGGTGGAAATGTAATTTGTTTAAATTTAGGACATATAGAGCTGATGTTTGGAGCAGCTCTGGAGCAAGAGGTAGTGCAGGCTCTAGAGGCTGTTGGACCTGCAGGAGGGTGATGTGACCTGCTCCATCACCCCTGGGAACAGATCAAGCTCTGAGACAGGGAGAATCCAAAAATTTTGAGTTTAGGTGTCTCAGTCATCTGTGAACTCAGCAGTCAGCTTCTCTCACCCTTCCCCTTCCCTCCACTGCGTGCAGAAAGAGGACTGGGATCATCATCAGCATGAAAACACTGCAGAAGTGCAGGACGGTGGAGCAGGAAAAACAGGGAAAACCCCATGGCTAAATTGAAAAGGACAGCCAAGGCAGAACTGTGGGACTGGAGAAATGGCTCAGTCTTATAAAAAGGCCTCTGAAGAGACAGATGTTCTTCCCCTGAAACTTCCCTTTCCACTACTGATGAGTAGCCAGTAAGAAAAATCCGTTCTGCTCCATAGCCACTGGCTAATTGGCTTAACATGGTGAGAGTAATTATTGGATTGTTCTCTTTTTAGTGGTGGGTTTGTGAGGAGGTTATGGCTTAGAAATTGTTCTCATCAGAACTCTAACGGAGAAATGAAATATGGGTTGTGATAATGTTATTAAAATGGATTGTCTGGTAATTATATTAATACAACAGAATTACAGTAGATCCCATGTAAACTGCAGCTGGGAGCATTCCCATCTCAGAGGAGTATTCCCTCCTGCCTCCGAGTTAATCACTGTTTTGTTAGAATGAGAAATGGCTCTCACAGTCCCCCGAGTAAGAGACAAACATCCTTTTTCCTTGGCCTGAAATCCATTTTACCTTTTGATTTCTTGTTGGCTGATCCACACTGGCTGTTGAAGCAAAAGCAACAAGGACCCTGCCCTTTCCCCCTGCCTCTGTCATTCCATGGGTGATCTCAGGTCCCTCCTCATCCACAGGGATGCATGGCTGAAGCTGCCTGTTAGGGAATACTCCTGCTGCAGGTTGTGCTGCTGTAATTACAGAAGCTGTTTGGCTAATTAGGCATTCAAAGCATGGCACAGACACCTCAGGCTCAGATCTCCAGCCCACACTTTGCTGCCTGTGCTGTGGTAGGGACAGAGCAGGGCAGAGACTGGCAGAGCAGCATCGCTGCTCACACAGACCTCCTCTGTCTCCAGGGTAGACAGTTCACCCCAAAACCACATTTTTAGTGGAAGAACAGGGTATGCGTCAGGGGAGCTGAAACGATGGCAATTAGATGGTTGCGGTGAAAAGTCAGTATAAGATCATCAAGATGTTGGGCACCCACTGATGGCTCCCAAGGCACAGGCTCCACACAACTCTGTTGATCCACCTGAGTATGAGGCCCTGGCACAGGGTGCCCAGAGAAGCTGTGGCTGCCCCATCCATGGAAGTGTTCAATGCCAGGTTGGACAGGGCTTGGAGCAACCTGGGATACTGGAAAGTGACCCTGCCCATGACAGGGGAGCTGGAAGGAGATGAGCCTTAAGGTTGCTTCCAACCCAAACTATTCCGGGATTCTACAATGATTTAGCAAGGTGGACGTCCTTGTCCAGCCTGCACCTGCCAGTGTGAGCACATTTAAAAGGCATCTCAGTTTGATAGCTTCCACTTTTGCATTAATTTAGAAAAGTGCTGCAAGTAGTAATTCTGCCTAACCCACTTTGCAAAGCTTATGCCAGATTTTTGTAATTAATTATTAGCTAAGAGAAACATGTCAGACTTGAAGAAGCCGACTGGGCCTCCTGGCAGGAGCACACGGACTAACAACTTATTGGTTTAGCTGCCAGTTAAAATGAGACAAATCAATGTAAATTTCATCGTATTACAACAATATTGATTCCCTATTATACAGCAGACAAAGCAGGTTATGGCTTTAGGAAATCTGTTAGGAGTTAAAGAATGTTTTTTCTTGAGAATAAATGGAAAACTGGTGTTTAATACTGGAGAGACAAAAAAGGAGGAAGATGTATGGGAGGTCAAGGGGAGTGAAGGGGCACAGTCAAGCCAAGAAATGCCACACACAGATGTCTTAGGAGTGCAGTAATGGACACCCCCTGGATGGGGGACAAGCAAATACCGGTTTCGGCACAGGGATGCTCTGGTCCCTTCCAGCTCCACTGAGTGGGATAGTACTTACATCCCATCCCAGCGAGGCACCAGTTGCTCTGCCACTTACCTCAGCTTCAAATCAGTCATCAGGGGACAGCACCTGGGTCAGCACAGCAGAAAATCCCTATGAAATTTCATCATGGAGAAAACCTACCACAGCCTGGAAGCCAGGCAGATGCCTCCATAACATGCCTCCTGCAAAGGGTTAAACCAACAGCAGCCAGGGGCCTGGGATTAAGATAAATAGTTGTTAACTGAATCAATACTGATAACACAACCAAAGCCAGCAGCTTATTGACTCCTGGAGCCACTTTTAATGGTCCTTTACACAGTGAACTCAACACCATCTCCCACCCATGTGAGTGCACGGCACAGATGGAAAATTCCCTGATACCACAGATACTGGTCTGCACCAGAGGATAATAAAAAGAGGAATTAGAAGCAGTAATTGCCACTCTTAATTACCAATGACAAACTAAAAATCAACTCAAACTCCTGTAAAGGAGCATGTGAAGGAAAAAAATTTTGATTTCCTCAATCAAATACTTAAATTCTATTTACTGTGTACATATGCCAACAAAATAACCTTTTGGATACTATTTACTGAGTGACACAGTGGCAGGATGAGGCCTGGGATGTTGACACAGTCCCACCAGGATCAGCCCCAGGATGGGGTTATCGTCAGCATGGAAAATGGGAGGTGAGCTGCCGCAGCAGAACCAAGAGCAACTCCTCTCAGAAAGGGAAAATACGTTTTAACCTGGTGACATTTTCTTCACAAGTTCAGACTTTGGTTAAAAACATGACCTGGACATGCCCCAGCTCTGCAGCCCCGTGGCTGGCTCAAAACCACATGAATTATAGGAGGAAGGAGGGGAATTCCTGTGGGATGAAGAGGGCAGAGCATCCTGTAGAGCTTTAGCCCAATCTACTCTGCAAAGAAGTGGATGAAGATTACCCGTAACAGGGATCAGAGCCAAAAATTCTGTGCATTACACTGAGCTGCAGCCCAGCACTTTGCCAGAACAGTCTGTAGCAGCCCAAAGGGCCTTGGATTGAAATAAACCATTTGAGTGAAACCAAAAGTATGAATCGCAGAACACCAGCTACAGCTACAACATCCAGGTAGGAATGAATGGGAGCAGTGTTGGTTGGGTGATAAAACCTGCCTGGCAGGAGCTGGAATAGGATGCTGACAAAGCTGTCTTCTTCATCAATTACAAAAATGTGGGCTTATAAAAGCTGGGCTTCAAGGCAAATATGGGCAGTTCTTGGGAGGTAGTTTGAACCGAGCCTTCTCTGTGTACTGCCAGAGCTCTGAGCGATGAGAAGACAGTGCTGCTCTCCTCTTTCCCTTGGTCCCTGCTCAAATTCCTGCTGGTCAGCTCAGGTCTCTGTGCTGGTTATGCTTTTCAAACACCTGGGCCTTGGACTGGTTAAGCTTCTTCCTGGGGTGGCAACAGAAATTTACAGACTGCAGCTAGACTGAAAAGGTTTGGCACTTCTGGGGGTGTTACACCCCAAACCAGCACTGCCTGCCCAGCCCAGCAAGGATGGGGGGTCAGCTGGGGAGAGCACAAGGCTTGGGGCTGGGAGCTGCATCTTCCCCCAGCTACTCTCCAGCCTTCCCTGCAGCCTTGGCAGAACAATCCAGGCTGGTTTCCAACACCACCATACACTCACGTTTGGATTTCTGGGGCAAAACCTCTGCCTGTGGTGCCCTGGGAGCAGCACGTTTGGTGCCTTCAGGATTTGTGGGATGTCATTGTCAGAAACCAGAGGTCAAGGCAGCAGTGATTCTAGAGAAAGATGCCATGACCTCTCCAGGTTAATTTTTTGTCTGAGGATTATATAATGTAGATGTGTTATTCAGAGCTTAGCAAGGGATTAAAAAAAATCAAAATAAGGATGAGGAGGAGACACAAAAGCTGGAAAGACTATAATGGAGCAGGGAATGAAATGGGAAGACAAAAGACCTAATTGCAAATGGCATTATTTGCATTCTCATCAACTTAATTCAATTTTGTTTTCTTATTGCTTTAATCTTGGAGCTTAATTCAGTGGAACATAATAGATGAAGGAGGCAATGAGAGCGGTGCATGGTTTGTTTGGGGCAGGATGTGGTGGTGGGTGCAGGCAGCCCCAGCTTTGTTTTTCTGTGGGCTGGATATGTCAGGTTATTCCTCAGGTTATATAGACTCCAGATATATCTAGATGTTTCAATTCAAAAAATAAAGGTGATAAAAATTCAACATTCCTCTTCATGCTTGTGTGAAATGGGATCTGAACGAGCTTCAGCTTTGACTGGATACCCAGTGTGACCTGACATTTAATTGAGGATGGGAAAGCACAGGTATCTTAAAGAACAGGATGAAAATAATTCTGACATTGTGCTCTTGATGAGAAAATAGCATTTTCACATCGCATTGGGAATTACATTACATTTCAGGTGCTGAGGGTGATGCAAGTGATGCTCGGAGAGAAACATATTTGGACTCTCAGAGAGAGTTTGTGATTCTTTGGAGGTTCACACGAATTTTAAATTAAATTATTAAGCAAAAATCTGGCCCAAAGCTCAAGGACTAAATTGCCTATCAAACTTTTTAAATTGTTTGAAATTGTGCTTGTAGTAGGCATGCTGCCATCGTGAAGAAGCAACTAGTTTGAAACAAATTAAGTGGTCTACATTGCTCAAGCAACAAAACATGGGCAATGTTGCTCATGGAAAATAATACACTCAAAAGCCAAACCAGCTCTGGTGTCTCCACATCTTTCCAGTATAAGGAACAACCAACCTGGGGATGAGCTGGGAGGCCAGCTGGGTCCTGCCTGGCAAAGTGGCCAGGATCACCAGTATCGCTGGCACCAAGTGAATCCCTGGGGCTTACAAAAAGGAGAGAGAACAACTTTTTATACAGGCAGATAGTGGCAGGACAGGAGGGAATGGCCTTAAGCTAAAAGAGGAGAGATTTATGTTAGATGTTAGAAGATATTCCTTACTCAGAGGGTGGTGAGACCCTGGCACAAGCTGCCTGGGGAAGCTGTGGATGCCCCATCCCTGGAAATGTTCATGGGAAGGTTGGACCTGGTCTAGTGGAAAGTGTCCCTGCCCATGGCAGGGGGTGGAATGGTATGATCTTTAAAGTCTTTCCAACCCAAACCATTCTGGGATTAAAACTCATCCCAGCAGCCAGTACCATGCAGCTCTCTGGGGTTTGTATTTCACACCTCGCAGCCCTTTCCTAGAGACATTTCCCCACTCAGGTATGGATTTTCCCTCCACGTGAGTTCCCACAGAGCAGATCCATGACCATGCTCACTGTCACTCTCTAGGCTTCCCTGCCCCATCCTTGTGCTCCCAGAAGTAGCACATGACCTTCCATTTCTGCTCTGGTGGAAGCGGGAACACACACATTTTAAATTAGAGATATTTCAGCCTAACAGCCTATTTGAGTTCAGGCTTTATTATCATCTTACACTGTTTTCCAATTGACTAAAAGCAGGCATGGGGTTTTTCGGGGTATATATAATGCTCATACATGCAGCCAACATAACTCCATGCATTGATTTTTGGGCCAGCTCTGCAAGAGGCAATTCAACTGGCAATTAAATTAACAGCTACATTTGTCATTCTTGGCCCAAATGAGATCCAGAGAAGAAATTGCCCTGCTACCTGCTCAAAGTTCATCACTCTTTGAGGAACATTGGACATTAAAGCCTGAGCTGAAGTGCATCTTCATCAGGCTGGGAGTCTGCCTGGGAGCTTCATTTACTCTGCAGATGATCCTGTAATATACCTTGGAATAGGTTTAGATTAGATTTTGGGAAGAAATTCTTCCCTGTGGGGGTGATGAGGCCCTGGCACAGGTTGCCCAGAGAAGCTGTGGCTGCCCCATCCCTGGAAATGTTCAAGGCCAGGTTGGATGGGGCTTGGAGCAACCTGGGATAGTGGAAGGTGACCCTGCCCATGGGAGGTGGTGGAATGAGATGAGCTTTAAGGTCCTTCCAAACCATTCCATGATTGTGTGACCTCCACTGCATTGCCAGGTATGGCAGAGCTGTTGGTACCTGCTTGTACAGACCAAGACATTGCAATGCTCTTGAACTTGTCTGTTCTGTTTGTCTGTTCCTAAAAGCAGTACCGATGGAAGGTTACAATGCAAAGTGCTCCAGTAAAGGTGGGAGACTGGTGGGTGACAGCAGCACTTCTCAGTCTCACTGCTTGTCTTCAATTGACTTTTGGTCACATCTCACCAGTCTCTGCTGCTGCACATCACACTCAGACACCCCTATATATGTAATACTGGGGAACTTGGGTTCACAAATCACATTTTTCCATGGTTTTACAAAGTCTTGCAGAGTTTCATCCAACACCTCAAAAGAGCATGTGGAAGCTGAGAGCCACCTTCTTTGGGAAGCAGCGCTGAGCTTCCTCCTTTCTATCAGATGTTCTAGATCTGGCCTTTGGCAAACCATATCTTGGGTATAGCATTTCTCATTCTGTTTCTATCTCCTGCTGTTACCAAATTCTTACCCCTCCCTCAGCCTCAATCAGTTGTTTTACATACGGTGCATGGCCCTGCACACAGGTTCTGTAAAAGAACATGGTGACACTCCAGTGTAGATGAAAGTGAAAAATTGATGTTGCATTCCCGGCTTCATTTCACTGTGGCACAATTCATTGGTGCCATCTGTTTTAGTCCTTTTTAAATGGCAGCTCTTCTTGAATTGATTGACAAGTGAATAGATTTTCTGCCACAAAGTTTTGAGGTCAATCAATCACTTAATGTGTATTAATTACAAAGATCTTGAAGCTGCAGCGGGCATTTTTTTACTTCAATGAGCTACACACACTGAGTTGCTTGAACTTATTTTTAAACAGCTTATTTTTCACTGTTGGTCAAAACTCTGGGCTGACAGATTAAAAAAAAAAAGGATTGGCAGCTCGTGAAAGCAAACTTTATGATTTCAGCAGCCCATGCTGTTGGGCTATATCAGTGATGGCACAGCAGGAATCTGAGGGCAGAGAAAGCCATGTCTTCCACCAGATAAGAAAAAACCCAGTTGTTTAGGCAATTAAAGGTTTTATAACCCTTTCTGCAAGAGAAGGGATATATAGTATCCTGGAATGGTTTGGGTGGGAAGGGACCTTAAAGCTCATCTCATTCCATCCCCTGCCATGGGAAGGGGCACCTTCCACTAGATCAGGTTGCTCCAAGCCCCATCCAACCTGGCCTTGAGCATTTCAAGGAATACTATGAAAGAAATGAAGCCTTGGCCAATTCCTGCCCAAATTCTGCTATTTTATGCAGAAAATGAGTAGCATCCTGGCTGACAGTATGCTGCCCTAACTCCATGGGAAATAACAATGTAATAATGTTGCCTCATGTTATATGGATTTGTAGCGCACCTCTGCACAGTTAAACAGATGTTTCTCACCCAGAGACACCTGCAGTTTTACGGTCAGAGCAAAGATTCTTTATACACACAATATTTTTCTATACAGAGCTGCTGACACGTGAAATACAGGAGATAAGGTAGACTGTGTATGTATATCTATACATACATAAATTCTAGTTTGTGTATCAGTTTAGCTTTATAAAGGCTTTGAGCTTCTGAGCACAAAAAGGGACAACTTAAGCAGGTGTATGTTCCATGAATGTTGAAATTTTCCTGGATTTCATATAGCAAAATTCTGTCAGTATTTCAGGCTACTTCAAAGCCAGGTGGCTGGAGGAAAGGAAGTTTTCAGTAAGAACAGGGTTAAAAAGAAACTGGTTTCATATCCTTTAATATATGAATTGAATCTAACTACAATCTGATGGTGAGACAATGTCTAACAACCTCTGTGTGTTATAACCAGCACCAGAAAAGAAAGGAGCTGGTTATTTTGGGAGGTTCTGCACTGGCTTAGCTAACTGCAACTTCTGCAAATGCTGAATTGTTTGAAATTTTTAAACACATTTTGGGGAACATCGAGAATGCTTGATTTTCTCCAGCATAAGGTATTAACGATTTTGTAAAATCCCCCAGTAGCAGCAGGAAAAGCATTGTAATATCCACCTTGGAAATGAGCACAGTGTAATTAACACCTCCACTGAGCCTCAGACACAATGGAGGCTTCCAGATAAACAGCTCAGAGAAGAAAGGGAAATGCTTTGATACAGCAGTTCCAGGGTAATGTGCAGCCCCCACCTAGCATTTGAGTGAAGGGGTGTCTCTGCAGCACCCCTGGCTCGGGACACCCCTATCCACAATATGGCTTAGTGGGGATAGTATTTGGCCAAAGGTTGGGTTTGATGATCTTGGAAATCTTTTCCAACCTTACTGATAACGATTCTGTGATCCTCCCCTGGAAAATGGAGGGTGGATCTGGCCTTGCAGACCCCAGCCAGCCCCAGATGATACACTGGGGGCATTTCCTCCAAGCTCACCAGGAAGCGGCTCAGCTTCCTGAACTTCTGAACAAATACTGGCAGCACTTCTTCAGCTCCTGCTTCAATTCTCACAGAGACAGAGAGAGAAGAGCCCATTCTGTAGGAGCTGTGAGGTGCTGGATGCTGTTCCCACCTCTGAGCACCATTTTAACCCACACGCAAAGGGAAATCTTGAGGCTTGAGCTGGATGCTGGTGGAAGGCTTTGCTGCACGAGAGGGGTTTGTAAATGACACAGTTGTAATAATTTGTATGTGAAACAGCTTGTCCTTCACCTACCAATCTAATGCAGCCAGTTGCAATTCCAAACCTCTTTTTAGGGGAATAGCTTGAAGGAAAACCCAAGGCTGCAGCCCATCTGTGCTTGTAAGTTTCTATTTATTGCAAAATAATTTCCCATCGCTGTTTTCTAACTGCTTTGACAGAAACAAAGCGGTGGGTTGGAGTGCTGGCTTCCCTCGGCAGTAGCCATGTGGAATTGCAGGTTTGACCTCATTTCATCCTCTGAGTATTTAGAGATTGCTTTCATGCCCAGGAACCATAGGAGAAGAATATAGATTCCTTCCAGAGTACGTTGAACTTGGAAACAGTGAGTGACCTCTAAAGTTGAATACTATAGCCACAAGAATAAGGAATTTCTTTCTTTAGGAATGAAAGAAACAGGTTTTAGATCAACACCAGAAGAACAGCTGCTCAACTAAAAATACCCAATAAAGTGGAAATAGAAAAACTGTTTCCAACTTATATCTTTTTGAGGAAATCCTTATTTCTGTGATTCCCTTATGCTTTCCATATCTATGTTGCTATCCAACAGCTGAGGCTGCAGAAGGTAAAGGATGTGAGTCTATCCTGGTGTCCCTTTGCAAACACACAGGCACAGGGAAACTATGCCAGACCTGTTACTAGATTCTATTCCAGGGAAAATGGGCAAATTTCCACTTAGATAATGTAATGCCCAAAGGGCATTTTCACAGAATGGGAGGGAAAGAACAGAGTAGCTTCAGGCTGTTGGTCTGCTGGAACAGCTTTTGTAGAGGCCCCACATAGAGATTACTTCTCCTTAAGAGTGAGTTGTCACAGCTTTCCATGAGGAATGGGACACAGTCATAGCAACAAAAGTGCAACCAACACTTCACCACTTCTGTGGCTTCTGGGTGAGCTGATTCCTGCCTCTGGGACATGGCTGTGCTCTGTCTGGGCACTGAAAACACCTCAACTGGCTGGGGAAACAGCTCCAAGCAAATGTCACCAATCTTCCTTCTTTTGCAGCATTATTACTAGTATTATTTTATTGGTATTAGTGTTGGTATTATTATTATTATTTATATTATTATTGGTATTGTTGCTATTGCTATAATTTGTGAGAGACTGGAGGGCTTGCTGGATCAAAACATTTCTTTGGGCAGGTATGGGGGAAGAGGCAGATCGGATCTTGCCTTCGGTGAGACAATGCCCCTGCCCCGCACACCCCACACCCCCGGGCCTGTACCCCAGCCCCGCAATGTCTGCCAATCCCTGGCACACAGGAGGCAATGCTCCACATCTGGAGCCCCTAACCCAGATTCTGAGTGGCCAAATGACTGGAAATCCCACCTGGGGGTTGGGCCCAGGAAGGCCAAGGGGTATTTCAAGGAACACAAGACAAGCACATGTCTTGACCCCATCTCTTCTTGGAAATTCTATCAGCTGAACACCACTGAAACCAGGAATGGTAGTTTGTTCCTTTTGACACCTTTTCTCTCTTTCTCTTTCTTCTTCTAATTCCCTCTCCTCCAAATTTTTGAGTAACTTAAAATTGAACAGGTTTAGACTTTGTTAAGTTGAATGGGCTATGTTAACGCTTTGAGAACTGTTTTATGTTGATTGAATGCTGCTCTAAACATTTTGCCAAACTTCTTTTCTAAAGTTGCCAGTAAAGTTTTTCTTGTAATTTTGACTTCTTGAGAATATCCTGTCAGTATTTCTCCCATGCATCTAACTTAGAGTATATTAACACCTGTAAGCCCTTTTAGAAGTCTTGTGGAGCAAGTTGTTTGGGGCCTTACATCATTATATTGTCATTATTATTTTTTTTCCTCAGCATGGTTGTGAGGTTGCTGGGCAGGAGGAGGAGTGACACAGGGAGCACCATTCCTATCCCAGTGCATGACTGGCACGGTGCAAGGGGCCTAGGGACCGGCGAGATGGATGGTGACATGAATAAATGGGGGTTTTAAAAAAGCTTGTCCTCTGCTTATCCCTGCCTGTGCTGACAAACTGATTTATGCCCTGCTCTTTCAGGGAAGTGGCAGAAGGTCTGTGTGTCCTCCCTGTGCATGGGTTAGATCACAATGATAGCTCATTCCTGCAGCCCTGCTGTAGCATCCAATCACCCTAGGCATGAAATGCTTCATAAGCAAAGTTTTCCTTCTGCTTTTCTAAGGGTTCATGCTCTTGCAGACTGCAAATTTCCAAATACGGTTGGACTAAAGAGAAAGTTCCCATTGATATAAACAGATTCAGCCCCAGCACACCCTGCCTGTGCCCTCCCCTCTCCTGGGGAGGAAAGAGATGGTCCCACCCCCACCTCCCATGTCTGCAGCCTCTGGAAGATTTCCTCCAAAGCAGATTTATTGCATTTTCTTGGAGTGAGTTAAATCAGGAAATTTGATTTCACAGAGTTAATAGAATTTTAAACAGAATTATTGAGAACTAAATCCCCACACACATACACTGATATGTTCTCCCTCCCTCATCTTCATCCTCTTCCTCCCTTCCCTCCTCTTTGTGATCATGAGCTGAGCTACATCCATGCTCAGTTGCATGTCATGGACAATAGCAATGAGAAGCTGGAGACGAAAAAGAGGGGGGTGATAGGGGTGTTGGTTAAGGTCCTCTCAGAGTACAGAATAATGGAGGTACTTTAGGCCTAGCAATGGTGGCAAATTGAGGGACCACTGAGTGGGGACAAGTAGGAGCAGACAGCATTCTCTGCTGAAAACAGCTTGGTGATTACATATTTTATATGTATTTAATTTAGGAAAGAATTCACTGTTTAATCTCAGGTAATTGTGTCCTGGCTGGAAGAGCTCCTGTGCCAGGTTCAGGCACAGTGCCAGGCTGGGCCAGGGATGCTAAAGGTTCACCACTCTTCTCTGTGCCATCTTCAACCCACTCAGTGGGTTTCAAAGGGCTTTTCAAACACTTTACATCAGGCCATAAATGTGTATCCATTAGTTACCCACCCACAGCATCCAGGGGAATGAAAGCAATTCCTGAGGCTAACGGGGAAAAAATAAATCCCACCATTTGGAAGGTGATAGCATGGAAGTAACAAGTGCACATGTCTAGATAAAAATAGATGAATACTGCAGAGGCCAAATTGTCTTTTTGACAGATGATACGAAGATAGGGTCATAAAAACGTTCTCTCCCATAACTACATCCCCCTTGATTTATATTAGGAATAGTGCCAGGAGTCATTATGGATTTAAACACAGCATTTTGCTGCCATGTGCTGTGATGTTTCCAGCCAGATCAGGAGACAGCAAATGGAAATTATGCTGCCATTTCCCAGGATAGGTGTGAGGAGTTTGCACACCTTGGCATCAGCATCATAACCCTGCAGGAGTGACAGCCTCAGGAACTGTCACAGGTCAGGGACCACTCTCCTCCTTTGGCTGCAGCAGCACCAGAAAGGGACACTGGGAATCCTGAAAAGCCACATTTTGTTTTGTAGCCATGATCTTACATCCCAGCCTGCAGGCATGGATGGAAACCCCTGTTCTGCCCTGGTTTGCAAACACAAATATTTAGGTGCTTCAATGGTTCTTCTCTGCAGGGCAGTCTGGAGATGAGCAGTGGGTTAATTAGTTTAGGGTGGTGTTGTGATATCCAGCACCCACAAGGGGCTCATGCCAAGCCCTCCACAACCCCATTTAGTACCTGCCATCCCTGTGGCACATCCCAGCATGGTAACCTGTAACTACCACTTACATCAATCGAGTAAACTGGGTACCAGACCCCTCCTGGCTCAGTCTGAGCCATAAGCACATTAAGCAGAAATTGCCTGGAAATACCCAAACGAACATGAAATAAAGCTGAATGAAACCCAGAGCCGACTGCAAAGCTCTGGGTGCCGACCTGCCTCCCAAAATTTGGAACAGTTGCTGCTGTATGGGGCAGGACCTGAAGTGTCACACCCAGTTAGCACCTAACTGAGATACAGGACTCCCATTAAAGGTGATTATTAAATGACAGTGTTCGTGCTCCTCTGCTCCTAGTCAGACCAGTCTCTGCTGCAGCTTCAGAGGCGTTTGGTGTAACAGCAGCTCCCAGGAGATGGGCCTTAATGAAGGGCTCCCTAATAAAGGCTTTAATTGCCTGGTAAGAGGAAGGGCGATCCCCTGAGGTGGAACATCTCTAAGATTAAAGGCTGCTCCCAGCCTTTCTCCCACTGCTTTTCCTTTTGACTTCAGGTTTAACTTTCTTAACACTTTATTTCTTTATCTCTTTTCCCCTTTGGCAGTCATGCAAAATAAAAGGGAAGAAGGAGAGAAAGCCCAATATCAAAGAGAAAGAGAAAAACTATCGTCATTAAAAACTTGAGAATTCTTTCTTTCTTTCTTTCTTTCTTTCTTTCTTTCTTTCTTTCTTTCTTTCTTTCTTTCTTTCTTTCTTTCTTTCTTTCTTTCTTTCTTTCTTTCTTTCTTTCATTCTTTCTTTCTTTCTTTCTTTCTTTCTTTCTTTCTTTCTTTCTTTCTTTCTTTCTTTCTTTCTTTCTTTCTTTCTTTCTTTCTTTCTTTCTTTCTTTCTTTCTTTCTTTCTCTCTTTCTCTCTTTCTCTCTTTCTCTCTTTTCTTTCTTTCTTTCTTTTCCTTCCTTCTTTCTTTCTTTCTTTTCCTTCCTTCTTCCTTCCTTCCTTCCTTTCTCTCTTTCTTTCTTTCTTTCTTTCTTTCTTTCTTTCTTTCTTTCTTTCTTTCTTTCTTTCTTTCTTTCTTTCTTTCTTTCTTTCTTTCTTTCTTTTCCTTCCTTCTTCCTTCCTTCCTTCCTTCCTTCCTTCCTTCCTTCCTTCCTTCCTTCCTTCCTTCCTTCCTTCCTTCCTTCCTTCCTTCCTTCCTTCCTTCCTTCTACAGGCAAGAAACCCCAGAATAACCCAGCCTGGAAAAAAATTGTCTTTAGGTGCCTTGGGATCTTGGAAAGCAGAGTGGCTGAAAGAAGTTGTTCCCTGTGAGGGTGGGGAGGCCCTGGCACAGGGTGCCCAGAGAAGCTGTGGCTGCGTCATCCCTGGAAATGTCCCAGGCCAGGCTGGATGGGGCTTGGAGCAACCTGGGATAGTGGAAGGCGTCTCTGCCCATGGCAGGGGGGTGGAAGGAGATGAGTTTAATGTACCTCACAGCCCAAACCATTCCAGGATTCTATGACAGCTTCCCAGATCCCATCCAGTGGACAGTGAGCCTGGCCCTGCCTGTGCTGGGGTTCCCTCGTTCCAGTCACTCTGCTTTGGTGATGGAGTGTGCAAAAGCATTCCCTGTATGGAGAGGGAATGGTGCTTTAGCTCCCTTTCTCTGTCATGAACTTTAATCAGTTGTCCCCAGACATGCTAATTAATTTGTTCTGAGTGGAAATAAATGTCTCTAGACTTCCTTTGTCATTTTCAACCTCTCTTTAACTCCCATCTGTTTCCTTCATGGTTTGTGAACTGAAAAAAATATGAGGGAAAAAATGGAAAGGAGTTGATTTGAATTTTCCTTATCGAATGCTGTTACCGTAGTGAGGCCCTAGGGATCCTACAGAAAGGTTGCACATGCCTCTGCTGAAATCTAAACAGCTGTAGGAAATGCCCTTTTACTGTAAATGTTGCATGGAAGTCATTAATAAACTGCAGTTTCATTAGGTATTGCCAGATGTTAACTCGAGAACTCTGAGAATAGGAGGAGGTCACCAGCCAGCTGAGACACTAGTGGTGGCAGTGCCAGGGAGGGGAGTGTGTCACACTGGGCCTCTCCCTCTGCAGCAGAGGACTCCTGGGGAGACAGGGACCCCCGTCCCTACAAGCACAGTGTTGGAGCTGTGCTCTGACTACTGCCCTGCCCTGTGTGAGGGCTTGGCACAAGCTCGGCACAAGGTTGGGAATGCTTTCTTCCATCTCTTTGTCCCCTCCACCTCCTCCTCCTCCTTCTTCTCCGGTGCACTGCATCATTCCCGGAGCAGCTGCTGCCCCAGATCTCATCCCGATGCATGGGGAATCCTGTTGGAAAAAACCTCCAAGACCATCAAGACCAAGCTGTGTCTGATCCCACCTTGTCAACCAGCCCAGAGCACTTAGTGCCATGCCTAGTCATTCATTCCTTGGACACCTCGAGGGATGGGGACTCCACCACCTCCCTGGGCAGCCCATTCCAATGCTTAACAGCTCTTTCAGTGAAGAAAATATTCCCAATATCCAAACTGACCCTCCCCTGGCACAGCTTGAGACCATTTCCTCTTGTCCCGTCCCTTGTTCTCTGGGTGCAGAGCCTGACCCTCCCCCGGCTGCCCCCTCCTGTCAGGGAGTTTTGCAGAGCCAGAGGTCCCCCCTGAGCCTCCTTTTCTCCAGGCTAAACAACCCCAGCCCCTTTGGTTGCTCCTCATAGAATCTACCCTCCAGACTACCTCAGTTCTGTTTCCCTTCTCTGGACACACTCTCCAGCACCTGAGTGGGAAGAGCAGGAAGTGTGGTGGTGGTTGTAGGGTGATCCTGCCATTCCTTGCTGCTGGTGAAACCTGGAGCAGGATCCTTTCCATTTGCAGGGTGGCAGAACAGCTCTTTCAGTGCAACAGCAGAATAGTGATGATTATTTTGAAGACCTTGTTACAGAGAGATTAATTCCTGTTCCTGGTCTCTGTTTCAAACTGGGCATTTTAACTGCACAGGTGGGAGGTGGGCAGTGATTAATTGTCTCAGGTCTTTGATTCAAAGAAAGCATAAACTCATCAAAGCTAATTTTAAGGGGTGGAAATGCTTTCCCAGCACAGGACAGGTGATTATTCAGCCACAATCAGATACTCCAGAGCCAGCCAGTAGGAAGTCTTAGGAGAAACCTTACCCAGCAGAGGGAGAGTCCTGGGTTTTGTGCCCAAGTCACCCCCATCCAATGCCACCAGGACACACCGCTTGGTGCTGCTGCTCGATGCTCCCACCTGGCCCTGTGCCCCTGCCAGGGTGAAAGTGCGAAAAAATCCCATTATGATGGGTGATGGATGGTGGGTACCAGGGACCTGCAAAAGCTACTGCCATGTCCTACCTCTGCTCAAAGGCCTTCCCTGAGGCAGTCGGGCTGTGGGAAATGCTGACTCCTGCAGATGGGATCCAGAGAAAGGCAACCCAGTGCTTGGAAAGCCAATTACATGCTTTTCCCCAGGAGACTCTCTTATACCCAGGAAAAACTGAATCTGCTCAGGTTCTGGAAGCTCAAGTTCACCTCTGATGCCACCATCACCAGAAGTCACACATTCAAGGAGCACAGTCATGGGTGCTCCAGCCACATCTGCCCCAGCCCATCCCTGGGGATGATCTAGGATCACCCCAGCTGCAGGTGGGGCTTGGAGGTAGGAGCAGGGCATGATGCAGGATGGGAACAACATCCCAGCTCTGCAGAATGAGTCTCTTTTCCCTCCTCTGCAGAGGATAAAGTCAACTATTAAACAGCCAGGACACTTCAGCTGGAAGTGAGCAGGTTGTTATACCTGGCAGTTGATTTTCATAGCTTTTTTATATGGTGCATTAACAGAGCAACAAACCCTATTACAGTTTAATAAACCTGATTCCAGACTGAACAGCCTTGTTTCAGGGCTGGCTTCTGTTCAAAGAGCAGGACAGCCAGCTCAGGGCTCACTCAAGAAGCTGGGAAGCAGTCTGAAAGCAAAAAGAGAACCATAAATGAAGCAAAAAGCTCTTGCCTAGGTTTGGGCTTACTCACAGCTCAAGGTCCTAGTTAAATGCACCAGCTGAACACCTTGATTTTGGGGCACAGGGAAGGATGGCTGCGGAGGCCATCGTGCAGAGGGCAGCATGACCACCTCCTCACCATGACCTTCTGTGTCGCTTTTATTCTTGGCAAAATGAATTTACCATCCATGTAATTATAGAAAGAAAATAGTTTTGACCTCAGCTTCATACTTCTCAGCTTAATGGGTATAATTGCTTTGCCAGCCATTTATTACTGTCAACATTTCCAGTTGGGGCAGTGAGGAGCAGCAACAGGAGGGCAGGGGGGATAGGGAGGTTGGGCGTGTGCAATAATAAAAAGCTGTTTACAGTTGCATATTAATCGTAGATACGGACCTGGGGTGCAGAAAATCCCACTGTCCTCAGTCACCAAAGGTTCACAGGGGTGTTGGAGGTGAAAACGTTGCTGCATCCCCTGCCTTGCTCTTGGTCTGCCTGCTGCAGGCTTCTCTGCTTCCAGAGGTGCTTCAAGGCAGGTACGTCCAAGACTAATGAATTATTGATCACCAGATAATAGGACTAGCTTTATTTCTAATGGCTGAATTGCTTATTGATCCGCTTCACACACAGAGAGTGGGAGGACTGAACATTCACCACGTGTTATTGCCACTGTACCCTTGTCTAATTAACACCCCCCTTGTCTAATTAACACCTCTGGGGTGTGTACTGGAGAGGAGCATGTGCCCAGGACTAGGACTGGGAGTCTGTAAACCCATCTGGATTTAAGTAACATTAACAATGAAAGAAAAACCAGCAGCTTTAGGTAATCCTGGAGAGAAGAGAGAGAGGAAAAGGGGAACTCCCTGTGATGAACAGGCAAAGCCTGGTAATTCCCTGATACCACAGCGTCTGGCATTCACTGTGAATCCCAGCGGGATGAAGTGAGAACCATCCTCTGCTCGGAACTCCATGCTATTTGCAAAGCACAAAGGAGTTCTCATTCTTGGATTTATGGAAATCAGCCAGGTAGAAGAAACAAGGGCTAAATGCTGCCTGATAGTACAAAGTGTTATGGGGAAATGGATTTTTTTTTCAATTTCTTAACTGCCCTTTTTCCTTTAACCCTGAGAGACTGAACAGATATCTAAGATGGCATTAGAATGTGCATTTCAAAGTAATATGTGCAAAAATAATCCTAGATTTCAGCCTTCACAGTTTTAGCTGATTAAAACAGGTTGAGTCTGGGTCCTCAAGTTCATCCCACCTTTCACCTCCTACACACCCCCTGCAAACCCACTTTGTGTTCCTCCCTCCTGCAAAGCCCTGGCAGCCACAGCACAGGATTTTGCCCAGTGCCCAGTGCCCAGTGCCTGGGGCATCCCTTCCCAGATCCTGGTGCTGGCTCCCCAGCCTAAGCTGCCCCCACAGCTCCTGTCCACTACCGACACATCCCTATGCCAGCACTTGGCACAAACTGCCTTCCTGCCACTGCCACCTTGTGTAGGACCTGTTGGCTCTTTATCTGCTGCACTGAAGAGAGGCTGAGGAGTCCTTTCTAATGGCAGCTGAATTCAGAAGAGGATATTCCCTAATTGTCTGTGGAGAAGTCATCAGCAGAAGCACTGCAGCCACCCTGTCTTTCCTCCTCGGTTTCCTGCGGCAGCTGTGCCTCCGCAGCACCAACCCGTCTCTGTTGCTGCTCTTTCCTCTCCCCACAAGCCTCTCATCCTCATACTTACGATCTGGGTCCTCTTCAGATATGACTCTGCCTTTCCACTTCCCCTGGCATAGGATCCAGGCTGTTGTGGTCCTGAGCAAATCTATTTGGGGCAGAAAAGCCATTCTGCAGCCCCTGGTAGGAGGTCAGCCCCTGCCTGCCCTTTCCCCCTGTCTGAGATCCACTAAGTACAGCCAAGGAGTTTGGAACGAATGAAAGGAGTGATGAGGACTCACAATGACCAACTCTCAATGGAGTGGGTTCTGGCACCTTTTCAAATTGATTTTAAATGGGAACTCCCTTTAATCCTCCTCCCTTATCTCATTCCCTACATCACTGATTCCTCATCAAACAGTTTAAATTAATTTGAGCCTGCTGTTCTCTGCCTTGTTATCTTTTCCCCCCTCATTTATGAATTTTAAATCAACTTGTTAACAACCTACTTAGTTGCATAATTTCTCTATAATAATCCCTGCCCCTGGCCGATTGTGCATTAATTCTGGAGATAGCACACTGAGCAGCCGATAGCACAGCTCACACTGCCAACAGTGGCTGCAGTGACAGGCAAATGACTATACAGGACCAGTAGCCCAGCGGTCACTGGAATTTGGTCTACTGGTGCTTTGCTTCTGGCTGGTACCCACTGTTCTCCAATCCAGACCACGCCACACCATTCTGGTGTAGGCAGGAACAGAAGATCTGTGGCTTGGTGCTGTGCAGGGACACTGGGGCACAGGACAACTTCATTGCCAGGCAGGTAGCCCTGTTATCCCCTCTGTCCCTTCTCCACCATCTCTATCCAACCTCCCAGCCCCGAGGCTCTGGAGCCATCTGTGGTGCTGACAGGTTCCATTTCCAAGATGGAAACTGAAGATAAAATCTATAAATCATTTCCTAAGGGTTCTAATAGTGGATTATGGATTAATAGGAGAGGGTAGAGAAAACACAGGAAGCGCTGGAGGTAATAAATCCTATAAATTAAGTAACTCTGTGTGTCAAGTGATTGCTGGCTGTGTGCTCAGGTCCTTGTGTGGCAGCAGACGGATTTCCTGCCTTGAGGAAGTTTTACTTCTCACCAGTAGCCAGGCGCCTGCCCTGGGCTTCCCAGGAAAGGTTGAAGGACAGCAGTACTGAGTCCTGTGGGTTTCCTCTAGGCTTCAGAGGTGAAGGTCATTTCAGTGAGATGCTCAGAGTTCCATCTGTGTGAAGTTTAATTCCCCTCCCACACTTTGCTTTCATTCTTTCTTTCTTGTCTCTCTGAAGTCACTGAGAGCAGCACTTCTTTATTCAACCCTGCTGTGCATTTATCCTGCTTGTTCTACTTGCACAGAGAAATTTTGAGAGTGCTGGTGCTCATTTTTCCTAGTTTTTGTTGTTTTGGTTAGTTTAGATTTTAAGTTCAAGGCTGAAGAAAGCTGTCATAGAATAGAATTATAATCATAGAACCATCAGTGTTGGAAAAGACCTTTATGATTATCCAGTCCAACTGTAAACCCAGCACTGCCATTGTAACCCCTAAACCACTAAACCACATCACCCAGTGTCAGATCCAGACACCTGTTAAACACCTTCAGGGATGATGATTCCATCCCCTCCCTGGGCAATCTATTTCAATGCCTGACCACTCTTATCAGTGAAAAAAAAAAAAAAAGTCTAATCTCAATCTCCCCTGTCTTAGTTTAAGGCCATTTCCTCTGGGCCTCCTGCTGCAGGCGCAGTAGAAGAGACTGGCCCCCATGTCACCACCTCCTGTGGAGAGTGATATGGTGCCCCCTGAGCCTCCTCTTCTCTAGACAAAGTCCATTACCTCTAACAACAAACTAGCCAGAGGACCAATATAGCACGGTGTGTCAGCAGCAAGTGTTTTACTTCAGCTGTGGAACGTGCCCTCTCTTTCCAGCCTGGAGAAGAGAAGGCTCCAGGGAGAGCTGGACCCCTTCCAGCGCCTAAAGGAGCTGAAAGAGAGCTGGAGAGGGACTTTGGACAAAAGCCTGGAGTGACAGGACAAGGGAGAATGGCGTCGCACTGTTAGAGGTCAGGTTAGATGGGCTATTGGGGGAAAATTGTGGGACACTGGTCCAGCCTGTCCATAGAATCTGTGGGTGCCCCATCCTACGAATCCTTCAAGGCCGTCGGCGCCCTCTGGCGGCCCCGCCGCGAACGGCCGGGCAGGACGGAGAGGTTGGACCTTGGCCCTTCCCAAAGAGACGCGATCCCCACTCGTCCCCATCTGGTCCCCTCCTGAGCACCCCACACAGCAAATAGGACCTTTCCTGCCACTCATGTGGGGAGTCCCCCGCGCTGATTCATGGATGCTCACTTTGGCATCAGTGTGGCCATGGCATCAAGAAGCTCTTTTGGGAAATTTTGTGTCCCTGTTTCCCCTCTGACCCCCAGCATCACAAGTTGCTTCCCTGCCTGCCAACCCAGAGTCCTCCCTGCTGGGGCAAACAGCTCAGAGACCCTCTCTATGATTAACGCCCATTGGGGTCCCAGGGTCCGGGGTGACGGGCAGGAGATGCTCTGGTGATGAAAAGCTTAAGAGTCTACACGGACACAGCAATGTGGGCAGAACGTGGAGTGTTGAGGAGAGACAATGACCACAACTGTCTCCACGCCAGCCCCATATGCCCATGGCAGTGGCAAGAACACCACAGGATGGCGGCTGGGATGCACGGGAGGCTTGCCCAGAACTGCTTGAGTTCTCCCGTGCCCACACACACTTCCCAATAACCAACAGCTCCACAGCCCCTGGCATATGTGTCCAGAGGGGACAGGGCTGTCCTGTTCCACTTACCCTGTCCCACCCTTCCCCTGGCCCTGGGGATGGCGGACACCCCAGCATACCCTTTGGGGAGCTGTGGGTGCACAGCTAACACCACAATACATCACAAGGAGCCAAAGCCATTATTGCCAGGGTGGTGTCCTGGCAGAGCAGGATCCTGCTCGATTATAAACCAAGGCAGCCTTAACTCCTGGGTAAAACAGTGCCCAGCAGCCGCTTGTGGTGACTGTCACTGCCTTGTCCAGCAGATTATAAAGTGCATTCAGAAATAACTATAAATAATTAGTAAGCTGGTGTTCCAGGGCGATATCCCATAACTAAACATAATGATTTCTTGGTGTTTGGCTGAGCGAGAACCAGATATTTCCAGCTAATGGCTTGCCTTGCCTTTTATTCGGCAGCTATTAGACCCCCATATGGGCTCCAAAGCAGTTATTAGCAAAAGTGTCCTTTGTAATTAGCTTTGTTCTAACTTGCCTGTTACTCATTACATGCTTAGTCTTCAGCCAATGGGAGACCTTACCCATTTTGATACAAGACATGACACAGTTGCCCCTGCCTGGCACCTGCCTGGACAAGGCCATGTTGTGGTGCCCAGCATGGGACAGCACAGACCCCACACTGCCATAGAGAAGGGTTCACAGGCAGCACTGCTCCTTCCAAGGCAGAAATTTCAAGGCTAAAGCCTGAAAAAAGCATCCACTGATCTGAACCCTCATGGCGAAGCTAAGGAGCCCTGGCTGCCCCAAGCATTGGGCAGTGCCGATGTTTCCCAGTGCGGCACTACTGCTGCCCACATGGACCGGGAATCAATCACCCCATCTTACTGTTTCTTCCCTTTTTGCAGGAAGAAACTTGAAAGAGTGCTAAAAATTATTTTATAGACATGCTCAGCTGTTTCCTCAGCTCCTGCATAAGATCTGGCTGGCACAGGCCGTTCAGAGCCATGGAGCTGCACATGTGGTGAGGACACACATTGAGGGGAGTGATGCCTGTATCTGCACATTGTGGGTGGGTGCAGCAGTGGGGCTGCCTGAGAGCCTTTGCTGAGATGCTGGGACTGTGGCCAGATGTGGCTTTTTCTCCTTTTTCCCCTTTAACTTTGCAGAGGGATAGGGCGGTCCAATGCCATCCAGGGTTTGTGCCAGGACATGGTGTCCTGACTGGCTTCTCAGCCATTTTCTAAGCTTAGGCATGCCCTGATGTAGGAACAGGAATTGTTCTGGGCGACAGCAAATGTTTTTAAATGTTAGTAATGCATTAGTCCCTCAGTGCTCTGCTCTCTGCCCCAGCCCGAAGCCCTGTCAGCAGCTGTGATGTCCTATAGAGCCCCACAGGGGATCCTGCTGGCATCTCAGGCAGCTCAGCACTGCTCCTGACTCCTCCCAGGCCGTACTCCTGCTGGAAAAGTGTTCCAAAGCCCACTGGGTGTCCCTTGGGCTGTCCTTGCCACCCTGCCACAGGCTACATGCAGGTGCCAGGCAGAGCTGCAGGTGCTGGCAGTGCTCCACAGCACCCGCTGATCACACAGAACCAAACTCCCCACCAGCAGCTTCCCCTGTGTCCTGGTGCACTGGGATGGATCAAGGGATTAACCTCCAGGATGTCTCTGGGAAGGGGATAATCATCAGCCCATTTGTTGTGGTCTTGGTTGAAAAGCCACCTGGTAAATCTGCTCCCTCCATGCAGATAAAAGCAATGAAGATATCAGAGACATATCACACCACAGTGGGGGACTCAACTCTTTGCTACTGAGTCATCTGACTGCAGGATTGATTCCATTTTCACATGGTTTAGTGCAGTTAAAAGCCTGGTGAGCTTCACCATGGCATTGTCTGCAGATCTTCAGCACTCCTGACATGGACATCAAAGGAAGTGGATAGATGCAGGGGTCATTGGGTGCTCAGGAATTGCACCCATATGTGGGAGCAGCTCAGGCTCTTGGCCGAGGAGTCCTCGTGACACCATTTGGCTCCCCCTAGCTTGGACACCCCATGGCCATGGCTGGGGACAGGGTGCTGGGGAGGTAGGAGGCCAGCACAGCTGAATGGGGGATGCAGGGAGGTCAGCACCACTGAAGGAGGGATGCAGCTCCCAGTCTGACAGGGAGGAGATGGAAATGAGACAACGATCTGTAATTGAAAACAATTAAATTGATGGAAATAGGCTCATTCCTATGCACAACATGCAGCCTCCAATTACATTTTAAACATGTTTCATTTTCTGTCTTTTCCCCCCTAATTTTCCATAGAAGGTAATTAGCAATCTTTCTTTCTGTAGGTATGTAGTTAATTAATACTTCGTTAATCGTGGCCAGGATCATACTGGTTTGATTTATTCAATATTAGTCTTTTCCCAGTGCAATTACTCCCAGCTCTCATGCCCAGAGTGACAGGTGCAGGAGTCTGGGATAAATCTGCATAGCCCTGCCCACAGCCCCTGGAGGATCCTGTCCTGCCTCCCACTGCACTCCTAAATTCCTGTCTCACCATACCCTGTGTCACTGCGCTCCCACCTCATCTTCCCACGGCGGGAGCTACTCCCAGCAGGAACAGCTGAGATGTGGGAGCTGCGGGGCTGTAGCCTCCAGCCCCGGGTTCTGGGCACAGTGGGAACATGGAGCGAGGGTGCCGCTGAGGCAGCAGGGCCGTAGGTGGGGTGGTTGCCACGAGAGGGTGCTCATGGAGCTGAATTCGACTCTGGAATGACTGTGCAGCCTCCGGCCTGCACCCTGCCCCTGCTTGTAAACTGTTCCCCCAGTGTGGGTCACTGATGCTCTGCCCCAGCCCTAATTTTACCAGTGACCGGCTGCTCTGGCTGTAAATACTGGTGGGGCTCTACAAGCCACCAGCACAGCCCCTTCTGATGATTAATAGTAGTAATTAAATTCATATCAAACCACAGCAAAACAGCACAAGGCATCACAACAAAAGCTGCTGTTGACACCCCAAGGGTGAGGAGATGATGCTCTGTGGCCCCAAGAGGCTCTGCTGATTCACAGGGGATAAATCACAGAATCATGGAATATCCTGAGCGGGAAGGGACCCACAAGGATCATTGAGTCCAACTCCCAGCCCTGCACAGGATGACCCCAACAATCCCAACCTGTGCCTGAGAGCTCTGGCAGCTTTGCTGCCCTGGGTAGCCTGTTCCAGTTCTGCGCACCCTTTGAGGGAAAGAACCATTTCCTGATACCCAACCTAAACCTCCCGACACAGCTCCAGCCATTCCCTCGGGTCCTATTGCTGGTCATTAGATAGAAGAAACTGGTGCCTGCCCCAATGAGCATCTCCTGCCCTGAGCAGCTCCTCCTCTCCCCAGAGTGCAGAGCAAGCAGAGGAGTGGGCATAGATGGGCACTTGGCTGAGGCACTGGCCCCAGCAGCTTCAGGCACTTCCTATCTGCCAGCACTGTGGAAAACCTGGAATGCTCATCATGGGGCCAGTGCAAACTCTTCCTATCATGCACAGTCCAGCCCACAGCACAGACAGGACCAGTCTGCCCACTGTGTGCCTCTAAACAGCTTCTCCTCCTTTAACTCGTTGGGCCAGACCACCTCAAACCCTCCATGGGGACATGGCAGCAACATCCCAGCCTTGCCTGGACATCATCACACACCCCAGACCGCAGGGCTGATCCTAAGGCTGCACCTGAGCAACGTGGGGATGCCACAATCTCTGCCGGAAGCAGAGCAGAGGTCCTGGGTCCACCCAGGGGAAAAGCCCGGGCAAAGTGCAGCAGAGGTTGTCCTTGGCCGTGTTTGCAGTGAACACAGCCTGTGCCCTACAGAGCCACCCTGGGCATGTGCTGTGCCCCATCACCACCTGTCATTGGGGCATCCCTCACCCCCTCTGGAATGGCTCCCATGACAGTGGGGTATCCCTCACCACTCTGCCGCAGAACAGCCCTGTGACAATGAGGCATTGCTCACCCCCCCCACCCTAACACAGCAAAGGGCTCTCATTAAGAGAATATAATGTGCACTGAAAGTAATTGATGATCATCCTGCAGCCATTGATTCTCTGTCTCCTGTAATTCTGCTTTGCTCCCATGTTAAGGGGCTGTTGTTTTTCCCCACAGAGCCCAGCCCAGGCAGCAAAGGCTGAGCTGTGGCCCTGTCCATCTGCCCACTCCTGTACATTCATCCTTGTGCCATGCTGTGCCATGCCACAGGCAGGGCTCTCCAACATCAGGGCTAAATCAGGCTGCTAATTGCACAAGGGTGTTTGGTCTGTGCCAGGGCACAAACGTGGACACACCCCTGTCCCACAGGCAGCCCAAGGTGGAAGAAGAGAAAGAGGAAGGCTTCCCCAAGGGCCAGGAACTCTTCCATCAGGTTTCTCCTGCTCTTCAGCTGCAAGCAGGGTGGTTTGCGTGATGCTAGAGGAAGTGTTGCTGCAGCCATGGCTCATCTCAAAGCTTCTGTGGGAGTTAGGATGGGCACAGCACAGGTCATCTCCATATACCCACCTGCAGCAGGAATATGGCAGCTAGCAGCAATGTGGGTGGCACTGAGCACCCTGCCGTTTCTTGGAAGTGCTCAAGGCCAGGTTGATGGGGCTTGGAGCAACCTGGTCTAGTGGAAGGTGTCCCTGCCCATGTCAGGGTGTGGAATGAGATGAGCTTTAAGGTCCCTTCCAACCCAAACCACTCCATGATTCTGTAATTTTCCCTGCCCCTGTCCTAGCCAGGGCAGACAGCCACAGCCATAGACAGTGCTGGCCATGGGACAGACAGACCTTTCCCAGCAGCTGCCTGCCCTTCCCAGCACAGCCCCAACCAGCGCCTTGGCAGCAGCTGGGAACAGCAGCATTTGTTTGCAGAGCAGCAGCTCAAAGTGCTTGGACAGAGCTGCACACTCAGCATAACCCAAATCTCCCAAAAGAACTCAATAAAGTCTCTGGGCAGAGCGAGAGCAGGCAGGGACCCAGATCCCCTCCTCATGCTTGTCACATGAATGAGCTCTGCAGCCAGGCTTCCCTCTCCCCAGGAAGAGGATTGTGCTGTGTTGTGGGGAAGATTAGGCTGTTTCAGGAGGCTAGGAACGTCTGTGGGTGAAGGGCTGTGGGGCTGCCTGGCCTCTCAGTACCACAGGCACCACAGACCTGAGAAAATGGGCTCAAGGCACCTGTGGGGTTAGGGTGCATTTGGGCATCCCTCAGGGAGGGGATGGAAGATGTCCCAACACCGCAGCAAAGGCGGCAGCAGCTTCCCAACCCATAACCGCTGCACGCAGAGGGCTCACCCGGTGAACTGCCCCCAAATTCCCTAACAGAGGGAAGAAAGGAAAGCAGGGAGGAAAGCTGGGATCTGCCTGACTCATCCCAGCTCCCACCAACGGGCCTGGCTGCTACCGGCAGCCAACAGCTGGCGCACCCCCTCTTGATCCTCTGGGAGCCCCCAAACCCCCCCCGGCTGCTGCTGAGCATTTCTGGCCGGCAATCTCAGATGTTTGAGAAAACAAACTGCAGGGGAATTAGCTCCCAAGTATTTCCTCAATTCTGCCTGCTATGAAGAGAATTTTATTTTGCTACCTATGGAGGAAGGAAGGCGACGTGGCCGGGTGCATAGAGGAAATCTGTGGAAGAATGGGGGGGAATGTGGCCAGCAGTACTCCCACTGCTTCCACCTCCTGGCCAGGGGAGCAGAGAAGCACACATTCCTTTGCAAAGGGATCACATCCCAGCAGATCTTAATCTCCTTCAGTTAGGCAGTGCCACGGTTTCAGCCTGCAGAGCATCCCTGGAAGACAAGGGCTGATTTGAGCATCCACTGCCCACTCACCCATCACAATAGGTAAAGCCAGGGCTCCCATCTGCTTTTTGGAGCCCTGTGCTTAATTTCAGCTCCTGTTTTACAGGTACATAACAATGAGAGAGGCTCCGGGAGCCCAGCTCATGTACTTCCCAGCACTGCAGATAACTTTGCTTGCAGAAATAACGTGACTAAATATAGAGCTGAGCCAGAAGCAGGCATAGGGACAGCCCCTGCCTGGTGGGAGAGGCTGGCTCGGGGCAGAGTCCATGCCCTGGAGGGGTAACATGCCTACCGCAGCAAGGACTGTGCTCTACCCTAATCAGGGCACTTCATAGTTTATAGCCTAATACAGGGCAAAAGTTTCTCCTCCCAATCCGAGAGACACCTTCCTTCCTCACCTGCCTTTCCACAGCACTGGCTCCTAGGAACAAGTCCCACAGGAGAGATCCTGGAGCCAGGGTAGGCTGACACCCAGCTCCAGATGGGGCATGGAGGTCACTGGTAGAGAACAACCAGGATTTACTACTGAAGTGTTCCCAGCCAGCCACATCCAAGCACCAGGAAATTATACACTTTTTTTACTTAGAAGCAGGGTTGGCTCCCTGCCCTAGCTGTGTGAGCCTCTCCCAGTGGCACTGGCTACAGGAACACCCGTGTCAGCTGCGGACACAGTCCAGACAGGACCCCCAATGCCCACAGGTGGTGGAGACCGGCAGAGAAGGGCTGAGCACATCCTTCATTGCAGAGGACAAATGCTCCTCTTAACAGGCATCACCAATGCTTGGTATGGCAGAAGAGCCCAGGCCGTCCTGCAGCCCTGACTGAGTCCCACCAGAAACCACCTCACACAGAGGGGAGCTTGTCTGTACCCACAAGAACTCAGATTACAGGGGTGGGCTATTGTGACGTGAGCCCATCCCTGCAGTCCACCAGACACCCCAGCTATGAAAATACAATTACCTGGCTTTACAATATCACAGCTCAGTAGTCGTACAACAACCTCTTGTACAAAATACTTCCCCAGCTTTATCATCTACAGTATTTAAAAAACCCCAACAATCCAGGCTGCTTTATGAGATATTTAGACCGAAAAAACACAAAAGGGGCCTTGCAGATAAGGGAGAGCAAAGAGAGCAGCTGCAATGCAGGGCGTGAACCTGCCACAGGTCCAGGGACCCCAGAACAACTCCCTCAAGACCACCTTCATTTAATTCCTCATTTAGTTTTAGCCCCACAGAGGTGTGGTCCCACTCAGCTCAGAAGGAAACAGCACAAACAGACAGCAAGAGCATCTGCGCATCACTCAAGACTTTTAAGTGCATATCCCTCCACCTCACAATCAAGGGAGTTCTCAAGGGTTTTTACAGGTTCTAAAGCCATTGTGCACCACTATGCTGTAGCCATCCCAACTGCTAACCAAAGCCTCCTCTTCCAGCTGAAAAGGGGCATCTTACCCTCTCAGTATGTGTCCAGCTTCTGCAGGGTGCTGGAGCAGCAAGTGGAGCCAGGCCCTGCCACAGGCCCACTCACCCTCTCCCCAAAATTGACCCTAAATCTATGTGATCTGGCACACAGAAATCACACTTCTAAGAAAGAAGTTCAACATTTGATGGGTAAATTGTAAAAAAACAAGTTTATTTGAAAAAACTCAGCCTCTTAACATGAATTCTGATCAACATTTACTAGAACTTGAGAGCCATAAACCTGCTCCACGTACGTTGAGATATTTTCCAACACTAAAAATAAAAAATAAATACATACAAATACTTTCCTCCCCCTTACGTGTCCTAGATGTGAGAGGTTCAGCATCCACCGCCTTAAGATCTCAGTTGAACAGAAGCAAGTAAAAGAGGTTTCTCTAACAGATAAAAGAGCAAAAGCAGAAAAAGTCTCAGGGATGTACCATCTCCACCCACTTCACCACTCTGCCCAGGGAAGGCACCCAAAACACATGGCTGGATGGGATGCTCTGGTGGAAACCCACCCCACAGGCAGGATGGGGTAGCACAGCCAACAGCAGCATCAACACCAGCACCCCAGCTGGAGCCCATTTCACCTCACCCAGCACTGGGCTGAGAAGAGGCACTATTGAGGCAGAGTGGGGAGGCAGGGGGGACCCCAACACTCCCCAAGGAAGGCTTGGGCAAGCAGGGCTGCCATGGCCCTGGAGTGGGTGATGCTGCCCAACAAGAACCGCAGCCATCTTTCTTCAACCCGAATATCCCATGAGAGAACAGCTACAAAAACAGGGATTTTAAAGAACTACAGTAGCTAAAGTGTTTTCAAAACATACCTAAAGACCACCTACAGAGCCAGGAGGCATTGGGCACAGGGGTTGAGGAGCACCTTGCCCCATGCCTGCATCTCCCCCCCCCGCAGAGGGCCTGTGGTAAGAAGCGTGTGAAGCAGTATTCATCCAGGGCCGGCCCTAAAGCCCATCGTGCTTCAACAAATCCAGTATCCTGCTTTTTATGGCTTTTTAACAACAAAACTCCCCAAAACACACACCTATTCCCCCACCCCCCAACCCCAAGCAGAATACAGAGCTAAAGCACAGTTTAGAGTTAAGGCTCGTCCAGATTCAGCTAGATATGGAGACTGTAAGGCACATATTAGTACATTCATGTTACTATTAAAAAGCCAGACTATAAAAGCCCCCCTGCCCCTGGACACATGAGGATACTGCATGTGTAGTCCTGTCACCTTTGTTGAACACAGATGGAAAGACAATTCAGAGCCTGTTTAAAAATGAACACCCGGTTTAAACACTTCTCACGGCCACCCAGCGCCAGCAGAGCTCTGCCCTGGCCGCCGCAACAGGGCAGCAGCACTTCCCCGACACTCCGGGATTAAGACCAGTCCCTCACATGCGGCTCTCCTCCTCTTTGACACCATCCTCCACACTCTTCTGAGATGAGGGTGCCACATCATTGTTTGCCTCTTTCTGCTTCTCAGCCTCGTCAATGTTGGTCTCTTCCTCCTTCCCTTCGTTCTTCGCCTTCTCCTCCGCCTTTTGCTCCTTTGCCACCAGGCGATAGTTGATGCCCATCCCAATGAAGAGGTAGATCCCGGAGATGATCAGGACAACCCCGCAGGCCCAGTATGTGTACTTGTAGTCACCATACATATCATGGAGCTTCCCTAAGAGACAAGCAAGGGGACAGTTTAGCAAGATGCCCCCAGAGCAGCTCCAGTTCATGGAGATGTTCTCAAGAGCAGCCTAAGCCCATCACCCTCACCCTTCAGACCTGTCCCACATTCCTTCATCCCCTGTTCCCCCACCCTGTGCCAGGGGTTCAGACCCCACCTCCTCAGCCATTCCTCAGATACTGGGGTAGTCTCCTGACTGCTGCCCCATTGCCAAGGGCTGCCCATGGCTCAAAGGAACCCACCACCACTTAGCAAGTCCAGAGAGGACAGCCTGCATCAAAGAATCATAGAATTGTTAAGGTTGAGAAAGACCTTTAAGATCATCAAGTTCAATCACCAACCCAGGAATCATAGAATTGTTAAGGTTGAGAAAGACCTTTAAGATCATCAAGTTCAATCACCAACCCAGCACCACCCCATTAAAACCATGTCCTCAAGTGAGTTCTCCAGGCACAGCACACCCTACCTAGCATAGGGGGTCCCAGAAGCACAGGGCAGCATTCCACGATGGTCACCAGGCCTACAGCACTGGAGAACCGCTGAGCTCCCACCAGGTCCATCAGGGTCTCAAACAGGATCGAGCTCAGCCAGCCAAAGGCAAAGCCAAAGAAGCCAGCATAAATGCAGAAGCCAGCATAGGTGGTGGACATTGGGGCCAAGAGGTGGCAAACCCCATTGTAAATCACAGAGATGGCGAAGAAATACTGGATGCGGGGTCTGATCCACTTGGTGTTTGCCACCAGTCCCATGGAAGGTCTGGCCACCATGTCCACAAAGGCCAGTATGGAGAGCAGGAAGGCTGCAGACTCACTAGCAATCTTCTTGCTCTTTGCATAATTGCTGAGGAAGACCAAGGGAGCAAACAACCCAAAGAACATGATTACATTGCCTGACAGATAGAGCAGGAAGCCCCTGTGTGTGAATAGAGACAGGTCCAAGAATTTGTTGATTGTCTGGAAGAATGAGCTCTTCTCTTTCTTGGCCTTTCCATCGATGAGGTCTGTGCTGGTGTCACCATCATCCTTTTTTCCCACCTTCCCAGCCTCCTGCTGCACCTCTTTATTGGCCTCTTTCTTCAGCTGATCCGGCTTGGGACCTATGGGCCGCATCAGGGATCCAGCCACGCAGCAGTTCAGCAGGAGGCCACCCAGGATGAGGAAGCTGCCACGCCAGCCAAATATGCCGAAGAAGAGCTGGTTGATGGGTGCCAGGGTAGAGAGGAAGACAGGGCTGCCTGCCATCGCCAGCCCATTGGCCAGTGGACGCTTCTTGAAGAAGTACTTGCCGATCATGGTTAAGGCAGGGTTCAAGTTGAAGGCAAGTCCAAGGCCTGCAGGAGAGAGATAAGGGGCTCAGGGCTTGGACACCCCCAGCAGTACTGGCAGAAGGGCTGGCAGGACAAGCGGGGTTCACAGCTCCATTTCCAACTTGGAATCATTTAGGTTGGAAAAGCCCTCTAAGACCATGGAGTCCAACCAGTCCCCCAGCACTGCCAGGTCCACCATTAACCCATGTTCCCAAACTGTGACATCCACCTGCTTTTTGAACACTTCCAGGGATGGTGATCCCACCAGTGCCCCAGATAGTCCATTCCAACACCTCACCACCCACTTCCCAGCTGCATGAGCAGGAGTCAGCCCCTGCTGCCAGCTAAGGAAAAGGCACCCAGGCACTGACAAGAACCAGATTTTATACAAATTCAGAGACATCAACTAATAATTACTGGGTTGAAGTTGCTCCTTTCACTGCCCCACTAGGGTAGAGCTATCACTTACCCCCTATGACCCCAACACAGAAGTAGAGCTCCTCCACCGTGTTGCAGAAGGAGGCTGCAATCAGCCCACAGCCGGAGAGGCAGCCGCCTGCAATCATGATGGGCCGGCTGCCGTACTTGTTCACCAGGATGCTGCTGATGGGACCTGGGCAAACAAAGGAGATGCATACAGAGAGGAGTTACCTTTGCATGAGAGACACAACACACAAGCAAGCACACTGCAGCTTTACTGCCAGAGGATTCCAGCTTTCACACAGTGATACTTCTCCCAGTGAGGGAATTGAGGTAAGGGGAAAGGGCAGGAGGTTCAGAAGCAGCTGAAGGTAAGAGAATCACAGAATGGTTTAGGTTGGAACAGACCTTAAAGATCATCTTGTTCCAACTCCCTGCCATGGGCAGGGACACTTTCCACTAGAACAGGTTGCTCCAAGCCCCATCCAATTCAGCCTTGAACATTTCCAGGGATGGGGCAGCCACAGCTTCTCCAGGCCTCTCTGTGCCAGGGGCTCATCACCCTCAGGGAAAATTTTCTTCCTAATGCCTAATCTAAACCAACCATGAGAAAGAGAATTGTTGAAGCGCAGAAAGCTTTGACTTCTCTGAGCAAGTTGCCTTCTGTGGGCTGAAATAGGAGCTGCCTGGGCACCAGCTGCCCCCGGAGACAGGGCTTTGGGACAGGCTGAAGCCACCTGCCCCATGCTGTGCTCTGCCCTACTTGCAGCCACCCACCCACTATGGGCTGGGATCCCAGCAACAAAGCAACTGCACATCTCCTGCCAGAGGTTTCTTATCAAGACAGACAAAGCTGTGAGGAAACATCTTCTCTGGGTGCAGGTGAAGCTCCCCAGGGCTTGGGGAGAAGCAGCACTGCCCCAGGAGAAGGGGTGCTTCTGTTTTCACTGCCACCCCTAAGGCAGACAGGGCCCAATTGTCCTTTTAAGTGCTTCACTATCAGGAGCTTTAATCCAAAGCAAACAGTGATTAGATACTGCCAAGCATGCTCTACAGACACTAAAACATATTTAAATACACTGAATGAACATCCATTGAATATTAACAGACCTTGCTTTGCTATTAACAGACAGAGAGGTTGTCAACATGTTATTCATGGGTCCTCAGATGGTACTTGACCTTTTTGCCCAGTTTAAACAAAGCCTGGAGCAGACTTGGTGCTGCAGAGGCTGCCCCCAGCCCCACAGCATTCTGCTCCCTGCATCTAGGGTGCTATCAGAGGCTCCAACTCAATGCCACCAGGAATGGGCCATGGCCCTGGTCCTGTGAGAGGCAGCAGCAGCACCTGGGAGCTGCCACATCACAAGTCCCACAGACTTCTCCACAGAGCACTCAGCACTTTGCAAAAGCTGAACCTTGAACTCAGCAAATGTGATACCCCTGAACAGAGTCTAAAGGCAATCACAGCCTTTCCTCTGGGAAGTCCACCTGAGAGCAGCAGGCTCTGAAGGGCAATCAGCAGGAAACCACCCAGCTGAGCAGTGCCAGGTACCCCAGGGCAATTTCCCCCCCACCCCCACCCCTTTTTTTTTTTAAGGGAAATAATTCACACCCACTCCTATTTTCTATATTCACATGAAGCATTTTGGACTAAACATTACATGATCTAACTTGATTGCTCAAGCTGCCAAAAAAACACAAGTAATTGAATCTAATCCCAACATGGAGCTGACAAAGGGGCATTTGACACTGTGACATCCATGCATCCTGATGGTGACTGCACAGGCCAGCTGTAGGGAAACGTGCTGCTTCATCACACCTAGCCCTGCCCGCAACAGGAACTGCCCCAGCTCTGTGAGATTCCATCAGCTCAGAACATTCTTCCCAGAGGATGAACTACTTTTTCGGCCTCCAAAAAAGGAGGTGTCCTAGGAGATAGGGAAAATGGGATGCACATTGGGACTGCTCCAGTGCAATTCAAACTCTGTAAAGGGTCTGGTTTCAGGCAGGAATGAGTGGGGCAGCAGTGATTCCTGTGCTCCAGCAGCTGGGGAATGAATAATAGAAAATCCTGAGATGGAAGTGATGCTCAAGGATGAAGTCCAGCCCCTGGCTCTGCACAGGACAACTCCAACAATCCCACCCTCTGCCTGAGAGCACTGTCCAAAATGCTCCTTGAGCTCTGGCAGCCTTGGGGCTGTGACCACTGCTCTAGGAAGCCTGTTCAGTACCTGACCACCCTCTGGGGGGAAAAAAATGCACGCAGGTCGATCTGGGGTACTCTTCGCATCCCTGCCACCAGCATACAGGCAAGTGGTTCAAGACCAGCAGCTGCTGGGATTTAATGGCAACAGTTCAGTGGAAAGAGGAGAGACAGTGTCAGCATGGAGGGAGGGGGACATGGGGAGAACCACAACTCCAGGACTGGAAGAGGGAGCTCTTATCCCTGCTGTCAGGCAGCTCCAGACAGTGCCCCAAGAGGAACCAGCTCTGAGCTATCAGGAGAGGAGGAGGAATGGCCCAGATTGAGTCTCATTAAGGCAGTTACACGGTTTACAAGCTTGTTACAACATTGGAGCAGGGAAATGTGCTGGTCGCTTCGCTAGCTGAGCGAGGACAAAGCAGAGCCTGTTCCCTGCAAAGGAAAAGCCTCATGCTCAGCCGGGAGCTGACGTCAGCTCCTTTGGATGCACAAATGCAACAAGGCTGTGGGCAGCTTGCCAGCTGGGGACTGGCAGCAGGACAAGCTCCCATTTGCCTCTGAAGTGGCCACAACAGCAGGCTCAAAGTGTTTCTTTCAGCCCAGCACAACGCTGTGTTTGCAGGCACACACAAGACCCCCAGGGTCTGGAGACCAGGAATGCTCTGTGTGCTCCTTGCCCATTAAAAACATGCATAAAGCACCCAGCTTGGTAATGAAAAGCCTTCAAAAGGCAGCTTCTGAAGGACAGGGGAGGGGAGCTGTTTTAGTTTAGGTGGGTTTGCCTTATTCTGCTCATGTCTCTGTACTTCCAGTGCACACTGTCATCCTCAAACAGCACAAGCTGCCTATGGTACTGCTTGGCACCAGCAAGGAGTAACATGCAGCACAAGGCTTCAGTGCACTCCAAGCACAACTGAGCTGACAAGAAACTGGAGACAGATCCCTAGATACACCCACTGTTCCCTGAATTGAAAAAAAAAGAAAAATTTAAAAACATCAGTGTCTTATCTGAAAGAAAGTGCCCCCAAAAGCAGGGCTGCCACATGTGGCACAGCAGCTCCCCAGCCTTCAGGAGGGTGCTCGGAGCAGACACAGCATCCACAGCCCACTGTAACAAGGACAAGGGCAGAATTACACAAGTCATAATTCCCCGGAAAGCTTTTACAGCTTTGTAGAGGAGGACAGATTAACCCGGTTTTTGCATTCTGGGCATTAAATGGAACTTTTTGAGCAACCTCCTTTAAGAAAACTCATTAAGGGAGGTTTTGCTCTCACATAAGGAGAGAATTCCAACTTTTAGCAAAGTTTTGGTTGTTGTCACTACAGCCAGGTGGGAATCACCAGCCCCAGCAGGAGAGCAGCATCTTGTGCTCTGATACAGGAGCACATGTACCACTGCCTCCAGCCCACTTACCTCCTGCATACATAACAGCCAGCATGATGGAGGAGATCCAGGAGACTTTGCTGCTGGACGCATTGAAGATGATCTCAATCTCCTTGAAGAACACTGTGATGGATTTGGGGAAGGCATAGGAAAACCCAATGGAGATGAAGGCTCCGATGACCACAGCCCATCCCCATCCTCCTTCAGGAGGAGTGTATCCTACAGGGCCTCCGATGGCCGGTGGCATCTTGAATCAAGTTGGTGATGACTCAGCTGGGGATCAAAGATCTGCAAAGGACAAAGTGCTGCATCATCTGAAAGCAGAATCCCTGCTCCTGGCATACAACTGCATGGCTCAAGCTCTGTTAGCAAGGCTGGCACTGCACCAGTGCCCCCACCACCTCCACGAAAGCTGATCTGTGAGGTGAGAGCACTCCCAGCACACTGGGCCACCCCAAAGCACATACTCGAATTGCAGCTGGCCTTTAAGAGCCCCAGTCATCACACATTTGTAAGTGACAAATTTAAGACATGACACTCTGACCTAAGCTGGAAAGGGCAGGCAGTGTCCGTGACAGCAGCCAGGGCTCATCTGCATGGGCAGAGCTCCCACAGCATCTCCAGGAGTGCAACCCCAGCACTGCAAAATCCCAGGAAGCCCCAGGCCACCTGGAGTAGGAACAGCACACCAAGGTTATTAAACGCAGACACACTGAGGGGAGGTAAGTCACCATGCATGACCCAAATAGGACACCCCTATTTCTGCTGAGAAAGGGCAGTTGGGTGTCACAGCACACCCACCACCCCTAAAGGTCAGGGGCTGTGGCTAAACTTAGTCTGAGAGGTGACTAAGGAAGGCTCCTATATGCCACCAGGGAAGGGGGAGATGGATCCACACAGAGCAGTCCCAGCAGAGCCTGGTTCCCTGGCAGTCTGGCCCTGGCAGGGCACCTCCTGACCCAACTGCATCCAAATCCTCCTCCTTGAGCAAAAAGGCTACGGCAGGTTCCACAAAGTACCCAAATATAAAAACAATTCACCTAAAAAGCTCAAAACCAGATGTGACTAGAAAACAAAATAAACAGGGAAATGTCATTCAGGCTTGCTGAAGTGTGGAATCCCCTTGGAGAGGCTGAGCAGGGGAGTGATCCAGAGGCCGTCAGGGTCAGGCTGCTCATGCATGGGCCCGTGCTGCAGCTGCAGCACAGCTAGATCACACTCCAGAGCTGCCATTACTCCAAATGAAGGCTGGTCCAAGCAGCCGAGAGCAGCACAAGGCATCCCAGCAAGGAACCATAACCAGGGCAGCTGCTCAGAAACAAGGCTCACAACATGCAAAGCAGCAGAACTCCTGTGTGCCCCCAGGGATTTTAGAAGGCACTTTCTGATGCACTGCAGCCCTCCCCAGCCTCACAGCCAGAGATACCCCCACCTCACCTGCCCATATTAAGCACCACCAGCCAAGGGGCAACATAAGGCTCCACCAGAGCCCACCCCTCGCTCAGTAGCTCTCTGCTGCTCAGGTTTGCACTCGAGGAAAAAGCCACCTTCGAGCAAGAGAGCCTTTTCCAGAGCTCCTGAGGTCATACCAGGCAGAGTGACAACTTCAAAGCAGTGTGGTGCTGGCTCAGAGAGGTGCAGCCTCCTATTTATATCCTACATCCGCCCCAGCTCGCAGCAATTACCATCTCATCCATGGCTGCTGACATGCCAGCATCTACCTGGCACGTGCCTATAGCACACACTACAGAACTATGGGCTCCTGCCTTTTCACTCACTCCATGTCACTTGGGCGCACATCCAAGGCTGGCTGGGTGTCTCAGACGAAGTGCGGCTGGTGGCCCAGAGGCATGGGGAGATCCTGCTCCTACCTGGCACTGGAGGTACTGGCAGCAGTTATCTGATACAGCACCAGGTTTGCCAGAGCCACCTGACACCTGGCTGTGCTCAGGTGATGCCCCAGACCCACACAGGGTGAGAGGAAGCAAGGCACGGGAGGACAGTTTCTCTAAGCTGCTAAGACTGGTTTAGCCTGACCCAGACAATGATTTTTCACTGGCAGGGTATTTTCCTGCATTCTGGCCAGTGCAACACATGACCATCACGAGCAGCTCCAAGCCACCTGCCACTCCAACAAAGGAATCATTGACAAGACGCTGCCCCTGGCACGTCCACAGCTGAACTATGCCCAGGAGCCAGAACCCGTTTCTTCTGATTTCCTCTCTGGGACCCACCAGGATGAGCCCATATCTATGGTGTCCAGCTGCAGGCAGACCGCCAGGCCAACACACATCTGTGAGCACCCACCCAGGACCAGCAGCCACCAACAGAACTGCCAGGCTCCACAGAAACTCCCAATGCAGTCCAGTCTCTTGGAACACAGAGCAGCCCACCCACCATGAGTGCTGGGAACTGCTGAACATCCCCTCCCCACACAAGATGCACACTGGAGTTTCTGCCACCTCTTGCTTTGAGACACACTGAGCTTTCACACCCTTCAGTGAACCTTAAAGTATCATCCAACAACACTGATTTATCCAAAACATTTTTGAAAGCTGAAACTACCAGGTGTTGGCTATAAAAACTCCCAGCAAGGAATATAATCTATTTGTGAGCACTAATTAAAACTACAGGCAATAAAAACCATCCAAGGCAAAGGCTGAGGGGGGCTCTGATGAGACACTGGGGATTTTTCCCTTTTGTTCCTGAGACATATACACTGGTTTAATTCTTCTACTGCTCCCAAGGAGTTCAACTGCTCCAAAATTACTGTGGCTTGGTTCACTTATTTTTTCTTCCCCTACAAGCAGCATTCCTTCTCCTGCGGGTGCTGAGGTGGCATCTCTCTGTAAAATAAAAGGCTTCTGGCAGGTTAGACATGACCTCTCTTGTATTGCTGAGGCACAATGAAAAACCTTGAGCCGAACAAGGTTCTGAGACCGAAGATTCCCAAAGTCTGACGCCAGAGTTTACACAAGGAGTTCTGCATGTCACAACACTTTTCCCTGACTCACTGAAAATCCTTATTAAGAAAGACCAGTTTTAGAAAATTCATCCTTCAACCACATTAGGCTTCTTGACAATTTCCTCCTTGCCCCCACAAAGAAGTAGTTTCAAACAAGTGAGGAAAAAAAATAAAGCACACGTAAAGCAGCTAGCCCAACTGGAAAAATTCCCTCCCTTTTGCAAAAAGGGAAATTAAAAAAAAAAAAAAAAGACACCCAGAACACATAGTTATGACATTTTCAGCTCTGTTTTGGAAGAGCTGCAACATGTAAGACGTGATTAGAAATCAAATTCACAACTGCCAGGCAGCCAGCTACAGTTTGCCCTATTAGGAAATAAAATAACCATATTTGCAGTAATTAAGACTGATGAAACCAAGTAATGACTGTGAGTATCACATCTGCTCCCTATAAAAGTCCTGACTAATCTGCAGGAATGGGTAGCCTACAGCCACTCTCCTCTGCACAGCAATAGTGAGAGCAGGAATCGAGGCAATGAGGACGGTATCACCTCGAAACAGATCCCACAGGAGACTTAAGCCCTTCCATCTCCCAGGTCACACCCACAAGCAGTTATCCTTTCTCCAAAGGGACCTGGAACAGTATGATTTCAAGACTTTTAGTTACATAACGCAGTAAATTGCTGCGCTTTTCAAAGCTCAGATTGGCAGGACTCCAGCACAGAGAGACAGAGGCTCACATTTATAAAGTGCTGCAAATGCCCCAAAGTATTTCTGAGGCAAAGCCTTTATGAAAGTGGCTCACACCACTCCTTTTTGGGGTCAAAGGAAGAGGGACATCCCCCCACCCAAGCAGAGGCCCTGCCCAGGCACAACACACCTCTGCCTCTACTCACACATCCCTCCAGCTCGAGGCTTCCCTACTCCAGGCATATACTCAGCAGCATCTTGCTGCCCTTTGAGCTCACAAAGCCTTTCCCATGGAGCAGGGATCTCAAGAGTGCCTGGGAGCTGGAGCAGAGCAGACAGGGAGCCTCTACACTTGCTCTCATGGAGCAGGACAGGCAGAGAGCCCCATATCTTTCTCCCACAACCCATCATTGGCCTGGTGTCCACACAGGCTTGTGCTGCTGCCAGCAGAGGTTCATCCGGCATCTTCGCAGGTGTGAAAACCACAGTGGCTCATCCCAGCCCTTCTGTCTTTGCTTCCTGCTCCTCCTGTGCTCCCTCAGGTTCTGAGACGGACATAGCAATGTCCAGAGCAGAATCTCCACAGCAAAAAGATGCCCAGGTATGTGCCAGCTATCCAACGGCCATTTAGGCCTCTCATGCCTTCGTCAGCTGGACCCAGTCTTTGGCCAGGCAGGATGGGCACAAAGCTGCCCCTTGCTAGCAGCACAGATCACACTCCCCGAGGGGGCTCCTCCCTCAAACCCGCAGCTGAAAGGCAGATGCTGTTCCCCAGGAGCCCATTCCCATCAGCCCCAGCCCAAAAAATTAGCAAGGATTAGCCATATCCACCCCTCTCAGCACAACCTCCCAAGGCCAGCTCACCACAAGAGGCTCTTCCAGTGCTCAGCACAGGGCCATAAACATCCATGGGACATTTGCCCAATATGGGGAGGTGGCAGGACCCCAACATCCCTTCTGATCCCTGAAACTAAAATGAGATCTCATGCTGGGTAAATGAAGGTGCTGGCAATCACCAGCTGTTCACAGCCAATAACATCCTACAGCATCAAATTTGGCCTTTTGCTGGCCTGAAGTAAGATGAAATAGAGATTGTCAGGAGTTGAGACACCACTTTAACCAGTTTTAAGCGGGTTTAGAGCATTATGCACAGAGCCGTAATTCCAGCAGGCACCCACAGCAGGGGTTTAACCTGGCAGCACATGGCCTACGTGACTCCCCAGCGCTTCCAAGGGCTCTGCACCAGGACAATAGTCAATTGAGGCCCTGCTCAGCCCCAGCCTTTGCTGCTGGGGTGAGCCAAGGTCAGCAGCACAGGCAAGGCTCACTCAAGGCCGGCAGCCCGCACAGGCAAGCTCAAGGTTTTGGCCAGAAGCAGCCCAGCCCACTCAGTGCCTCTTCCCACCAGGGATGGCCAACACACCCCCAGACATGCCCTGGTCTGCCGACCCGGTGAGCCAACACCAGCGCGCAGACAGACAGACAGACGCCACGGGACACGTCCTTGGCAGCTGCCCTCCTCCAGCTCCCCCACTGGCAGCACGAGCCTGAACTCGCAGAGGCACAGATCATCCTGCTCACCCCACCGGGCAGGACCACAGACTCTCCCTGGACATTCACAATTGGTCTTGCTGGTGGACACAGCCCCTCAGCCCCCAAAACACTCCCAGCACGGCACAGGGCATGAAAGGCTGCCAGCTGCCCTGCAAAGTGAGATGTTGGGATAGTTTGTTGGCAGCTTTGGGGGAAGCCAACCACAACCAGAGAGATGAGCAGCTATTTGTGTCCACCAGAGAAGCTCCCATCTGAGGCTGCTGTGCCTGATTGCTAGCATCAGCAATGCTCAGTAAGGAATGAGCATCTTACTGGTATGAGAAAGCATGAAATCAAGCTTAAGCAAGTT
Source organism: Monarcha castaneiventris obscurior (assembly GCA_026261815.1). Taxonomy (NCBI): domain Eukaryota; kingdom Metazoa; phylum Chordata; class Aves; order Passeriformes; family Monarchidae; genus Monarcha; species Monarcha castaneiventris. The sequence continues at coordinate 982,842 of JAMPIT010000451.1, forward strand.
ACCAACAAGCCCAAGGGAGAAAACCTGTCTTATTTCTACACCAGAGCCTGTCTGTGGCCATGGCTCTTCTAGAGCCCTCTGATCCAAAACCCTGCAGCCCGAGGGGTTTGCAGGCCAGTTACAAGAACATTATGTGAATCAAGCAGCTCTTGCATGTAGTGTAGGCTCACATCAGCTTCAGCCCCCAGCACGGCACGCAGAGTCCCCTCTCTAACTGTCCCCCCACCCCTAGGAAAGGGATTTCCTGGCAGCACCAGCTGCCAGCCAAGCCCCTCAGTCTCAGGAGGGGACAGGGGGTGCTCAAGCCCATTTAGAGGGTTTCCCAGTTCCACCCTGAGCACAAGTCATACTCTGCCAGGACACAGAGTTGATCCTCCCCGCACCAACAGTACTCAGGAACACTCCCAGGACACCCTGTGCCCGCCCAGAAATCCTCAGAATGAGAAAAATGTGGTATGGAATAGCAACGGTATTCTTTCATTAGACACCCGCAATGCCAGCCAGAGACAGCTCCGCATGTCTTGGCAAAGCAGGGGGCTGCAAAATCCCAAAAAGTCACAGCCATCACCATCAAACAGAACTGGCTGTCCCTTCCCTAAGGGCAGGAGTCTGAATTTTGATCCCAGCCACTGCCACATTATTGCTACCTTCAAGCCCTCAAACCACAGATGAGGAAGCACCAGGATAGAGGTGGGACATGCACACCAAGGATGCAAAAGCACGGGGGTGGAGGTGGGAAAGAAGGTCACACCAACGACCCAGGAGTACAGGGATGGAGGTGGGACGCTCACACCGAGGATCCAGCCGTCAAACCAGGACCAAGGCAGCACTGGGATGGAGGCAGGAGAGGAGGTCACACCAACAGCCCAGCAGCACTCTGGTGATTGTGGTTTCAGTAATTAACTACAGCCCCACATGGATTTTCCTTGGCTACAGAACAACTACTCTGCAGAGGCTCTAAGGGCACATTTGAAAGTGAGTCATACGGATACCACTGGTGAGAGGCTCTCACTTTCTTAAGAGTTTGTTATAGGCTGATTCCAGAGGAGGAAATAGGAAAAGCCATAAAAGTGCAACAATAGATTTGCACTACAGGGCTTAATGAGATGCACCTCCCAAGCCTACGTGCAGCTTTTCAACTCCTCATAAAGGCGATATAAAATGACAGCATGAAAGTCACTGGGTATTTTCCACCTTAGCTGCCAGATAAATCAGGCCAACTGTGCCTAAAAAGAGCCAAGAGAAAGCACATGCGACCCTTCACACTTTTTCCAGGTAATACCTCTTGGAAGGGAACCAGGTTTCACACCAAGGGGCCAGGACAGCCACAGGCATCCCCACGACTTTGGGGCAGGGAGATTTGCCATACACTAGCAGAACTTGTCTGTAATCAGGAGGTCTATCACCCCAGCAATTCATCCAAGACCAAAAAAGTTCCTTCCCAACAAAGGCACCATCAGGGGCTTGGGGAGTTTCTTTACACCCAGCACACCCCAGCTGTTCCCTGCCTATTTCTCAGCACGGCTCCTGTCCTTCCAGACAGAGCCAAGGAAACTTCAGTGCAAAGACACCTGGGAGAATCCAACAGCACTAAATGACCACACTTAGCATGAAAATGGGATGCCTGTGCACCACAAAAAGACTTAAAACTCACAGAAAGGCACAAAACCAGAATCATTATACCTGGTTTCTTGTGATGCAGCTAAGAAAACCCACCTTTTTCCTCAGAAGAAACTTAAAGCCGGAGAACATGAGTAACCGTGGCACAAAAGGTCCACCCATAAAGGGTAGGATGCAAGCACTCAGGCCATTTACTGTTCCAGGACACAAATCCCACCTCTTCGGCCACAGACACAATTCACAACTTCCTTCTGATCTTCCTGTTCACACTCATCCCCTTTGCCTGGATCAACTTTCAAACCCTCAAGTGTTGCTCGCTCCTTCACAAAGCATTTGTGCACTCTTCAGCTGCAGAACTCCTGCCCGACCTGCAACACCCACCCTGGGTGAAACATCCCAGCAGCATGTCTAGAGCCCAGCCCCACTGATCCTCCCAAGCATCTCACCCTGGGGCCAGTAAACACCTGCCAAAGGCCACCAGGCTTCAACCAGAGCAGACCCCAGGACCAGTGCAGGTAGGTGCTGGCTCTGGGAGCGTTCTGACAGCCCCTTGCTGCCCAGCGAGTGTGAGCTACCACCGGTCACACCAGGGAACTCCAGCAGCCACAGCTTTCTGCTGCCGGTCACCGCAACATCTCGCCGGCTGAGTGATTCACACACCGGAGGCTGGGTGTGCACCCGAAACGCGTATGGCACCATCAAGACCTTACTGCCACCTCCTCTCTGAGCAAGGCAGAAACAAGCGTTAAAGGCACCTTTCCCGGTGCCGGAGCACGGTTCCGCAGTCCATCCCGCAAAGCCAGCGGGGGATCACGGTGCTAAAGGACTTGGGTCACTCACCCACCTGAGCACCCTCGAGTGTCCGAGATCCAGCTCTGAGCACCTGCCAAGAGGAATCACCTGAAGGCCGGTACGAGCGGCATTGTGATACAGTGCTCACCCAGGCGCTGAGGGTTGCAAGAGTACTCCCCATAGGGACGGGAGGTATCTCCGTGCACCCCAATACCGCAGACCCACTCCCAGGACATGGTTCCCACGCAGCTCCCAGGCCCTCCCTGCTTTTATCCAGAGCCAAACACACACAGTAACCACCTCTTCCGTGCGCCCCAGAGTTTATCGAGCACCCTCAAACGGTGCGGGGATTCCCCGGGGCGGTCCACAAACACGCTGGGGGAGCGGCCTGAGGGGCCGGGCCGGGGGGACGAGGAGCCCCCAGTGATAGGGAACCCCCACCCCGGGACAGCTGGGCTACCCGGGCTCCCCGAGGCCACCATCATCCATCCTCACCGTTCCCCAGGAGAAGGAAGCCGGGGAAACCCCGACCCCAAGGCGCTACTGCCGGTGAGAAAGGGACGAAGGCGGTCGGGGCAGGCTACTGTGGGATCCTCACCATGCGGCCATACCAGAGCGGGAGGAAAACATGGCTCCCCCCTCAGTTCGGGGTCACGGGGAGACCGAAGCGGCGGTTCCAACCCAGCCAGAAATGCCGGTATGGAACCGACCGGCCACCGAACGCACCGGTTGCGCGACCAGCCACAGGGGCGACCCCCAGCCCCAGCAACGGCCCAGGACCATCACCGGCTGCAGGACCCCCAAGCCGGGCCGGGAGCGGTGGCCCCGGGTAGCGCGGAGCCGCCGGAGCGCGCGGGGCTCCCAGAGCCGGGGGCCTGACCCCGAGAGCCCCCCTCGCCCGCCCGTCCCGTCGTGCCACGTGGGCCGCCCGGGCCCTACCTGCGGGTACCGCCGCTGCCGCCGAGTGCAGCCGCCCCCGCCCCCGCCTCTATAAGGGCGGAGGGGCGAGGGGGGGCGGGAGTGGGGCGTGCCCGGCCGAGCACCGCCCCCCGCGCGCCACGTGCGCCTCGGCGGGCCCCCCCCGACCCCTGCCCGCCCCCACGAGCCCCGGGGCTGGCGGGCTGGGCCGTGCGCCCCGGCACGTACAGCCCCGGCCCCTCTGGGCCCCTGGCGGCGGCGGCGGGACGGGGCTCGGGGCCGGGTGTGCCTGGAGGCTGGGCCGGATGACACTGCCCGGCGCAGCGGCAGCGCGGGACTTCCCTGAACTTGTGCCGCGGAGTGACTCGGCGCAGGAGTTCCACTCCCTGGGCAGGAACAGGGGGCCCGCTTGCCACTCACTGCCGGGCCCTCATCCCTCCCGGGCGTCCTGCACACGCTCCCGAGAGTCCTGACCCCACTCCTGGGGTTCCTGGCCCTGCTCTTGAGGGTCCTGGCCCCATTCCTGGCGTACCTGGCCCTGTCCCCGGGGGTCCTGGACCCCTTCAGGTGCAGAATGCTGCACAGTACCTGTATTAAAACCCATCAGCACTTAAAAATCCGTTAAAATTAAAATCCATTGCCTGACAACTGTGCTTTTGTGTTCACCATAGCATTTCTGAGCGTTGCCAGCCCGCGCTAGCAGCTGTGCTCCCACGAAGGTAAGGACACACTGCCAGGGGGGACATTTGTGATGGATCACAGTTATTTCAGCTGAGCCTTTGTGCCCAAGGATGTGAAGAAGCTGGACGCCCTCACCATTGCACTCACAATTTGGTTCTGCAGGATAAAACAGTCCCAGGCTCTGCGTGCCCAACACCCCAGTGTGTGCTACCTTGCTGGTAGCATGTTCCCATCCCAAGCAGAGCTCCTCACCTCTGGATGCAAACCAGCCTGTGGCAGCTCTGCATCCCGTGTTCTTCACTCCCCACGTGTCCCAAGTCCTGCACAAAAGGGACTGTTACCTGGGAATGTCTTTTTCTGCCGCTGTCTCCCAAAGCCTAATGACGCTGCTTGATTTCTGGGTCACATGTCTAATGCTCTAATTTGTTTTACAGCCAAAAGAAGAGTGGTGTAGTTCAACTGTGAGCCAAGGAAGGGAAAGAAGGGAATAAACAGTGATACTCCACAGATGGAGATGGAGCAGCTGTGGAGAAGTGCGAACGCTTCCATATCAAAGGAACCACTGCTCCTCCATCACAGCAAGCATGGTCACGGGTGTGCTCTGAGCATGTTGAGGCACTGAATGGACCAGGTGCACTCAATAAAAGGCCAGGGACTACAACCAACTCTTTCACCCACTTCTAAGGTGAAACACCATAACCCAAAGAGTGAGTGGGTGGGAGGATCCCTTGATCCATCTGTTCCTGTGTGACTGAGCAGGAAGAGGCCTGTGCTCTGTTTTGCTTAGACAACAAGATAAATAACAATTCAAAGGGGCGATTTTGGATCATACAGAGCCACTTGGCTCTGCTGTTCTTTAAGATCCTACCTAGGCTCAAGTGCTCTGCTCCGCTGGCTGGGGACAAGCCGTGGGAAGTGCTGTGGGGGATCCCAGCTGGGATCCAGTTTCCACAGTCTTCCAATTTCCTTTGAGAAGACCCAGGGCTGCTGGGATAGATGAAGCCAGAGAGCATGTCCTTCATCTGGCATTGATGTGCAATGCCCCAGTGTGTGGGTTTTAGAGCAATGTGTAAAACAGGAGGCCAGGGATGGCAGAGCTCAAGGGGGCAGGGAGCTGCCAGAGCAGTGAAGGGCTGGAAGGGCAGGTGAGAAGCTGTAGGACATCTCTGCTGTTCCTGTTCCTGCTGCTCCTGCTGCTTCTCCATCTTACTGAAAATGGGAAGGAGTCCTTCCTGCTCTGTGCTGCTACATTTTTGTCTCCTTTAAAAGACGGATTTAATATTAATCCCATTAGGAATTTTTTTCTTGTGAGGAAAACAGGATATTGTTTCAGGATATTGGGCAACAAAGCTGTCCTTGAAAAGCTACGCTAAGCAGCCTTGCAGTCCTGCTTCTGACTGCATTTGTTGTGGACAGTAATCAAGTTCAACATCCGGGACAGCTAAACCATTTCATTTCCAGAATGTGAGAGAGACCTCAGCAGAGCAATACAAATTCAGGTTTTCTGTGTTCCACTGTAAACACTTAGGACCTCTAGTAATCTCAAAACATAATCATTAGCTCTGCTTTCTCTTGGAATTAATATCTCTCGCAGATGTAAAAGTCTAGTCCTCATCTGTCATGAATACGCATGTCCTGCTTGATAAGAGAAGTAACAACATGGGTCCAAATCCAGGAATTATTGGAAATCTCTTGGGAAAGTCTGTTCTCTTGAGATATCCATCCTAGTTTCCTGACTAGTCTTTGGAAAAGGGTTTTCTGAACTTTTGGATTCACATTTCACTTTGGTTAAGCTTCCAGGCTCTGAGTTTACCCCATGACAATGAATGGGGAAGAGAAGGCATCAGATCACTGTCCTCACGGAATGTGTAAATTCTTCTCCATGGATGATATAGGCATGACATTGTTTGGGGGTGTATTGCTGTAATGGCCTCTGTCATTGTTTAGAAAATAATCTGCCTTAGAAAGAAAGGGCCTGCTAAGATGTTCAAAATGGCCACTAACACCATGGAAGACCTCTGTGGTTGCGTTCATTTTTATGTTCATTTAAGTCAACACCTTTTACCTGTCTGGGCTCCCATTGCTGCTCTGTTGCCACCTGTGTCAGGCTCACACACACGTCCCCCAGGGATGCAGACCAGCACTTAACAAGGTTGTGTCTCCCCAAAGATCCCCCTTGGATCCTGAAACTTGTGGCCATGTCAGAGAGACCTCCATTTGCCAGCATGAAGAGCCCAATACTCGTTACCTAGTGGCAGGGGAGATAATTCCGTATCGAAATTGGCTGTTGGGGCTCAGCGTGACCAGTGAGTGGTGAGACAGACAGTGATTTGGGTCATGAGATGATATGAGGCCAGTAGAAAGAGGATAATCTCCCATAGTCTTTCTTAGGAGCCCTGACCAAAAGGGACTGCCACCTCCCTGTGAGCTCCCAGGGAAAGGGAGTGAGGAGGATGGTGTGGGGTGGTGGCAGTCGGAGGGAAGTGGCAGCAAGACAGCTGGTCCTGCTGCTCCAGATGGGAAGAGGGTAACTGTGTCCTGTAGAGAGCTTTGCCTGCTGCATTTGCTTTGACCTGGCTTTGCTGCATCCTGCCTAAGAAAAAGAAGGCTGTACTGGCTCCAGCTGCATCCCAGCAGCTGCCACTCCTGCTCTTTGTTGCCAGGAAGAACCATCCTCTTCTTGGAGAGCTTGCCTAGAAATAAGGGATCCTTGACCATGTGGAGATCACATGGCAAAAGTTGAGATGTCACCATTGCTGTAGTCCTCCCTTTTCCCTTGCACTGTGCCTCTTCCCCATCCTCTGGGGTAAGAGCTCCCTGGTTCTGTTCCATGGGCCCCTCATGCTGCAGCCTGCACAAGCATGGCACCTTTTGCCAAGGAACTTACTTGGTGCAAGAAATAGTATCTCTGTTCCTCCTGCCTCTCCATTCCTGGACCCAGAGGAAAGTGAGGCTGTTCAATGTCCTTTCCAATACTAATTCAACGCTCTGTGAGGACTCACTCATGAGGGTCTCTGCTCTCTCTCCAAGGAGTGTGTGGGCTGCCGTCCTTCCCAGCAGATTGCTATCCCTTATGTTCCCCTCAAGTGCAGTGACTTGTTCTTTCCACATTCTTCTTCCTCGTTTCCCAAGTGCTGGCTGCTTGACAAGCACATCTTGGCAGCACCAGTCCTCTACTCAAGCAGGTAACCCTCATCCTTTAGGATCTATAGCCAGTGCTGCCAGTGCCTCCATGCAGGCCAGGGAAGGGGCTGGTGTTTCCTCTGGCACGAGAGGCTTGGTGGGTGAATCTCACCCCAGGGAGTGACAGCCCACTGGAATGGAGCATCACCACGTGCTGTAGGAGACACAGAGGTGATGCTACTGCATGAACACCCAGCTGCATCCCAGCCACACTGTTGTCTTCAAGCTGGGGTCACCCAAACCAGTCTGACCAGCACAAGATCCTGTTCTGCTACATACACCAGATGCTGGTATCATCTTTATCCAAAAGCTTTCTGGCAGAGCTGGGGACCCCTGAGGCAAGAGGCAAGGGGACCGGGTCAGGCCACGGTGGTGGGATGTACTTCCCACTGTGTCCAGCTCTCCCATGGGATCTCCACTGTCTCAGAACATGCTGTTTTAATGACTCTATTCCTGTTCTTGGGGTGGGGAGGAAAAGGTGGGGGCTCTGCAAATAATTTAACCGTATCCTGCACCAAATAACGTCATATGTCAATAACACTACCTCACCTGCATTTCATTCTCCCTTGTATCCCTGCCCAGAGAGCTTGTTTCTGCCTGGTTTCAGCCTGCCTTGCATGATCCCTGGCTGTCAAGAGGTTGGTGGCGTTCCTAGCCATGTCTCTTGATCTCCAAACAGGCTTCTGTTTGGAAACAGCACCTCTCCCTCTCCACACAATGCATCTTTAGGATCAGTTTCCACTGCTGATGGGTTTGTTGACTGGGCTGCTTCTGGAAGGATGCTACCTTCAGTGAGCTCAGGGTAGTATCACCATGGGGATGAGCTGGAGCTCCAGGCTATGCTCCAGTTCTGGTCCTGCTTTGCAGCATCTATAGCAGCTGTTTTCTTGGGATTTTGCACAAAGCCAGGCTTCTCTCTGTAGTACTTGACATTTTTGGTCCTGCATGATCTCAGGGGAGCTTGAGGCACTCTCATAGGTCTGAAGAGGAAGGACTGCAGGCAGCCTGAGAGCCAAGAGGATTGACCAGCTGACCCTGACACCTGTGAAGATGCCTCTCAGTCCCTGGCCATGCTGGTCCACCCAGTCATATAGGGTTTCCCACAGCACCGGGGCATCTATTCCTGCTGCTTCTGGTGACTGCCAGCCTCAGTGCTCCCAGCTTAGGGGTAGCCACTGGAGAGACCCACTTAGTGCTTTGGGACACAAATATGTGGAATCCAGAGATCCACAGAGCAGGATGGCACTGGTTATGGAGATGGAAGAGGCTGAAACAGAGGATAAGCACTGGCCAGGGCAAGTGCCTCAGGCCTGGGCATGAGACACCTCACTCCCAAACATGCTATGGCCTCAGTTGCTATCGGGCCACTCCTGCTGCTAAACAGGGCCACGCACTCCTGCCCCATGGCACACCGTGGACATCTGGCCTGACACTCCCCTCCCAAGTCATGACGTGGCTGGGATGGCCATTGGGATGCCCCAACCCCATGAGTCCCTGGGGAGGCAGTGAGTGCTGAGACAAGTGCCTGCTGAGAACAGACAAAAACACAAACCCCAGTATTTGTCCAGAAACCTGCCCAGAATTGCTTTGGCCTTGATGAGTCTGGAGGATTATTTTCCTTAGGTATTTTTAAACTGGAGCCTGGCTAGTACCAGACAGCTGGGATTTCCTGGCTTGAACACACAGCTGATGGACAGCATGGAGCCTGCTGCTGCCACTCCACCTGGGAGCCCTGACTGGCTGTGCAGCTGCACTGGGATGGTCAAGATGACAAGCACTTAGGAAGGAAGGCACTGGCGGAGTGGGCCATGAGGGTCACCCCGGGGCCATATGTGCAGCTCCTTGGGGCTGAGCACCTCTCCATCTTCGGGGAAGGCACTGAGCCCTCTCCCTCTGCTAGGCCAGCACCTGTGCAGATCCCCATGCTGCAGAGCCTGGGCTGCTCCATATCTGGAAGACTGTCAGGGAAAAAAGGCAGAAGCTGCGGTGAGGAAGGCAGGGACATGCTCCCATTCTCCTGCACCAGTAAGGGGAATGCTGAGCCCTCAGGTGAGCTCCTGGTGTTTCAGACTGGGTTTCTCAGGAGGACCACCTCTGGAGTCACATTTGTATCTGTGCAGTGAACATGACCCCACTCGTGGGGCCAAGGTGGGGGCAGAGGGGACATTAGTCTGTGTGACTGTCCCCTGGCATCCCTACCCAGGTGCCCCGAACTCTCTTGCCCCCATGCATGGCAGCAGCATGAGACCATTCAGCCCCACTCTCCCTCTCTGGGCTGGCTCAGTACCTGAACATTCCCCCAGAACAGTCCCCCAGAGGCCAACAGTAATGAAAAGAGAGAGAAAGGTGGTACCTGCCAGCAACACCCCAGCCAGTGCAGCCACCTGTCTCTTCAAATGCCCAGCCCCCAGCCCATCAGGCTGCGTGGAGGTGAGCAGGGGAGACAGGAAAGCCAGCACTGGCAGTTTCTTCATGGCTGAGTGTGTCACTGTTTCCATCTTCCCCTTGCTAGCAGGGTCCAGTGGCAGGACGGCCACAGTGTGCTCCCATCCCACACTTTGAGAACACAACCTATTGTGTGCATGTGTGAATACATATTTGTGCTGCTTGTTCCAAAACCCCTCTTGTTCTGTTCCCAAATAGCCTGGACCGACAATGTCAGGAAAGCCTCTGTCCCCCTGGCTTTGTTTGACTGTGCTTGTTTGGAGGAAAGATCCCCGGAGAGGAGCTCACTGCTGCTGCATGCCCCAACACAGGCTGGCTGTTGACAGGGAGCAGGCCCCAGTTCTGGGCAGGGAGGACACCCTGCAGGCTCTGCTCCCTCCCAGGGCCCAGCCCAGCATCATTCCTGACCCTGGGCAGAAGGGAGCAAGGAGCAGTGCCTGTGGCTGGCTCACTTGGAGACGGCTCTTTCTGAAGTGGGTCAGGTGCCCTCCCTGCACAAACACAGGCCTAAGTCCAGCAGCACCAAAGTACACTGACAGCTGGAGGCAGCCCTGGCCCCAGAACAGGCTTTGGGGACTTTGCCTTTTGCTACCACAGAGACCAGGATCTCATGCCCTACCAGCAGTGAAGCTTGGGTCGGGATGCAGGTGGCTTGTCCTTGGGAAGCTACTGCTTCACTGCCACATCCACCACTTGTCAGCACCTTCCTCCCACCCCATCCCACTAGGATGGTCTCCCCACTCTACCCACCCTACTTGCTCTGCCCATTCTGCCCACCCTGCCGGGCATCACAGAATCATAGAATCATATAAACATTCAGGTTGGAAGGGACCTTACAGGTCTTTTCATTCCACCTCCCCACAATGGACAGAGATGCTGCACACTAGATCAGGTCCCACTTTTCTCTCTCTGAAACAGTGTTGTCCATAGTGGTGAGCAGATAGAAGGTTGTTTTGGGGAAGAAAATATATTTACAGACCCCAAGTCCTGCCTTCCAAGATAATGTTACTGGAGATAAGATTTGGACACTGTGAAGTGTCCATCAAAACTAGCTTTCGCCAGCAAATTCAGTCCTGCCTTCTCCATGTGCTGTTTTGTGTTGGGTTTACACACACTCTGGTGACTGAGCTCTACAGGCAGGAGGCGTTACATAAAGCAATTTAATGGGTCTTTTGTGCAAGCCAGAACTTCTTCCTCACCTGGGCAGGTGCCCCATGAACCGACTTTTGACCCATCGTGGCGGCACAACCACCCACGGCTTGACAGGTACCTGGGCACAGGGTGGGTGCACTGTGCTGGGTCCAAAAACCCTCAGCAGAAAATAGTTGCAACAACCCTAGTTACAAATCCCTGATCTTCCATATTCAGAGAACAGGGCTAAATGTGCCTAATAAGCTGCTCATTCCAGATTGCCATTCCCTCTCTAATAATAGCTGATAAGCCAGTCTTTTGTGGGACAACAAACATTTCTGTTATTCCCCAAGCCCGGCTTGGGGATAAATAAAGCCAGCTCTTGTTTTAAAGCAGGAGGTCATGCTTCATCTTAGGATAAAGGCACTGCTACCCTTTCCCTGGTTTACAGGCTTAAAGGAACAACATTGAGTGATACAAAACATCAAAGAAAATTAGAATTTTAGAGCAGGAGCAGCTAAAGACAAGTCAGACACATTGGCACTGAGCTCCCTCCACATGTGTGTTTAGCAGATAATTTGTTATCATCCCAGTTCAAAGTTAACCTGCTGGAAAGCTGCTGTGGGAGAGTTGGCTGATCTGCAGCGTTTCAGATTTCCATGTTTCAGCTGGGCGCAAACAAAAAACACTCAAAAAGCTTGTTTTTGATTAAGCCCGTTGCTGCCGGGTACAAATACTTACTTTCTGGGTGGAAGTTCATTAGGGCACAAGCACCAAACATGATTAATCATACAGTGCCCAGTGCCATGGCTTGGGTGGTGGCAGCTCTCGATGCTGCCTGTGATTTTCACTTCCCTGTCCTGAGCTGGAGAGACGAGGGAGAAGGAGGAAGATGACAGAGTTTCCTTCCACCCTCTGTCTTCAGGGATTCAGGCACCAGCCCAGGTGAGCCAAGGTCTTAGACCCCTGCACTGGCCGCCCTCCTCTCCAGGCAGCACCGTGAGTCTCCCTGAGTCCCCATTTGGCTCCAGATACCCCAGTGCAGAGACACAGGGACTCCTTCAGCTCCATCCTATTGGGCCTGTGGCAGGAAGCTGCGGTCAAGGCTGTTTGCCTGCCCTGGCTCATCTGCTATTCTTACACACCTCGCGGGGGTGAGCTGTGTTTTCACTGTCTCCGAGACGGGATTTGCCTCTGTTACGCTTCGGAAAAGCAGCCACTTAACTGTGGTGCAGGGAGCGGGAGGGGGGCCATGTGGTCTGGGCTGGCGGGAGGTATTTGTCACAGGGCTGATGGCAGCTGCAGACCCCACTCCCAGGTCTCCTGCAGCATCCCAGCCCCCTTCGCCTTGTGGGATGCCCTGACCATGCTCCCCTGGGATGCCTGGGGCTCAGGTCTCCCAGGATGGAGAATTTCTCCCTACATGTCTGAGCTCCGTCAGAACCAGCCCAGCACCTCTGCTGTGTCCCAAGCTGCGTGGCCACCTCTTGTCTCTGCCCCAGGAGCCCATGCCGTGGGCAAGAACCCAGGTCCCGCTACCACCACGGCAGGAATGGCCACGTTGCCACCTGCCAGTGTTCCTCCTGCACCCGGGGGCTCAGCCCTCTGCCATGGCACCCTGTCTCAGCCTCTTGTGTGCCTTGGAAAATCCCAGGTACCAGCTGCCACCCTTGACTAACTGACCCCCTTCTCTGCTGCCTGGTCTCAGACCAAGCCTCAGCAAAGGTACATCCTGGGCAGGTCTTCATGTGTCACCAGCCATGGGCACAATAGGGCTGCACATGCACGTGCCTGTGTAATGCCATAACGAGATTACACTGTGACATGATGGCTATGAAATAATCCACAGTATCATTGAGTAAATCCCGGGATCCAATTACCTTTCCACATGACACCCCTTCGTGGGCATGCGGAGTCCAAGGGGCTGCAGCCCAGTGCCCTGCCCCTCCAACAGCCTCCTGCTTTGCTCCTCCACTCTCCTGCACCTCTCTGCCTCCGTGTCATTTAAGATTATAAAAGTTTGTGTTTCTCTGCAGGAGCCCCCACCCTCTGCCAGGCTCTGTTGCGTTTTCTCAGCCGCCTATTCACCCCCCAGCACTGCGCTGACCCCCCTGCCCAGCCAGCCCCGGCTCCCTCGCCGCCCCGGCAGCACCCGTCCCGGCTGGGCTGCTGCTCAGCTGGCTCAGGCAGTGACACCAGCCTGCCCATGGTGGGGCGAAGGGCCAGCCTGGCTGGCCGCGGGTCCACAGGATGCGGGAATGCTGAGCACAATGCGGTGTTGAACCCGGAGAGCTCCGGCGTGCACCCTGCCTCCCACAGCAGCAGTGTTGTTTGCAAACATTTCTCTTCCAGGGCATTTTCCTTGTCCTGGCAGAGCTGCTCCCGGGAGCCAGAAGATCCCTTTCTGTGAGAATAAAGCCCGGGACACAGGTACAGCCACATTCGGCGGCCCGGCAGCGGTGCCAGGGCACGCACGATGCCCCGCGGCCGGCTCGGCGCGCTCCGCTGCGGGCGCCACGGTCGCTCCTGGCCCTGGCAGGTGTTCAGACACCAGCGCTGTTGCCAAGTCAGGCAGGGAGTGTGGCCAGCTGCAAATTTCGGCTTAGTTTTTGGAGCCTTTGAATCACTGGCCAGCCGCCAGGGTTGTTATTTGTTAGTCTAAGTATTTTTTTCCCAAGTGAATTTCAAGCTGGCGAGAGGAGCCAGGCAGAGGAACTAGGCAGGGGGGCCTTCGGTATCCTCAGTGCGGGGGGAGCGGGGGCGAGGACAGGATACTGTGGAGTGGTCCGCCCTGCCCAAGAGACCCTAGGCAGCAGGACAGTCGGCTGCATCAGTGCTGGCAGAGCCTTCACACCAGGAAATCTTTAGTTTCATTTCCCTCGTGGGGGAATTCAGACAAAAGTCCCACTTATGGGGTAGAATCCATGGACCAGCCTGTTTGGAGCAGAGTCTGCGCCTCTCTACATCCCTAATGCTGCACAGGTCTCAGTGAGGTTTCAGAAGCTGTGACCCTAGACATGGACCCCTGTGGTGAGCAGGGGATTCATATCACCCATTTTTGCCTGAAAAAACCCAGAATCCCACCTGAGCCAGGGTTGAGGCCATGCTGAGGCTGGGGCTGTGTCCCATCTGGATACCGGAGCCCAGGAACCCTAACTCTGGCCCTACTCTCTGCTGACATGCTGTCCACCCACCCTCTGGCATGGGGGGCTGCTCTGAGCTGTAGCTTTGTGCTTGGCCAGCTTGCACTTGCTGAGCCCAGGGGTGCAGGCAGCTCCCTGGGAAAGGCACTTGGCTCCTGCACCCATCCATGTGAAGATTTGGGCAGAGCTCACAGGGGGCTCATACTCACTGGGGTGGCCCTGGGTGCCAGGGAGAGCCACCACAGCACCTGTGAGCTGCCCCAGTGGCAGCAGCCCCAGCTTCCAAGGCTGTATGAGAATAGTCAGGAAACAAAACAAAACAGGGGCAATTTGCAGGGGAAGAAATTGCTTTTCCACCTTGGAAACCTGAGCCTCAGATCCACTGACTCCCAGAGAAGGGAAACAAAGACTTTGGGAGGGAGGGGCTGGCGGTTCCTTGGGAGAGCAGAGATCCATGGGGCAGGGAGCTGTGGGAGAGGGAGCTGTGGGGCAGGAGGCTGGATAGGGAGCCATGGGGCCAGGATTGAGACAGCGGCCAAAGGGAAGTGCCAGCAGGAGGGAGCCTGCCAGGATCTGGCAGGGGCAGGGCACAGGCAACTGGAGCACATCCTGTCATTCCCCCCACACTTCCCATCTCCCCATCACCTTTCCAGTCATTGTTCGGCAGCCCCGGGGCTGAGGCACAGCATGGAGACATGCTGCCTTTTCTCCCTTCCTGCCCCTCCACCACTGCTCCCACCCCACCACCTTGCAGGTGATGTCTGAGCCCTACTGCCAAGCCACATACCCCCTCAGGAATGTGGGTCTGAGGCACCCTGTGCTCTTGCCTGCCCCAACACCCCACCGCTGTGGGGAACAGCAGCTGGCTTATCCCAGGACAGTGTGGCAGAAACCAGCACCTCCCCAGGAGCCAGTCCATGGCCAGGACCAGGGCCAGGATCCAGCTCCACACAGCCAGGGACACCCACAGCAGTTAGAAGGGCTCCATGGGCCTCTCTGTTTAGATGGATAAATCCTCCATGATCCGATGTGCAGGCAAAGCCATTTCTGTCATTTTGGCTCACTTCTCTGTGGTGGATTTTGTAAGGGATCTTTCTGTTGAGTTGTCTGAGTGTCTTTTCTGTGGCTCAGCAGTGGCCGCTCACTGGCCACCACAGGCACATTGACCCGTCTCTCCCAAAGGCAATCCCAGCCCAGCGGATTGCAGATTGAAAGGCTGTTCCTGCTGGTAGAGTGGGAAAAACATCAGTGCCCACCCAGTACATGGCACAGTGGCCTGCAGCTCTGTGCTGGGGGGACACTCTAGACCCCTGGAGATCCCTCCATGTGCAGGGACACCACTGACACTTCCCAGCACAGAGCTGGCAGCCCACAAAGCCTCACAGACAGCACAGGGGGCATGTGGGAGCCCCCAGTGCCACAGCTGCAGGTCCCACACGAGCCTGAAAGATTAATGACCTTTTTCCAGTGTTTGCTTTAGGCAGAGGCTCGTGCTCCAGGGCTTTGCTCAGATAACAGTCTGGTATGAGAATAAGCTCCCCTGGTGAGGTGCAATTTGGAGAACTTGAATGGGGGCTCCAAAACTAGTTGCAAATAAAGAGATTAAGATCAGTATTTGTCCTTTTCTTTTCCTTCCTAATGGAGCAAAAATATTCCTGTTTATTGCTATAAACCCTTGGGGGCTGTGTGGTAAACTCCCAGCGGGAATTACTGTCTCAAGAGATCAGAGATGCCGAGAACATCCCCTTGCCAAATTTACAGTTATCGTTAGTTCTAATTAGCCTTGTTTATCTCTCCCTGCATTGGTATTTGGGGAACTAGCTCAGGTCAAACATGGGGCAGTTCCCTTATTGTTACCAGATATCCAAAATCTCCCTTCAGGCCACACCAAACCGTCACAGTGTAGACACCTTCCTCAAGCCTCTCCTGGAGCCTGGCTCTGGGCTCCTGCATGTCTGAGACAAGGAACATGCTGGGAAAAGGCCAGGAGAGGGGGAGACCCTGTTATCCCACCCCCAACATAGCTCCCGCAGCCCCCAGCCGCCCCAGCCGCTCAGCTGCGATGCCTGTGCGCTCGCACACTCCCTGCTCTATATTCTTCCTAAGAAAATAAAGCATCACTGTCCTATTAATTATGTGAGTTCTGGAGCAATATTTTTCCCAGAGTCACCTACTGGTTCACATATTCGTTTTCCAGGCAGCTTAGCCAGTAGCCTGGCAACACGGTGACCTTATGCTCTGCTCAGCTTTGAGCATTTTATTAGCCACACTGGACTCTCTCCACTGCTCCGTATTGCTGAGCCCCTCATTAGTACAATTAATAAGCCGCTTCTGTCAATTCAATCAAATGCCAGGCTCGACAGCAGGAGAAAGCTTTGGCAGATCAAGTAGGGGATATTCTGGGTAGCACTGGGAAATTGTAGGAAACCTTTCATCTCCCCCAAGGAGCCGAACAAGAATGGAATTGTGGGATTGGGATTCTCTCAGGTCATGTTTATTTATCGCTGGCTCGTTAGTATAATAAATCAGGTCCCCTGTCACTTTGAATGAAGTCATAGGTTTGCTGGAAGGAACTTGGCAGAACACCTTGATATTATTAGTGATGGTGTGGACAATGCCCCATGAAAGGGGCCGTGGTTGGGGTGCACGGGCATCTCACACGCACCCACTTGGCCCCACACCCCAGCAGGGATTGGCGTGGTCACGCCAGGGGACTGGGATTGTCTTGGGACACACCACATAGCATGTCCCAGGTACCCAATAGCCACAGGAATGGGTGATTCTCCCTGCTCCTGTGCCTGCTTCGGGAGACATGCATGGTGGGAGACATCCCCGTCTTGGCCCAATGTGTGTTGCCAGTGCAGAGCACCGGGCAGACAGTGTGGGCGACGTCCTGCACTGGCAGTCACGTGGATCAGGCACATGTGACAGCACTTTGCCTTTCACACCTCTCCGTGTCCTGCCAGACTTTGTCCTGGCTCTGACGTCGGTGTGCTCTTTGGATCCCACACTGCCTCCAGGAGCTCCTGCCACAGCAGTGCCGGGAGTTGCTGCTGCTGCAGGGCAGACAGGTGGCAGGCGAAGGCCTGGTGCTCACACTGGTGCTCCCTTGCTGCATGGCTGTGGCTCCTGAGCCTGATCCCTGTGTCCTCTGAGTGGGACCTACCAGCAGCAAGGGACCAAGAGATGGCTTTCACATTTCACCTCCCCCTGAACTGGGCAGCCCCAGTGGTCTAGCAGAGATGCTGGAGAGGTCACAGTCTCCTTGCCTGGATCCAGCACTTTTCCACACCAGAGAACAGAAGTGCACGTTAGTTCTTGCGTTGGAAATAATGCTGAGCGACAACAAGGAAGAGTTGTGACTGGTGTCATAGTCTGAGTGCCCCAATAGAGCAGCATCATGAGTGTATATCCCAAAAACCTTCCTCAAATAAATTCCCCAGGAAATCTGGTCTGACGGTGAGAACATAAATCTGAATATAGCTTAAAGGTTACAAAGTAACAGTTCTATTTTATTGTTTAATATAACACAGTGTTTGGTCTCCCTGATGTGATAAATATTGAACTGTTCCTAATTTTCTTTTCATAGACCTTCACTATGAAGACCTTCACCTTTCACCACGAGTCAATTCTATCGTCTCTGAACTGGACCTGCACCACCCTTGAAATGCAGGGATTCCCAAATCAGCTGTGTACTGTTGGAGCATTCCCCATCCCCATCCCACCCTGCCCCTAGTCCATAACAGCCTGGGAAGTGCCTGGGGCCATGCTCCCGCTCATTAGCTCTCCTGACTCCAGTTGACCTATAAATGTTGAAGGAAACAAAACAAACTGCTGGGAGGGAGAGGAAGGGCTGTAGGTGTTGGCCACATGTCAGTGGAGCCAAGCCAGGCGCCAGCTGAAGATGCTATTGTGTCGCAGTGATTTCCCTGGAAAAACAGGCCTGGAGATCTCCGTACTGTTCCTGGGAAGCACTTCATGACCAGGAGGGTGTGGATTTGGGGCACCCGCAAGGCTGTGGGGGTGTTGGGGGCTTTTGACAATGTTGTGAATGTGACCCTGAGCAGACACTACGTCAAACCCACTGGACTGTACGAGGCACCAGTGCCCAGCTCCAGCACACATGGCTGGAAGTGCCAAGGCTCAGCTCCGGCTCCCAGACAGACAACGGGTGTCTACAAAGACATGCAGGTGGCTGCATTTGGAGAGGTCCAGGACACAGGCACAGCAGCTCCTCGGCTGCTGCCCATCAGCAGACGCAGAGTGGTGGTCCATTTGCCACCAAACCCATGGACTGGGAGCCAGGGAGGAGATTGTGGCAGTGGCGTGTCTCCCGTGTGTGCTTCAAGCAAGACCTGTGATCCCTGGCCAGGCCCATGGCTGCTGCTCTTTGGGCTTTGTCACCCCTTTCAAGGGCAAAGTTCAAACTTCAGTCCTGGTTTGTTGGCAGAGTGGAGGTGAGAAGGCTAGTGTCCTGCTCCTGGAGAAGGTGCACAGCAGACTGCTGCATTGCGGGGGTGCCTGGGGGATGTAGCAAGTGCCACCAGTCCTGTGGCACTCATCCCTTCCTCCCAGGCAAGTGCAGTGCCCTGGATACTGGGACCATGGGCAGACACAGCCAGGATTGCCCATTTGCATCCCATCCCTCAGGGCTCTGGGATGGTGCAAATATCGTGAGAATGGACTGGAGGAGACAGGGACATTACAAGAACTCCAGCCAGAGCCCAGCCATCTCTGTGCAATGAGGAAGGTCTGTGGGTGATGGAGTCCTCCCTGCAGTGCCAGCCCTCTCCAAAGCTTCACAGGCAAATCACTTCCATCTTTTTAAATGTCTGGCCTAAACCAACCCCTGAGCATCCCATGCATCCCCAGTCACTGCCCACACTCATCATGGTACATGGAAAGCTGTCTGGGGATACAATGCTGTCCCTCTCCTGCACCACAGGGGAACCTCCTGCATCCGCCACCCCTGGACAGTCCGTAAATGCCCCCTCCCTCCTTATCTTTCCTTGAGCAGCAGGGGTCTTGGCATCTTCTAAGGCCCTGTTTCCTCTTCCAGCTCCTGTTGACACAGTGGCCATGGGAGAACAATGGGGCCAAGGGCAGCAGAGAGACAACCTGTCCCTTCTTCTGGCTGCCCACTCACCTTCCTGGGCACAGCTAGGCCACAGGGACCTGCAGCACAGCTGATGAGGTGGCAGCACCAGGGGGAAGCTGGGGCAGGGTGACCCCACAGGGGAGCCACAGCCTGGCCAGTCTGGCACTGCACCATCCCAGTGCAGCAGCACTGGGCATCCCACAGCATAAGGCCACTCTGCACTGCCTGGATACTGGTAGAGATGTCCCAATGAGGAAAGGGATGCAGAAGTACCTCTGTACTGGTGAGAACAGGGCTGAGAGTGTGACAGGGGCAGATAGAAAAGTGGCTGGTCAGGGATCTGGGGGAGAGAAGAGTTTCTGTTGTGAGTTTTGGCCAGGCTGGCACCCTCTGCCTTCCATCAAAGTCGTTGGCACAAAGGACAATATTAAATAAAGAGCTCATTTCAGCCCATGCTCGTCAAGGCCAGCAGGTTTAAAAACTTCCCCGAATTTCCAGCCTGCGAGGAGCAGGGCGGTAAGCTCACCCTTATCTGGAGGGAGTGCTGGTCGGGAAGAAAATTGTATGCTCCTGCAGAGCGGCTGAACACCCAGCCGGAGGTGCAGCAGATACTGTTCAGCCAAGGTCAGAGTCCCGCTCCGACCCAGCCACTGACAGTCCCGAGGGCGGCGCGGAGGGAGCAGACCTGAGGGGCGGAGAGCCCAGCACCTGCCAGCACCTCCTGGCACCCCCCCGCACCTCTCAGCATCCTCCGGCACTCCCAGCCCGCAGCCGACAGAGGGCTGCTCAGCACCCCAAGGCCACCCAGGCTCCTCCGCCGGGGCGCGTGTGCCATCCAGTGGCGAAGACTTAGCTTCAGCACAGTCTGAGCCTTCCCACGCTGCAGCTCAGCGTCGGGAAGAAGGGAACCATGCTGGGCTGGAGCCTGGGAAGCATCTCGCCGGGGAGGACCCACTGTGGAAGCTGCTGACAGCAATGGGATGCGCTGAGTCTCCATTGCCACCCAGCCGGGGAGGCATGCACAGGCCAGCGATGCTCCTGGCAGGGGCAGGGGGCCTCCTGCCGCTGTAGCAGGATCCCAGGCTTCCCTTCGGAATGCTCAGGGAAGCAGTCCAGGTGCTGGGAGAGGAGAGTGGCCCGAGGGGGATGAGCAGGGCTGGGCTGCAGCAAAGCCTCCTGCCCCTGCCCTAAGGATCCAGGATCGACCTGTGCTGGGGACAGGGAAGACTCCTCATCTCAGGGAGATGTTCAAGTCCTTCCATGGCAAGTCCCTGACCACTCCATCCCTCTTGTCCCAGCCAGGGACAGGAAAGGGATCGAGTGCCTCGCCCATGTTAAACCACACTGACACCGATGGCCGGGCTGGAATCACCTCCAGCAGGGTTGTTTCAGCTGTATCCCCGGGTGTGCTACTTCTACCTGCTCTGCAAGGGCTTGTGCCCACTTTAGCACGGTCAGCAGGGCTGGGCTTTGAAACACCTGGAGGGAATCGTGGGCAATCCTGGGCACACAGGAGGTGTTCTGTGTATAGCACTAGTCCTGCATGGGCAAATGGATCCCAGAGGCATCGTCTCAGAGGACCCTCAGAGGGATGTCACGTGTAAATGGATACTGGGGGCAGCTGCACAGATCTTGGAACTGCGCTGGACTGGGACTGGCAGAGGGAGCAGGAGAGAGAGATTTAAGGAAATTGGCTGAGAAGGCAGGGCCCCCAGCAGTGGCAGTTGTAGCTTGGTGAATCACAGCAGGCTCCTTCCTGCTCCAAGAAATTAAGAGCAGCTCAGCAATTAAGACTGGCTTCAATTAATAAGCAAATTTCTGCTGCCATGACAATAATCTTATAAATGCAAATTGCACTGGGAACTATTGTTGGAGAGACCTGTGCTGGGTCCTGGGCTTTGTCTGAGCAGATTCTCCTAACTGAGCTTCCCTCAGCCTGCGGCCCTGGACAGCTGGGGACAGCACTGCCAGCAGCCACCCTGATGCAGGCAGCAGATTTCCACCTGGCATCATCCCTGTCCTTGCTCAGCCCTTTTTGCACAGATCATAAAGAATATCCTGAATTGGAAGGGACCCACAAGGATCATCGAGTCCAACTCCTGGTCCTGCACAGGACACCCCAAAATCCCACCCTCTGCCTGAGAGCCTTGTCTAAACACTCCTTGAGCTCTGACAGTCTTGGGGCCATGACCACTGCTCTGGAGAGCCTGTTCCAGTGCCCAACCACCCTCTGGAAGAACCTTTTCCTAATATCCATTCTAACCCTCCCCTGACAAACTTCAAGACATTCCCTTGGGTCCTGTCACTGGTCACAGAGAGCAGAGATTGGAGCTGTACCTTTGCTGGCCTCGGGAGGAAGCTGCAGACCCCAGTGAGGGGTCTGACCTCCAGCTCTTCTTCTCTGGGGTGAGCAAACCAAGTGATCTCAGCCATTCCTCTCATGGCCCCTCCAGACCTTGCACCATCTTCAAAGCCCTCCTTTGGACACTCTCTAATAGCTTTATATCCTTGCCTATGTGCCAGCAGCAACAGGCAGGGCAGTTCAGCCTCACTGCTCTGCGGGAATATCCTCCCACCTGCCGCCAGCATCCAATTCCAGTTTCTGCAGTCATCAGAAGCCACGCCCTGAGCCACTCTGAGAAGCAGGGATGTGTGCAGCTCCCTCCACCTTTCCCACGCAGACAGATCCGGCTGCAGCAGAACCTGGCTGCTGCCCAGCCATGCTGTAGCCACCCAGGGAGGCTGAGACTGGCCCAGGACCACGGGTACTGCAAGCTCCAGCACCAGCTTGACCTGCTCTGGGGCAGTGCTGAGCTGCAGATCCCAACCCAAGGGCAGAGGGGATGTTTTCTCCTGAGCCTGCTCTGGATGGAGGCTCCTGCAGCCCCACACTGACTGGGTGGACTTGGTCTGCCATGGGCTGCGGGGCTGTGTTGGGGGGCACTGTGCCTGGTCCACCCCAGGCCAGCTGTGGAGGGCAGCCATGCCCCGGGAGAGCTGAGCCCACGTGTCCCTTCTCAGATGGGGCCAGGACCACAAGGTGTCAGAGACTGAACAACATGAACGATGCCCTGGGTTCCTGCCACCCCGGGCACTGAGACCCATCAGACCTCTCAGACGTCCTGGGAGCTGCCACCATATCCCAGGTGCACCCACTAGGTTCCTGTGGTCCTGCTCCCCAGAGACCTGGATCCAGAGCTGGGCGCTGGCGGTGCCCGGGCGTGATCCAGGTGAAGCCCTGCAGGTCTGTCTGCCCTCATGCCGGCTGTGGGAGTGCAGACGCAGGCCGTGGTGCCAGTGGAGCCTTGGGGTCACTGTCTGTGAAGAGACACCTCATCACAGGTGCGCAGCAGCAGGGACAGGATGACACCCTGGTGGCAGCACCTGGTTCATGGGGACACAGGATCACAGAATGGGTCAACTTGGAAAGGACAACAGTGGGTCATCCGACCCCTCCCTGCAGACACCGACCCCCATTGACAGACCAAGCTGACGTAGCAAACGGATGAAACAAAGCTCCTAAAAAGCCCCACCCTCACCGTCTGCAAGCTGAGGTTGTTACTGGGACTGGGAGGGGCTTGTGCTCGCCCCACCCTCTCCTGGCCCCGCCCCTTACACCTTCAAGCCGAAGTTGTATGTGGGGAGGGACTGGCGGTGGCATCTCCCGCTGTTGGTGCGGCCCCTCGCTGCCTGCAGGGGATGGTGCGGTCCGGGATGGGGGTGGTGGCTCCGCCCCCTCTCGCCCTACCCGGGAGGGCTTCGAGCTGCGGATGCCGGCGGTGCTGGGCGGGGCTTGATGTAGCTCCGCCCCACACGCTACCCCGCCCTCTGTGACCCTGCCTTCGGTCGGCGTGGCTCCGCCCCTCGCCGCTTGCGCGCTGCGGTGGCTCCGGGCGGGGCGGCGCGGCCGGGCCGGGGGATGCGGAGAGCGGGGCCGGCCGTGCGGTCCGCCCGCGGGGCGCTGCCGCGGGCCCTGCCGCCGGTGTTGCTGCTGGCGGCGGCAGCGCTGTGTGCGCGGGCGGGCGCCGCCGAGCCCTGCGGCGCGCCCTGCTCGTGCCGCCGCGGCCTGCTGGACTGCAGCCGGCAGCGCCTGCCCAGCGGGCCGGGCCCGCGGAGGATCCCGCCGCTGCCCGTCGGCACCACGGGGCTGTGAGTGAGCGCGGCGGGGCTGCGGGGCCGAACGGGCGGCGGGCTGTGCTCAGGCCTCGGCTTGGCGGAGGCGGGAGATGCGGGCCCGGCGGCGGGGGCGGTGCGAGGCCCTGGCTGAACGGCCGGCAGGGTTGGGGGCTCGGTGTCCTTATCTCTCTCTATAACTCCGCGACAGGAGGGTGCAGCCAGGTGGGGGTCGGGCTCTGCTCCCAGGTAGCAAACGATGAGACAAGAGGACATAGTCTTAAGCTGCGCCAGGGAAGGTTCAGGTTCGACATCTGGAGACCACAGAAAGGGTGATTAGACATTGGAAGGGGCTGCCTAGGGAGGTGGTGTAGTCCCAGTCCCTGGAGGTGTTTAAAGAACGATTGGACGTGGCACTCAGTGCCGTGGTGTGATTGACAAGGTGGTGTTTGGTTATAGATTGGACTCAATGATCTTGGAGGTCTTTTCCAACTTAATCACTTCTGTGATTTAGTCCGCGGGGTGTTCGTACGGAGCCTGGAGCGCTGCGGGCAGAGCGGTCCCGGCACTGGTGCCTGGCTCTCAGGGGCAGCGGCCGGGGCAAAGCGGCTGCAGCGGCGCCGTGGAGAGAAAGAGGGTCTAGCCCCGAAGGCTCCGTGTGCCAGGGTCCCAGGGCGGAGTTTCACGCTTGTCATGCCCTACTCTGTGATGGCAACAAGAGAGAGGAGGGTGGAGCACGGGCAGGTTGTGGTTAGTAAATCGCTTCTTAATGCCATTCAGTCCAGGACTTAAAGTTGTTTCAAGTCAGGCTTTGGGATATTGCCTTTTAGGATTGTGCTTGGAAGTGTTCTTTCAAGCACCAGCCTCAGCCGTGTTGTGGTACTTCCTGTTGCTTTTGGTTTCCTCTGTATCCCACTACTGCTGTGCAACTCAGTGGTACTCTCCTTTTCCCTCTTTTAAACCATTGTGGACTCCCCATGACATTTGCTGCCATTCTAAAGAAATCCCACAAAGCAATTCAGAGCCACCCTTAGTCTCTGCTCCCAAATGTTCAATAAGACAATGTGCTAAATAGTGTTCACACAGGTCAAGCCTTTGCCCTTCCTTGACTTTTGCTCTCACAGTCACCGTTGCTTTTGTCACCTTTGGCTACAGCATATTTGGTTGGAAGAGGTGCTGGGATATGAGGGAGATGAAAACTTGCCTCTCTGCACAGAGTTCTTAGTTCCTCTTGGAGTTCATCAATCTTCCTAGTTGATAAAAATGACATTATTCCAGGCCAAGAGAAAATTAAGCCTGCTGGGAAGGTACTATAGACATACAGACCACTGGAGTTAACTCCAGGAATGCCTTTAGCAGGACTCAAGAGTCTGATCTGTGTTAAAAACTGGACATGTCTAAGGAAGCTTGTCACCTTCTTGCTCCTTATGAGGTTCTGTAGTTCTCTCCTTTTTCTGCACAATCAGCAGTTGGAAATGTTTGAGGGAGAACGTGTTTCAGCATAGAAATACAACAACTTGTGTGTGAAACTTTTGGTGTTTAGAGAGGTACAAAAATATTGTAACTTGTTAGGGAAGTTGTCAGTGTCTGGGAAAGGGAGTTGGCAGTTCATCAGGAGGCTAATAAGCAAAATGACATCCATGCTGTTTGCAGAGCAAGTTTTCAAGCTTCAGCAAATACTTCTATCCTTGTTCAAGCTGATAAAGGGTGTGTTTAAAGCTGCTTGGCACAACGTTCAGTGGGAAGAAGCACAGCTGGCACTGTGCTATGTTGTGCAATCTGACATGCTGCAAACAATAATAAGGGGATCATAGACTGGTTTGGGCTGGAAGGGACCTAAAATCTCATCTCGTTCCACCCCCTGCCATGAGCAGGAGCACCTTCCACTATCCCAGGTTGCTGCAAACTCTATGCAACCTGGTCTTGGACACTTCCAGGGATGGGGCAGCTACAGCTGCTCTGGGCAACCTGTGCCAGGGCCTCAGCACACTCACAGCCAAGAATTCCTTCCCAATATCCTATCTATCCCTGTTCTCTGACAGTGGAAAGCCATTCCCCCTTGTCCAAAGTCCCTCTCCAACTCTCTTGGAGCCCCTTTAGGCCCTGGAAGGGGCTCTAAAGTCTCCCTGGAGCCTTCTCTTTTCCAGGCTGAACGCCCTTGGCTCTCCCAGCCTGTCTCCAGAGCAGAGGGGCTTCAGCCCTCAGAGCATCTCTGTGACCTCCTCTGGACTTGCTCTGACAGCTCCACATCCTCCTGATGCCGGCTTCTCCCAGGGTGGGAGGCAGCTCTGCAGGTGGGGGTCTCACTTGAGTGGGGCAGAGGAGCAGAATCTTCCCCACCTCCCCTGCTGCTTGCGCTGGGGGATCAGTCAGGACTTGAGCGGGGGCGGGGGGGGGTGTGTTTCTGGGCTGCAGATGCACGTTTCTGTTGAGCTTCTCATCCACCAACATCCCCAAGTCCTTCCCAGAGCTGCTCTCAATCCGTTCTGTGTCTGTCCTCTATTGTGGCTTTCAGGACTTTGGCACATGAAGCATGGGTAATGTTTTTTTTCACTAGGACTACTCTAGCAGTTCTGAATCTAAATGAGCTTTAATGTTTACCAGCTGTTTAAAATTAATCAAAGCCTAATTTTTCTCACGTGATCAAGTCCTTGATGTGCTTTTCTCTATTAGTTCTGTGATACCATTTCAACTGTCATTGAGGACTAAAACTTCTTCCTTTTCCTAACTCTCAAATTACTTGCAGGTGGTGCTTCCAGTGTATGTGTGCAGGTTGGTTTTATTTTCACTTTTTGTTTTTAATAAAGCCAGGAGAGCATTGGTTTTCATGGTGGAAGTACTCAGGTGACTGTAACTTCATTTTCCCTCTGAAGTTATATATGTTTTGTGGCTAACCTGGTGGGTGATGAAAAGGATTGTGAAGTTAAGGAGTTAGGAGATATTTTTTTATATGGCTGCCTCTTAACATTAGTTTCTTTAGAGCAAGGAGTGCCAGCCCTGTGTGAAGGGTAGCTGTGTGTAGGGGCAGAGGGAAGCACAATGCTGGTGGTCGCTGCCTCCAGTCCCATAGTAGTAAGTGTGTTTATATATCCTGGTACCCAGAGAGTCAATAAATAAAAGAAGTTCAGGGATCAGTTCATTAGTTCAGCAAGTTCCATTAACAGTAGGTTTTTGGGGTGAGCTCAACTGGCTGCCTGCATTCTGCATCAACACCTCTACAGTGCCCACTATATGCTCAGCTTGGCTAAATTAAGATCAATCTTCATCATCCATGATCAGTTTAGTATGTGTGTTCTGTTTTATTTGCTTAAGAGATGAGTACCACTTAAGCTCAAAATGAAGGTTTAGATTATGTTATATACAATACCAGATGAATCTCTAAAATACTTTAAATTTGCATGTTTGCTCTGTGTTCTGCAGGGCTTGGGCCTCCCAGTTACAGTGTAAAGGCTGCTTAAAGGATGGGTTCTTTGGTTTTGGCTTTTCCAGAGCAAGGGAATTGCATCTGGTTCTCCAGGATAGCAGGAATCCTAGCTGTGTGATTGAATGATCTCTAAACACAGAAAATCAGCCAGTGTATTTCATTCTGTATTTTGTGATCGGCCGGTCTGTTTGAAAAAGAAAAGCATCAGTAACAGAATGCAGATATAAATAGTGTCACGACCAGTTTAAATACCAACTATACCAACTTCTTGAAAGAGGACTTACTGTAATGAAAACTCTGTTGTAGTCCAAATCTGAGTAATAAGAGAAAAATACTTTCCTGTGCTTTCTGAATTAAAATCTTAATTTCTAACTTAGTAATTAGACAGTGGGCTTCTGGGGGGGGGGGATAGCTGGATGATAGTACATCCTTATCACCCAGGCCCCATGGCTGTCAGTGTTTAAGGGGCATTTAGACAGTGTCCTGAATAATTTCAACTTTTGGTCAGGCAGGTGGACTAGAAGGTTGTTGTAGGTCCCCTGCCCAACTTAAGTATTCTATTATATTCTTCCTGAAAGCCTTAGAAAAGTCAGGTTTCAGTTTTCTTTGCAGATCTTGCTTCCAAGATCTATTGCAGTGCCTGTTAGTTGTGCTTGACCACACAGGTTGGTCTGGCTCATAACCCATGGCCTGGTTTTGCTCATCAGTGGAGTATCTGCATACCTTGAGGGGTGCGTTGTTATCTTCCACGTCCATTGTCTCCTTCCTCCGTTGAGGAACCATAGCGCACTGGTTCTTTGGAAACAAGTGCGGCTTAGTACTTCCCACTCTGGTTAAACCCACTGCTCCAAGATTAGACTGCCCAGCACTGGCTGGGTGCCTGCATGTTTGAAAAATCCAGGGAAGTCTACTGCTGGGATTTGGAATCACCTCTCCCTCCACCTGGCTGGGCCATGCTCCTGTGGATGCCCAGAGGCTGGTGCTGAGCTGGGTTCAGGGGAATCTGGGCAGCTGGAGAGGATGTCTTGAGCATTCAGCCCCCTGAGGTGGGAAGCCTGCTGAGGAGCACTCGTTCATACTTGGTTGTTTTTGTGTTTTTCCTAGTATTTAGGGCTGGCATAATTACCACATGTACTGAGGAAGCAGAGCTGCAGAATAGCTCTGCAACTGGCTGCAGTTGTTCTCTTGATTCTTTTTGTTTCCAAAACCCACTTGCTGCTCTATCTATATACTTTGCATCTTGATGTAATTAAAAGAATACCTTAACAACTACCTGACTTGCTGTGACACCCAGGATTTTAATAATTCAATGCTAGAAGGGAATCTTTACGCTGAACCTGAGTGGAAGTTAGCAACAGGCTATTGCCTGTCAGTTGTCAGTCCTTGTTATCACTTAGTAGGTTTTGGTCTTACAGATGAAAAATAGTCTGCCAGAGCTCAAGGAGTGTTTGGACAATGTTCTCAGGCACATGGTGGAATTTTGGGGTTGACCTGTGCTGGGCCAGGAGTTGGACTCAATGATTCTTGTATGATCAAGTTTGGCCCTCGGTGTATTTAGAGTCAAGCACGGGTCGAAAGGTATTGCAAGAACAGAGGAGTGTGTGGGTGCTGTGGCTGTCCAAACTTGGTTGTCAATGGAAATATTTTTAACTATTCTCATTTACATTTTAATAATTTTAACAGGTAAATGGTAGTTTTGGTTGCAAAGTGTGATTTTGTCTCCTGCGTCAGCATAGCTGCTGCCTGCCTGATAGTATTAAAGCTAACCATAATAAATACGTACCATGTTACTGCAGCAATGATGAAAGAAGATCAGTGATACAGGATCTTACCAGAGGAGCTCATAGAGAGTGGAACAGCTTTGCTGAAAATAGCTTGTTATAGCTCTTTCCTTGATGTCAGAATTGGAAATGGGGAGGGAAACATGATGCCTTGCTGCCAGGCTAGAACAACTGGCTGGCACAGAATATCCTGAGCTAGAAGAGACCCACAAGAATCATCATGTCTAACTCCTAGCCCTGCACAGGACACCCCAAAATCTCACCGTATGCCCAAGAACGTTGTCCAAATGCTCCTTGAGCTCTAGCCACCTTGGGGCCCTGACCACTCCCCTGGGTGCCCGACCAGTCTCTGGGGGAAGAGCCTTTTCCTGATACCCAACCTAACCCTCCTCTGACACAGCTCCAGCTGTTCCCTTGGGTCTTGTCACTGTTCAGAGAGAGCAGAGATCAGACCTGCCTCTTGGGAGGAAGCTGCAGACCCTGGTGAGTCCTGACCTCAGTCTCTTCTTCTCCAGGCTAAACAAGCCAAGTGACCTCAGCCACTCCTTGTATGGCCCCTTTAGACCCTTCGCCATCTTCATAGCTCAGAGACATAAGCTGTGTCCAGTTATTCCTGCACTTACCAACAGATTTCCGGCTGTGGTGAGGGCACCAGTCGCATTCTGCAAGCATAGTGACAGTGTCAGGTCTGTTCAGACACAGCAACTCAGGCTCTTGGCATGAGCTTTGGGAGATTTACCTCTGTGCTGGACTTGTGCCAGCAAAATGTCACACAGATGGGTTGGTTTCACCTTTTGGACTGACATCTGCCTGTCCTGGTGTTTCCATCAGACCTGATTTTTTTGTTCCTTCTTTGACTCATGTCATGGACTAGGGGCAGCCTGTGCTCAAAAATGGACCCATCTGTTGCATTTATGCAACAAATCCAAGGCAAAAGTAAAATACTGTGTAAAGTTACAGCAATGGGAATAGCACCAACACCCAGTGTGAGCATTAAAGCTGGATTTAATGATTCTTGCCCATTGAAAGAGTCCAACTCCTGCATTTGATTCCTATAAGTAAAACCAATTGGTGCTAAAGCATCTATCTGTAAGATTCCCAGCCTCAGGGTTCTCTCCCTTGCAGCTTGTTTGGGAATTGTGTATATGTTGTTCCTTTAGAATAAGCCTACCTTGGCTTGTCAGCATCTTTGGAAAGCTGAGAAAATGGGGATCATGCTACAGGAAGCAGTTCAATAATGGGCATTTTGTAAGAAATTACTCTCATGTCTCTGCAACGTTTTTTCCTTCTTGCAGTGGACAAGTGCTGTTAATAAAGTTCTGGGTTAAAAGAAAAATCTCTGGTCAGGTACAATCTTCTTTCAAGAAGCTTTAACAAAAAGTTTTTTGATTCAGAGAAGTAGAACGGTTTAGGCTTTTATTGTGAGTGACCACTAGAACAATTGCTCTTTTCTTTAGTGAAGGAGCAATTGTATAATTTACATAAATACAGTTTAAAACTTGAGATTGCATAAAGCATACATGTTTTGGGTTTGTTGTTTTTGGGTTATTATCCCAGGGGCTAAATAACTTTTCTTTCTGTTCTCTAGGGATTTAAGTCATAATCATTTATTATCATCCAACTGGAGCATTGATTTGTCTGTCCATACTCTCCAAGAAGTGTAAGTTGTTTTTTATGAGGATAAAGTCTAAAGATATCCTACCTAATTCTAATTAGAATGTTTCATTGCTTGTCAAGATACTTGGTCTGACTTGCAGACATATTCAGTGCAAGTTAATTAAAAATGGGTGCTCCATGTTGGCAGCGCATTTTATGTATAAAACTGTTGTGTTGGGAGCAGAAATCTTTCTCATGAAAGATCAGAAGACCAATATTTTTAAAGATAAATGAGGTGTATTTGTTTTGGCTATAGCCGATTTTAAATTAAGGAGAAGTAATAGTATTCATGAAAATGAGAAAAGCTAGCTTGTTTCACTGTTCAAATTGTTCAAATTATTAGTATTTAAGCTCTTGGGGAATCTTTTTTGTCAACTACTAAGTATTATTAATACAGTAAAATTGTCAAATGCATTGATATTAATTATTTCTACTGTGTACAGAAGGGTTTTTCTCCTCTTTGAAGTGTCAGTAATTTTTTTTGTCCTCTATTTAAGGAAAATGAATTACAATGAGCTAAGTGAAATTCCGTATTTTGGAGAAACAACTTCCAATATAACCCTCCTCTCATTGTAAGTAATAGCTCATCTGCCTTTTTCTTGTTTAACAATGGGAGAACCATGTTAGAGTTCTGCTGTCAAATTGTAGGAAAACATCTTCTTTTTTCTTGAAATACTGTTCATGTAAAGTGCGTCAGGGAATATGTAAGCACTCTTTAAAGAAATATAAATCAGTTAAACAGTCAGGTCACCCTAGATTACCAGTAAAATGCAGTCAACCAAGGCAGGCAGCTTTGAAGGGGAGGGATTCAGTCCAGAAATGACACTTCCCACAAGGACTAGCTCATCTGTAGGCATCAGAATTTGAATCTGTTCGTATCTCAAGGTGGCAAACAGCTCTTGGATTTGCGGTTTTGCTTTAGGAATTAACACTTTTGGAAGCATGTGGTGCATGTCCCATTCAGGAGACTCACTAGTACTGTTGATATACAGAATCCTGTTGCTGTTTCAGCTGTGCAGCTGGAAGGAAGAGACATTGTGATAATAATAGTCATTGCTGATCTTTTTCAGGGTGCACAATACCATTCCAGAAATAAATGCTGAGCAACTCCAGGCCTACCTTTCCTTGGAAAATCTAGATCTTAGTTCTAATCTTATCTCAGAAATTAAAGCCTCTTCCTTTCCACGAATGCAACTGAAGTACCTGTAAGTATGAGTGATCTACCGTCTCTGGGATTCCTGGCTCTACAATGATAGTGTTGGAGACCTCATTTACTCTCAAGTCAGTGTCTTAAAGTCAGCATCCTTACACAGCTTTGAACTGGCAGCAATGCTTAATGGAGCTACAAATGTCCTTGAAATAAAATAGTTTTCATACCAATCTGTACTGTATTTTCCCAAATAACATGGGAAACAGCAACTGCTGTTGTCAGAGTGCAGATACATAAGCCATCAGGGACAGGGAATAATTTCTGCCCTGTTTGAGTAGATCACTGTGGGCATTGTGTTAACCACATCTAACTGAAACATGGACGTGCAGTAAAAATCAGCTCCTCCCTCTGATTCCTTTGGGAAAAAGGATTTAGCTTGGTATCCCAGAATTCAGATTTCTCATGTGACTTCACAAGGGTCTTAGATTCTGTTAATCAGTGGTTGCTCTGAGGTGCTTGTGCCATTGTGTTAGTCAAATTCTCTATGTTCTGAAAGGACTCTTTCCCTCTTCCTTCCTTAGGAATCTGAGTAACAACAGAATAACTACTCTAGAAGCAGGTTGCCTTGATAACTTATCTAGCTCACTAATGGTGATAAAACTGAACAGAAATAGGATTAGTATGATTCCACCAAAGATCTTCAGGTTGCCTCATGTGCAGTTTCTGTAAGTAA
Organism: Monarcha castaneiventris obscurior; assembly: GCA_026261815.1. Lineage (NCBI taxonomy): Eukaryota > Metazoa > Chordata > Aves > Passeriformes > Monarchidae > Monarcha > Monarcha castaneiventris. Next base: position 1,014,710 of record JAMPIT010000451.1, read on the forward strand.
CAGTCTTGAAAACATCAACATTTACAGCTGAGCTGTTAATTTCAGCATGTTCTTGACCTTCACACAGTGGTGCTTATTGCAAGGTGTCTTAATATTTGAATGTTGTCTTTATAAAAGGGAACTGAAAAGGAACCGGATTAAAATAGTGGAAAGTCTTACATTCCAAGGACTGGAATCCTTAAAATCCTTGAAAATGCAGCGCAATGGGATTAGCAGACTAATGGATGGAGCATTCTTTGGCCTGGGTAATATAGAGGAATTGTGAGTATGCCCAGTTGTGGAATTTTTTTAGCAAAAAGAAAATGGCTCTGGAGAGTTGTGTCCTGTATGGCTTCCCTTACATCAAGGCTGTGCTGAGATATTGATGAAATCATAGGAAAAGAGTATTTTCCCATTATTTTTATGTCATGTCTGGTTACTTCAGAAGTGGAAAAATACACTTCCCCATTCCTGGAAGTGTTCAAGGCCAAGCTGAATAGGGCTTGGAGCAACCTGGTTTAGTGGAAGGTGTCCCTGCCCATGGCAGGGAGTTGGAACTGGACGATCTTTGAGGTCCCTTCCAACACAAACCAGTCTTGTGATTCCATTATATTGTTTCTCTTTCCAGCTTCTTCCCACATGGTGATCAAGAATGTTTGCCTCTGTAGTTGCTTTTTGCTGGTTTTCATTTGCAGTCCCCATAACATGGGATTGTTCTTTCCTCTGTGACTTTGACAGCATGAACGCAAGGATGTGTGATGCAATGTTAGCAAAAGACTTCTTTTTTAAAAAGTTGTTTTTGAGAATAGAGATGATAGTTGTGTTTCTGCCACTGGATCCCTGCAGCTGGTGTTGAGTTACTCGGTTCTTCGTATACTTTAGTTCACTCTTTTTATTTCAATGGGGTTGAAACAATCATGCATTGTGTGTTGACTTAGGCTTAAAGTTAGTAACTAATTTTGAGATCCACAAGGTGAAATTTTGTAAATAGATGTTTCACTGATTATCTATTTGGCAAATGTTTTTTCCTTCTAATTCATTAGAGAACTGGAACATAATAACTTAACAGAAGTAAACAAGGGCTGGCTGTATGGGCTGCGGACATTGCAACAACTCTATGTTAGCCAGAATGCCATCACCAGGATCAGCCCAGATGCATGGGAATTCTGCCAAAGACTTGCTGAGCTGTAAGTCCTGGGCTGGTATTCTTTGGGGATTTTTGGAATGTTGCAATTATTGATTGGCAAGAATGAATTAGCAAAGGAAGTACTCCATTTCCTTGCTAGGCCCATGGTAATGCTGTACTTATGTAAGTATTCTGTTAAAGAAATTAGAACACAATAGTTAATCAAGTCAGATAGTGTCTTAATAAATAATCCCCCTGCTTACCTTTAAAGTGTATGTTGAATGTTTCCAGAGACTTGTCATATAATCAGCTCACTCGCCTCAAGGAGTCTGCCTTTGTGGGACTTGGCTTATTGGAGAAGCTAAACCTGGGTGACAATCGCATTAGTCACATTGCCGATGGTGTCTTTAGAGGTCTGACGAATCTTCAAACCTTGTAAGTACAGAGAACTTCAAATGGAAATTTCGGTTTAATGCAATTTCAGTTTGAGTGGAGCTTTTGGAAGTAGAGGCAATGGATGTTGCACTGTGGAAGCCTGAGATCATTGTTGGTGCTGTCCTGCCTGCAGGTGTGGTAGGGCTGATAATCTTTTGGCTTGCCAAAATAACAGAATTCCAGCCCAGCTAAAACAAACCAACCACTCAATTTTAGAGGTGGTAAGAAACAGTGACTTGTTGACCTTGAGTGCTCTGATGTGTGTCCTGCTGGTTCTGAGAGATGTGGATACCTTGTGTAAATGCCAGTTGTGGAGCAAATAGCTTGAAGCTCTTTATTCCAGAGAGTTTCCTTAGGTTTGGAACCTCAGAAACCAAGGACTGAACCCTTTTGTGTTGTAGAAGGTGTGGTTTAGCCCATCCTGCTCACGTGCTGACCTCGCAAACATAACAGGGGATGTAGAGTTGCTTCTTGCTGTTGAAGGCACAGCTTTGCACTTGCCAGGACCTTTTGTGGCAGATCTTGGATATTTCTGAAAAGACCCAGTCCTGTCCCAAGTAGATCTCAACAGCTGTAATTATACTAAACAGCAGTACTTGAGAAAGGAGTGGAAGTTTGTAACCCCTCTGTCACCTCATTAAATAAATGCTTAAATAAGCAAACTCACCAGAGAGATTTATGTAAGCAGTCATATTCTGTTAACCTTAATGCAACCTTTTAATGAAATAATTAAACCTAATTTCTTAGATTTAGAGTAGCATGAAGAAGAACAAGAGCAGATTAATTAGTAGGTTTTCCTGGGCTCTCAGGGGCATCAACAGCGAGGGCCTGGCCCTTTGCTTTGGGGCTGGAATGTGCAGGATGAAGGATGTGGAGTGGTGATTAACAAGGCTCCAAGCATTAGTGCCCAGCCAGGCATGAGGAGCCAATTCCTCTCTCACACAATGAGGGGCTTTTCTTTTGGGCTGCTCACTCATTTTGCAGAGTGGTCTGAGTAGTGGAGTGTAAAAATACTTCAAAAAACAAGAGATACCGTGTGGTTTTAGTTCCACTGCTGGTTGTGTGCTGGTTGTTTGGTGCTATGGCTGTGGTATAAATCTTTCTGTATGTTCAGCTCCTGCCACTCTGCAGTGTAGGAGAATAAACTGTAAACCTATACATTAACTGCAAGTTAGGATTACAGATGTATCTAAGAATAGCACTGAAGTTTGGAAGTTTTACATATTCCCATAATACTGTGAGCAGTTTGGCATTTATATTCTCCAGCACTCAAAGTCTAACATTCTGAAGCAGACCTTTGAGATAATTCTAGAAATGTATTTTAAATCACAAGAATTAGCAACTTGGAAATAAATTTGGCATATTATTCATCTAGTCATTATTAGCTCAGCTGCATACTGGGTGCCTTAGCTTGAATAATTTTTGAAGAGGAAAGGATTTAATGTGAACAAGTTTCAAGGCCGTATTTGTTCAGACCTTGTGATGCATGAAATACGAAATTCTTTTCTTTTCATCCTAAACTTGGAAGTGTATAAATACAAATTGTGGAAGTGACTGCTGTGTATGGTTTTAACAAGACTTCTATTTTTCAAAGTAAGAAAAATAAGAAAACTGTGTGCTACCAGTGATGGTATCCTGGAGGTTGATCCCAGTCTCTTCCACAATGGTGTTCTACACAGTTTACAGTCTCACGTAAGAGACAGTAGATAGTTCATTTTTCCCTCATTAGCACAGAGAAAGAGGTGTTTATATGAGTGATATATACAGTTGCCTGTGTATGCAGCTAGTTTTATGTCAGTTGACTCATTTGGAAGCTTTGTCTAGCTGTTGCATAGAATATTTGGTAGAACACAGTGCAGACTACATATTATTAGTGTGATTTCCTTCAAACACACTCCTGTCTGTGCATGGTGGTATCAAAACAGATGCTCTTGCCTCAGTCCATGGCATTCAGGCTAAAAATGCAAGTTAATTTATTTCATCTTCTCTCTAAAAAGCATTTAATCCTCTCCAAACTGTATTGCTCGGTTGCTTTTGCTTTTTAGACCTCTCTTCTCCATGAGAGGCTGAAGTGCTGTGCTGAGGTCAGTCAGAAATCCCATTAGCTGGTAATGAGATTTGTGAGCAGAATATCAACTTCATTTTGAAAATCCACCATGGTGCGCCTGGCAGGCCTTCACTGTAACCTGGGTGTAATCAATCCCTTAATATGCTAATGCTGGTATAAGCCTGTTACTCGTGAAGATTAATGCTGTTGGTGTATTGGTTAATTCCCTTGCATGAACCAACTTGCTTCAGGAGCCTCTCCCAGCTCCTGGCAAATACTCTGTCACATGACAAGTGCTGGTCAGACCGGGGCTTTCTGTAAATGCCACATCAAGAAGTTGTGCTGCAGAATTTGTTTGTGGTTCTGGCTGCAGCACTTATCATGAACAGTTTTCCCTTTTGCACTGCTGAAGTAAGAAATTCATCTCCTGACAAGCTTAGTTTTGTAAAAGATTTGAGACCTTCCAGGTGATGCTGTGCCAGAGCCCCATACTTGGCCTGTCTTTCTCAGCTCACCACTAGCACTGGTTATGATGATGTTCCAAGGCTTCTCTCTAAGAAATGTCTTCTCCTGCAGGGACTTGCGGAATAATGAGATCTCCTGGGCCGTAGAAGATGCAAATGAAGCTTTTGTGGGACTCAGCAGGCTGGATAAACTGTATGTATTACAAACTAGGGGAATGACAGCACTTCGCAGGCACGTGGAGAGGGAGAGTACAAAATATTAAGTAATTGTAGATCAATGACATGAGGCAGAAAGCCTTTCTCACAGTGTTTCCACTTGTGTGCCGAAATCAAACTCTTGATATAGTCCTGGGTTCCTTGTTCAGGAGGATCAGGTCCATGTAGCACTGGACTTCCTTACAGCACCAATTTGATGAGATTAAGCATAAGTATTTGACTGCATTTATTGTTGAATACCTCACTCCCTCTGTGTGATGATTGTCACTTTTTGTGCTTCTTTGGTTTGGGTGAAAGTTACTGCATATCAAAAAAGCAACCCCAAAACACAAAGTATTTTTGAGCAAATTTGAAACACTATTGCATTAAAAGACTTTTCAATACTTAGACTGTGCACTTTCCATCCAGTGCCACGTGCTTTGTAGGAAGCTCCATCCCGTGTAGTAACAAACCTTGCTTATAACAAATAGCTTGGTGTGAGGGTGCAGTCCAGGAAGTTGTGTGGTGGTAGCAGGTTGGTCTTAGGAAGTTATTGCTTCACTCCCAAGTTCTACTTACTGCTGTTTCATCCTCCTGACTTAAGTTATCTTCTGACACATTTCTAGCCCAAATCTCTAAGTTGAAAATAGAAAAGAAACCCTGTTCTCAGGAAAATTATTTGAGCCTTTAAGCTAAAAAAAGTAGTATTTAATCCTTTATCTCAGCTAGAATTAGAAAAAAAAAGATGTAGTTAAGCATCATAGGGAACTTCTTTTGGGTCTTGTTTGTGAACTCATATTGACATTCAGATTGGTTTCTGGGCCTTTGTTTTCAGAATCTTGCAAGGAAACCAAATTAAGTCAATTACCAAAAAAGCATTCTCTGGTCTTGAAGGACTTGAACATCTGTAAGTATTTTAATTTGTAAAACTCCAAATTATTTGTCAACTTTTGTCTTGTGTTCTCTGTCAAATTTTCAAGAATTTAACTGAAGGCAGCATATGCGATCACACGGACTCATTATTGTGCTCTTTGCTTAACTTACAGGGATTTAAGCGACAATGCAATAATGTCCATCCAAGAAAATGCCTTTGCCCAGGCTCAGCTGAAGGAGCTGTAAGTTCAAGACAATTATTTAGAGATTCTTTACAAGCCCTACCTTGGAAAGAATCCTTCAGCCATTGTAGGGTTGGTGGAAGTTGTCTGAAGTGTGTCTGCTTTCATTGTGAAATATTTGCAGCAATGCTGGTTAATTATCGATCTAAAGTTGGTAGCAGGTTTGATAAAATCTTCACCTGCATTTCCTTAGTTGCAATTAGTAGGAGTTAATTTTTTTCTTGCCATACCATTAAGCTTTTCCTATCCTATGACTTTGCAGCAATCTCAGCACTGCATGTAGGCAGTGAACAAAATAAATAATTCATCAGGAATCTCTCAGGGAGATTAGCAAACCTTGTGTTTTTTCTTCCTGTTTTTGGGGGCTAGGGAAAGGCTTTAAAATTCACAGCTAGACAAGAGTTTTTATGTGCTCAGCAGACGTTTAAGCTGATAGGGTCTCTTGTGGTCTTCAAACATCTAAAGTAGTATAATGTGAAATGACCTTCACACCCAAGACTAATCCTACTGTAATGCAGAGAAATGTAATGCACAGAAAATGTCCTTTTCTGTGACATGAAGTCTGACTGTTGTGGAATCTGGTCTAAAACTGTTACTCCATAAATTAACCTTGGCCAGATGAACTTAGTCTGCAAGATCTGCCAGTGTGAGGGGACAATTTCAGGTGTTAAAGACTTTTGTTTCCTTCTCTGATCTGTTTTAAAAGTGGTAAGTCATTGATATGTACAGGCAAAAAGCAGCATGGAATCCTGGCTTGTTTGGTGCCTCTCTTCTCCCATTACTGGAGTCATCTTAAGACAAATCACTTCTTGTTAAATGCTGGACTGTCTCAGGAAACAAATCACTTTTGGCCTTAAATATTTATCAGCTGGCATTAAAATGAGAATTGAGGCCTCTGCTTATTTCATAATGGCGGGTGTGTTTAGTTTGAAACATGGAGCTGCTCTGCAGTGTTATGTTCCTTTTAATTGCTTTAAAGAGGGATGAGGTAATTGTAAAGACAGGCTTAGGGGTTTTGGGATTGTTTTCTTAGAAGTTGAAACTCTGAGTTTATATTCTCCAGGATTAAAATGAAATGTAAGGTTTTAATGCTGACATAGAGGGACCGTTTCTAGCATAAGTAGCTAAGATTTTATAATAAATACCCATATGTGTAAAATAATACTGTAAATCTGATGTTTCTGTATGTATATGCTTTAAGTTGCTTTGCTGCGTGAAATCACGCGTATGCGTGTGAAATAAACTTCACTCACCCTTTTGTTTTGCCCTGTTTCTGCAGAGTGTTGAACACAAGCAGTTTGCTTTGCGATTGCCAGTTGAAATGGCTGCCCCAGTGGCTCAGTGAGAGCCATTTGCTGCAGGCTGTAAATGTCAGCTGTGCTCACCCTGAGTGGTTGGCAGGACAAAGCCTTCTCAGTGTGGACCCTGAAGACTTTGTCTGTGGTTTGTATTTTTAGTGACTTTTGATACAAAAACACAGTAACACAAGTCTCGTACCTGAAATCAAGCTGTAGTGCTGGGGAGGTACTTGGTCCTGGCCATGGTGCCCGTGTGGGCCCATGTACATCACTGAGTCTGGGGTTTAGTGAGTTTGGGGTTTAGTTCTGCATCTCTTCACTCTGTTTTGTGGTGTTTGAGCACTGAAGTTAACCCAAGGGAGTAGTGCTGTTGAGGCCGCATTGTTTTTTATTTAACTTACTGTTAAAAATGGATTATGCTTCCATTCTCCCTGCTTATGACTACCTTTAGGTTTGTAAGGTCTGTTTGACACTTCCTTCCTGGTTCTTGCCTACATCAGCAGAATATCATAGAATCATAAAATGGTTTGGGTTGGAAGGGACCTTAAAGATCATCCAGTTCTACTCTTTGCCATAGACAGGGACACCTCCCACAAGACCAGGTTGCTCCAAGCCCTGTCCAGCCTGGCTGTGAGCTCTTCCAGGGATGGGGCAGCCACAGCTTCTCTGGGCAAAAATTAGAGTAGTTCAGGCTCTGGCACATTTTCTGGTGCTTCATATCAATGATGTTTATGGTGGTCTCAAACTCTTTGCCCGGAGTCTGGGTGAAGTCTGTGGCAGGCCTGGAATTAGTCTGATGTTGCCTTTTTCCTGGTGAGCAATCTTGTAACAGTTATTTGTGTTTGTGCAATTCTTTCATTGCTTTGGTGGCAAAGGCTACAATAATAATCATGCAAGCACCCACTTCTCCGCTCCAGTACCACCACGGTGGCATCTGACAGAGTTCTGTGTGTGTCCATGACAGAGTCTTTGCTGAAATAATGGATATGGAAGTAACTTTCATTGAGTGGGATGAGCTAGTGAACTGCCAGCTTGTTATGCTTGTACTTGTAGAACTTGAAGGCTCTTCGGGATATTTAAACTTACCTGAAAGTAAGTTTCAGTCCTTCATAAAATGGCCTGGCTCTTCAGCTGAGCAGGACTTTTGAGTGTGATCTAAATATAGCAAGTTTCAGACAGTTGGACAAAAGGCAGGGCTGCTTAGCACCGCACTTCCACACTGATTGTTTTCAATGCTGATTCTTCTGCCTCTTTCACAGCTTGATTTCCAGCTCAAAACAGCTGAATTTGTGCACCTCAAGCAGGACATCTGTTCCCGAAGTTTTGGTTTTGCTTACATTGTCTTTTGAGTGAGTTTTCTTGCAATATTAATTCAACTTTAAGACAAAAAGTAGCTAATCTTGGTGCTTTTCTTTTCAGATAATTTCCCCAAACCGCAGATCAGAGTCCACCCAGAGACCACAGTAGCCCTGCGAGGCACAAATGTGACCCTGATGTGCACTGCTGTGAGCAGCAGTGATTCACCCATGGCCACTGCCTGGCGCAAAGACAGCGAGGTCCTCTATGATGCAGAGGTTGAGAATTTTGCCAGGTACCAGCAGCAAAGTGGGGAGGTGCTGGAATTCACCACTGTCCTGCACCTCTTCAATGTGAATTTCACTGATGAAGGGAAATACCAGTGCATTGTCACCAATTACTTTGGCTCCAATTATTCCAACAAAGCCAAGCTGACTGTCAATGGTAAGTGATAATGGTAAAAAAGGAGAAGCACTCTGAATCAAAAACTTCATTTAAGTAGCTACAAGTCTATTTTTCACTAAAGCTGGCCCAAAATAGTCTTGCAGATCTCAGTGGGATTTAGAAGTATCACACATCATTTTATAAAGCTGGAAAGAAGTGATTTTTCTTCTTCTTTTTTTTTTTTTTTTGCTTTGTTATTGTTTGTTTGTTCGTTTGGGTTTTTTTGTTTTGTTGGTTTATTTTTGGGTTTTTTTTGTGGATGAAAAGCCTCTATTCACTTTTTGAAAGTGGTTTGAAAGTGGCAGTTATCTCCCATGCTTTAGTAGAACACAATTAGTTGTTCATCTTGTTAATTGGAGGTGGAATTCTTTAAACTAAAAGCTCCCTCTACTGTCTCCTCAGAACTCAGCACCTTTCCCACATGTTTCTAAAACTGGGGAAGACTCATCTGAAAATAAGTGGTAAAAACTCTGGAAAGTCAAAAGTGAAGTCCTTTTTTTTTAGCCATCATCATTCCATTTATTTTGAGGGAAGAGGAGGTAAGAAGACAATGCTCATGTCAGTCAGCAGACCACTCATCCCCACAGTACCTCAGAGCAGAGGTGATGAGATGGAAGCTTACCTTCCCTGTTTGCAAGAAAGAAAAATGTGGCAAAAACTTTTCCCTCGATTCTTCCCGTGAGAAATCATCTTCTTCACATCATTTTAGAGGAACTCAATGGCTTTAAACTGAAATAGAGTAGGTTTATATTGGATATTAGGAAGAAATTTCTCCCTGTGAGGGTGGCGAGGCCCTGGCACAGGTTGCCTAGAGAAGCTGTGGCTGCTCCATCCCTGGAAGTGTTCAATGTCAGGTTGGATGGGGCTTGGAGCAACCTGGGATAGTGGAAGGTGTCCTTGCCCGTGGGCAGGTATTGTCTTTAGTGTCCCTTCCAACCCAAAGCATTCCATGATTCTATGAACACTGTACATACTATATTTAAATTTTGGAAGAAAGGCTCTTAGAAATAACCACTGAAAAATTATGCTGTTCTTCAGAAGAATCTGCCCCTTTCTCTTACGGAGTTTCAGATATGTTTCAAATTTTCTCTCTGCTGTGGAGCTTTTGCAGCATTTTGCCTGATACTGAAAATGCTGAATCTATGTCCCCCTTTGATCCAGAGCTCCCATCTTTCCTGAAAACCCCCATGGATCTCACTATCCGCACTGGGGCAATGGCCCGGCTGGAGTGTGCTGCTGAGGGCCATCCCCCTCCACAGATCTCCTGGCAGAAAGATGGTGGCACAGACTTCCCTGCTGCCAGAGAGAGGAGGATGCACGTCATGCCTGAGGACGATGTGTTCTTCATTGCAAATGTGAAGATGGAAGACATGGGGATCTACAGCTGCATGGCCCAGAACATCGCAGGGGGACTCTCGGCCAATGCTACCCTGACTGTGCTGGGTAAGTGCGACTGGCCTGTGCTGGCAGATGGATCCCTGCACATCTGCAGTGGAAGTGTAGCTTAGCTGTAAGTAGCAAGTTGAAATCGTGGAGAATGAAGTTAAAATGCAAAGAGCAGCACTTGGTGTGATGTTTACACAGTGAAGCTTTAGAAGCTGAGTTGCTTCTAAAGCAGAGCTGCCCGCTGGAGTTAGTGTGATCTTTGCAGGGAGCTGAGGGGCATATCTCAGTCTAGCAGTGTAGATTAGGCAAGTAATTTGTGTTGCCTTAGAGCAAATTTTGTCGCAGGCAACAAACTTGCCACCAAGAAGACCAGTGGGGTCTTTGGATGCATGAGGAAGAGCTTTGCCAGCAGGTCAGGGAGGTGATCCTGCCCCTCTGCTCAGCCCTAGTGAGGCACATCTGGAGTGCTGTGTCCAGTTCTGGGCTCCTCAGGATAAGAAGAGGAGCACAGAGTTCCTGGAGCAAGTCCAGCAGAGGCTGTGGAGATGATGAAGGAACCTGGAGCATCACTCTTACAAGGGAATGGTGAATGGTTGCACTTGATAATCTTAGAGGCCTTTTCCAACCTAAATGATTTCATGATTCTATGAAAGGCTGAGGGAACTGGGGGTGTTCATCCTTGAGAAAAGACAGCTGAGAGGGGCCCTTGTCAATGTCTGTCCATGCTTGCAGGGAGGGGTCAGAGGATGGACCTGTCTGTGCTTGGTGGTGCTCAGCAATAGGACAAGAGTCCATGGGCAGAAACTGATGCACAGCAAGTTCTACCCAAATGTGAGGAAGAACTTCGTTACCGTGTGGGAATAGACTGCCCAGAGAGGAGGGTGTGGAGTCTCCCTCACTGGAGATGTTCCAGAATTGTAGATGCAATCCTGTCCCATGTGCTCTGGGATGACCCTGCTTGAGCAGGGAGGTGGGACCAGATAACCCACTATGGTCCCTTCCAAGCTGATGCATCATGTGAACTATGCTGAGTAATAGTGGAAGGTCAGTTCCTTCCAGAGTGCAGCATTTTTTGAAGACAATGACTTTTAACATTATGGCCAAATTTAGAATTGGACTGCCACAGATTTCCCAAAGCAACTGCGGCTGCCCCATCCCTGGAAGTGCTCAAGGCACTTGGATGGGGCTTGGAGCAACCTGGTCTAGTGGAAGGTGTCCCTGTCTATGGCAGGGGACAGGACAGGATGATCTTAAAGGTCCCTTCCAACCCAAATGATTATAGGATTCCATGATTCTTTGACGTTATCTTACAATTTCACTTTTTGTCGCAGAAACTCCTTCCTTCATGAGGCCCCTGGAGGACAGAACAGTGACCCGAGGTGAAACTGCTGTCCTGCAGTGCATAGCTGGTGGCAGTCCTGCCCCTCGCCTCAACTGGACCAAGGACGATGGTCCCTTGACAGTCACCGAGCGGCATTTCTTCGCTGCAGCAAATCAGCTCCTCATCATAGTGGATGCAGGACTGGAGGATGCTGGGAAGTACACTTGCATCATGTCCAACACGCTAGGCACTGAGCGTGGCCATATTTACCTAAATGTCCTGGCCTCCCCCAACTGTGATTCTTCCCAGAGTGCCATTGTCCATGAGGAGGACGGCTGGACAACAGTAGGGATTGTGATTATCGTTGTTGTGTGTTGTGTGGTGGGAACATCCTTGGTGTGGGTTATTGTCATCTACCACATGAGGAGGAAGAATGAAGATTACAGCATCACTAACACAGGTTAAGTGTAAAATCAACAGTCTCTGGTCCTGTTTTTATTTCCAAACACTTGAAATTTCTGGATTCATTACAAATGGGTAAAAGAACTGAAGATTTCGTTCCAAAATCCCTTCAGGGATTTGCTCAAATTCCTCCATTACTGAGGTTCTTTTAAATACCAGAAGTGTGCTGATTCTATTCCCTATACACTAGATTTGTCCTACATTGAGGGAAAACAGTAAAGTTCGGGAGTAAATATTTGAATAAACTTAGAAATATTTTCAGGGTCTGGAATAATAGGTGTAAATTTTCCTTCTGGCCCTGTCAGCTTTGAACTGGCTAGCCGGATTCGTAATTACTGAGGTAGAAAAAAGATACCTACATGTGAATTGAAATTCTGGGTTTTCTTGTTAATGTGGAGAATAGTGCTGGTAATACCTTGGAAGTCTTCACACTGTTTAATGTTGCCACTGTTAATTCTCCCTTGCAGAGGAGATGAACCTACCTGCCGACATTCCCAGCTACCTGTCCTCCCAAGGAACACTGTCTGATCCCCAGGAAGGCTACAGTAACTTGGAGGCAGGGAGCCATCAGCAGCTCATGCCTCCAGCTGGCAGCTACGTGCACAAAGGCACAGATGGTAAGCAAAGCCCTCAGGTGTGTTACCAGTGCCTCAGCAGGATGCTAATGCAGAGTCTCATCCTCACAGCTAAAGTGTCAAGGTAGATCTTTATCCTGTTTCTTTCCTTTGGCATCTCAAGAGCCCAGGCAGAAGGGTTGGAAATAGATTTTGCTTGGAAGATGACTAGCTGTGCCTCCTATCCTTGGTATAAAGTTCCTGCCTCTGCCAGACATCTAGTTGGCTTGTTACAAGCATAACTACGGGGTCTGTACTATTTCCCTACCTTGTTTGGACAATTTTCTGGATGTTTGTGTCATTGAGCTTACAGAGATGCTTTCTTTGCCATCAAAATGCTGAGGACTCCACTCATTATATAGCCTGGCTTGAAAATTGATCCTCAGTGTAAGTTTTTCACACCTGTTAATGACCCCTCCAGTTCAGTCCCACTGCACTAGTCTGTCTCAGGAAGGAGTTGAGAAGCAGCTCATCTCAGTGACCAGTTTATCGTCAGTTCTGATGTGTGTGAGCATGCAGGGACAAGATGGATGTGGGCAGGTATCCCTGTTTAATCCCAAGGCTATTTCTGCCTGGTGCCCAAGCTGGCTGGACCTGCATAGATCTCTTTTGCCCATGAGATAGGGGAACATGTCCATGGTTCCCCCGGTCAGCTTCAGAAGGGCACTGCTGTGGAGAATTTGGGTGGGGGGAATCTGGGGAGTTTCTCATGTGACGTCTCAAGCCGAGTATTCTCTTACTCCCTTAACTGTAAAAAGGCCCTTCAGTTTGTGCTGCTGTAATGATCATACCAGGACATAAAGCCTATGGAAATACGGCATCCTCATCCTTTTGGAGAGTATTTTATTTTTCTATTGTGTTCATCAGGTGGTGCAGCACCATTGGCGATCTGCTCAGATTGTTACGACAATGCCAACATCTACTCCCGGACCCAAGAGTACTGTCCCTATGCCTTCATCACTGAGGAGGACCCCCTGGATCAAACACTCCCAAATCTCATGGTGCAGATGCCCAAGGAAACGTACACAGCACGCACCCAGAATGAAACCACTGCTCTAGATAATCTCTTAGCAGACAGAGACATGCCTGTCTTCCTTACCAACCATGACAAAAAAAGTGATAAGAGAATCTCCTCCCAGCAGATTATTGGTGAGTGTGCACTTTTCCTTTTGTTGCTTTGTATTCCCTGATAACTTTGACTTTCGTTGTGCTGCCCTTCACTATTGACACACAGCTAACCCTTAAAGTGCCATTAGTTTGTGGAGTAACCCATGTTTACTAACCACTTGTTCTCCAAATGCCCACGTTGCATCAGCAAACAACAGCTTGCATCCAGTACTTGAGATTGAAGAGAGTGATGTTAAAAAGATGGAATTTCTTTGCAGGCTTAAGTTTGTGGAATGTGAGCCTTTGCTTATACCGCAAGGGCATGTATTAACCAAAAGTTGGAGCTTCACATAAGAAATTCAAATAGCCTTTCTGTTTGAGCTGGCCTGAAGTTCAAAGAACTCCCTAAATTGGTTATTTTTCTGTTGAATTTCTTCCAAATCACCTTTTTAAAAATTCACTCTGAAGCTCTCTGTGTTTCTGGTTACTGTAAGAGATTGCTGGAAAAGGAGAGCATCCAGTAAAATATACTCTCAGAAGCAGAGAAAACCAGCTCAGAATGATTGTTATTGCTGAATCACAGAACTCAAATCTATTTAAAATCTGGGTGTGACTGATCTCTGCTCTCTGTGAGCAGTGACAGCACCCAAGGGAACAGCTGGAGCTGTGTCAGGGGAGGTTTGGATTGGGTATCAGGAAAAGGTACTTCCTCCAGAGTGTGGTCAGGCACTGAACAGGCTCCTCAGGGAATGGTTATGACCCCAAGGCTGCCAGCGCTCAAAAGGTGTTTAGACAACGCTCTCAGGCACAAGGTGGAATTTGTTGGGGTGTCTGTGCAGCACCGGGAGTTGGACTCGGTGATCCTTGAGGGTCCCTTCCAGCGATATTCCTTGATTCTATGAACTTTCTCCCGTTCATCTTCTGATTTTTATCCCTCAGAGCCCTTCCAGGTTCCTCTGTGGGGAGGCAGCAAAGAACTGGCTTGCTCTCACCTGCAATTCCTGCACCATCCGTTGGCCCATGAGGCCCCGCAGCCGCTCCGGAGTGACAGTATTGCCAGCAGTGACCGGGAGCAGGCATCACCCAGACTGTGCCACAGGCTACGGGAGCAGAATTTTGATTTTAACAGGACACAGAACATTCATGACCACAGTGAAACCACATAAAACACTCACAAAGCCTTGAAAGAAAATCCAGATTGACTGACTGTATTTACTACCTCAGGACTAACCCTAAGGCCAAAGATGCTTGCGTATGTGTCTGCAGTTACTAAACAGTCGGACTCTCTTGGAGGAGGTGGCACGTGCCCTTTCTTCTGCGATTTCTCCATTGGAAAATGGAAATGTGCACCAGACAACACGTGGATAATTAGTGCCATCTACAAAAATAGCATTAAAACATGGTTTGTGTGATGCTGGAAGCAGCCTTTGTGGTGGTGCATGCTTTGGAAAGTTCTCAAGAACGTGTGTAGCTATTTCACAGTGCTTTGTCTGGAAACAAACCATCAGGGCCTCCTCATGGAATTCCCGAGGAAATGTAAGCATAAAACTCTTGGCCAACTTTTCCTTCCTTAGACTATTGGCAGGTGTCTGTTACCAGTCTAAGTTTGGGGCTTGTTTTCTTCTATGAATAATGGACTCTAGTTGTAAATAAACTCACATTTATAAATATTTTGTATACACTAAGCATATAAATGTGTTGGCTGCAATGTAAATTATTTTTTATTATGCCAAAGTATGTATCATACTGTTAGTCTTGACAGCTGTGTATTAAGCCATATGGGGAGCTTGGGGGGACCGAAAGCTTGTTTATGAGGGAATAGAGCTGTCTTTGTTTTGAAAAGAAGTGCATTTACTTATAGATATGTGGTAGAACTGTAATATTATGAATTTCATTATTGCCTACAACTGTGTGCCTGCCTGACCTGGCTGCAAGCTGATCCATTTCATGATATTAGCAGAATTTCAAGGTTTATCTAAGCTTTTATCTTTAAAAAACCCCTTAATGTTGTGTATGTTGAGAGGGTCTCTGTATTTTTCCTAGCTGACAGTTAAGGGAACTTTTAAAAAGACTGTCATGATGAAAAGCATGAGGTAAATTGGGACAGCACTTAATAAATACTTATTTCTTCTGCATAGCCAAAGGCATATGGAGTTTAAAACACTGGTCCTTTTCTGTTGTAAAATGTCAGGCTGAATTGTTGAACTAATAGTTCCCTTAAATCTTAGTGTAGCCAAAATGTTTAAATATTTGACAGGTGAGAAATGATACAGTGCAAGGAACCCCTCACTGCTGAAAAATCTTGCTGAGACAGAGGAAGCTCAGACTCGATATAGTTCCAGTGAGATGTGCCTGACAAAATGAAGAAGAACAATGACATTATAAAGACTCCCTGAAAAACTGTTTCTTTTGGGAAAATGCCCCTTTTTGTAGAAGGTGTTAAAAGACTCCTCAGGGATGAGTTTTCAGTGGGTAAATTGTGCTCCGTGCCTTCAGAGTCAGGTGCTTCCTTCCTGGTCACTGCTTCCTGCTTTGGAGCTGTAGGATTTGTACCCAAATAAAACCATCTGTGTGGTATTTTTATAAAGACAGAAACTCCTTTTTGGCCCAGCTCAGTTGTAGGTATGTGAGAATTCCCATTGATCCATTCCTGGACTGAAGGATTTGTGACTCAAGTGACAGGTGGAGTCATGCAGAATCGCAGCTGAATTTAGAGACTCTGGTGAAGTATTTGAGTAAATGAGTGGGGAAACACTGGGCATAATGATGCTTTTCCCACATCTCTTTGGACAGGAATAGTAGTCAAATCTTTGCAAATGAGCAAGTATTTTCAAGGGCTCTGCCCATGCTCTCAAAGCCAGCATGGCTGCTTTGGTAGCCAGCAGCTTTAGTGGGAAGGGGATCCAATTGTCCTTGACCTTTGGGTAAAATAGAGAGAAACATAGGTGTGTAAATTTTTGGATTCTGACAGGTGAAATGCTTTAATACAATTTAAAAAAAAATCTTAAGTTCATTTCTTTCTGATTTTATTTCCTTCAGGCTTTTCCTTCCCAGACAGCATTTAAGGCACGGTGCTTATTCTGAATCCAGAGTGATCCCTGCTGCAGGGACCCAGCACTGTCAGTTTAAATCCAGATGAGAAAGGTCATGTCATGAAACTACAACAGCAGCAAAGCCTTATCCTTTTGGGTTGCTCTCTCAGCGGTCACTCAGGCTACTGGGACAGGGTGCTGCTGGCATGTGTGATTCCCAGGAGTGAGAGAACAGCATTCCTGCTGCTGCTCTGTCTCTCATCACCATTTGGCAAATGCTTGTTCCTTTTTCTTTCATTCCCCTTTCTCTTCAGAGGAGCTGAGCTCACACAGATCTGTCACAGTGCAGCTGGCGGTGTCCAGATCCTGGGAGTACTTGGGGTACAACTCCCTGGAGCAAGGGAATTCCTGTTAGGTAGGTGAGACCTGCTTGGCCTGGACCAGGGCTTTAAAATCACTGCTGTCTGCACCAGGACTGTGCTGGCTGTCAGAGAGTGCAGCTAAAGCTGCTCCGATTTCTGTGAGAGGGTGGCCTATAAAAGCTGCCGTCCTGAATTAAGACATTTACGTCGTTCCATAAGCATTTAAAGTCCATAAGCTGGTTGTAAATAGCTGATGCTTCTAAGTAGATGACAATTTGCTGCACTGTGGAAAAACTTCTTTGGTAGACTTGGAGGAAAAAAATCATGTGCATCTTCTTTCCCCTTTACAGAGGGGATAGAGTGGCCTTTCTTTTTTCAGTAAAAACAAGCAATTTCCTCAATCAATGCCAAAGTACTACTGGTACAGGAACTGAGGGTTCAGAAGACAGCAAGTCTCTTCCCTCTTGCTATTTCCTAGTGTCTATTTATATTTTTTTCACATCAGAATGTATATTTTGTATAGCATATGTAATATATGTTTGTCTATTGTAACATACGTCCAACCAATAAAATGCTGTATACATTGAGCATTCAGTGTAACTCTGTTAGTTTGCAAATTGAATAATTATATTTGTCCTATGATATTATATTTTCATGGGGGGCAAAAGTAAACTTTGCCAACTGGACATGGTCCTGGGACTCTGAGATTTGGACAAGGTGACCTCCAGAGGGTGATTCCATCTCAAGCATTCTCTGATCTGTGATTCTCATTTCAGTTTTTCTGCAGGAAGTACCTGTACCCTTTATGGAAAATGGGGGAGGGGCGGTTCTTCCATGGTGGTGTTGACTCTGGGCCAGGAGCTTTGCAGATCACCATGCTCCCCATGCTTTTCTCCTGCTTTTCCAATGCTGTCCTCCTGCACTTTGGATCCTCTAAAAAGGAGATTTTCTTTCCAGCAATGAATTGTCAGTGCAAGGTGGTGGGAGCATCTCCCATGTACAGGCTGTGGGAGGTGCTGCTAGCCCAATCCCTCCTGAAAACCAGCGTGAGCTTTTTGTTCCTTTGAATAAGTCATTCTCTTTCTCTCACTGCATTCCTTCTGCTGGTTGATGTTCTGATAATTAATCACCTTTGTTCTCCTGTGCTCTGCCCTGTGTTCTTAACTCTTGTACCTGTTCCCAGACCTCAGCACTGTGTAGCTTTTCCCAGGTTAACTTGAGCTCCTGCAGCTGCTTCATCCACTGCTCTTGCTGACAGAGATGTTTACACCCAGGGAAAGGGGTCCCAAGAACTGTGTGTTCCTTGTTCCCCCCATCCTAGACACACTGCCTTCCATGTTTATTCTGGAGAGGGACTTTGCACAAGGGCATGTAGTGACAGGACAAGGGGGAAAAAGGCCTTAAACTGATGAGGGAAGGCTTAGATTAGGTATTGGGAAGAAGTTCTTCCCTGTAAGGGTGCTGAGGCCCTGGCACAGATTTTCCAGAGCAGCTGTGGCTGCCCCATCCCTGGAAGTGTCCAAGGCCAGGGTGGACAGGGCTTGGAGAAACCTGGTCTACTGGACGGTGTCCCTGCCCATGGACAGGGGCTGGAATGAGATGACCTTTTGTATCCCTTCCAACCTAAAATGTTCCATGATTCTGTGGTTTATCAGCTCACATTCCTGATAACCAGGGATTCCTCCAGCCTCTGCCTGGACTAGGACAGTACCTGGCTGGGCAGGGGACAGCCAGAGTCACCTGCCACCTCAGGAGTATCCCTTACTTATAAACCATATTGGGGTTTCCCTGGAGCTGTAGCATAGAGAATGTCCACAGCATTTCCCAGATCCCAGCTTTTTGTGTGCTCTTAAGTATTTTCAAGCCACCTCAATTGCAGAAGAATGGCCTCCATGATCCTAACCTGCCCCACAAGCCTTGATTTATCCAGGAGTGTTCTGGAACCCCACTCCTGTGATTTCAACAAGATGCTCAGGAAAAACCAGCTACTGCCTTCCCTGGCAAGTTCAGCTCTCCCTGGCACAGTGTCAGTATTGCAGATAAGATCATGAATAGTTAATGTTCTCAGTTACCCAAGCATATTTAAAAATTAACACAAGCCTGGTGCTGATGAGAGTAAAAAACTGGGTCATCAAAGACAGGAAAGAGAAAACAATTGCATTTACCCTCAGGCTTCGCTAATGACTGGGTTTTTGTGGAGGATCCTAGTCCATCCTTGCATTAATCCTTCAGTGGTTTAATACTGGATGCTTCATTAAAGCACCTTCCCTCCTGCCTGCCAGGTTCTCCTCCACTCCTTCCCTTCTGCAGGAGTTTGTGGCCCCTTTGGATGAGTCTCCAGGCCCAGGTGTGATGGTTGGTGCTGTGAGCATGAGACTGGGCACCATGGAGTGATGGAGCTGGTGAGCACAGCATGGCGGGCAGGGGTGTGTCACCAGGGGAGGTCAGTAGGGGCAGGGTGCTGGGTGAAGCCCCCTCTGGGAGCAGCCCCATGTGTCCCTGGGGTCCCTCCAGACTCCCACTTGGAAAAGTTACCGCCCCATTTGTGGGTTGATGGCTTCTGCTAAATTGAGCCCCAAGTCCCTCAGGTCTGGGCTTAGCAAGGGAATAAGTAAATAGGTGATCTGGAAGGAGAAGACAGTCCTTGGGTCCATGGGACCCCCAGCCTTGGGAGCTTTGGACTCCAATCCCAAGGCAGCCATGGCTGTCATCTGCATTGGGAGCTCCCTGAACTCCAGACTACTGTTCCCTACACATAGGAAGCTGGAAGACACACAGGGTCCTTTTTCAGAATGAACCCACATATTCATAAGCAGACAAGAGTATACGGAACAAATAAACTCCAAATCCTAATTTTTATGGCTTTGACCCTGAAGTGGCTCACTTGGAACACCAGCAGTGGTGGTCACCACCCCTGAGAGCATCAGCTGCCTCCAGCCAAACATTGGTGTTGTGGGAGCACCAAGTCCCAATGAAGCAGATGATGGCAGGGATCACACAGGGATGTCTGCTGTTGCAGGCGGTGATGGGCATGTGAACATGCCATGAGTGGTCACCTGGGCTTCCCCAGGTATGAAAAGGGGTGGTTAGCTCCCGTTGTGTGTTGGATATGAGATTTCCAACACCCTTTAGGAGGATGGGTGAGCTTGTGCCCTCCAGGTTATGGACACTGAGGGAGGAAGGGAACAACCCCCTGGAGACCTGGCACACACCAGGCCCTGGGCTCCCACCCAGTGCTTCTTTCCATGTCTGACTCCGCTGGTTCTGGATCTGCTCTGAGCTGACCAGGATGGAAATGGGCTGAAACACAGCACAGCAGAGAAGGGACATCCTCAGAGTATGTCCTTTAATCCAAGGGTCTTTCCTGCTGTGCCCAGAGGCAGCCCTGGCTGGGGTTGCTATTTGGAGGGCAATGGAGCACTATTAAGGCCACTGTTTATCTCATTTTCTCCCAATGAGTTACCATTGATCTGCTCTGTGAGGGACATGGCACTGATTGAACCGAGTGGTTATTGACAGGCACAGAGGCAGGGTCACTCCTGCTTTGCCCCTCCATCTCCTGGTGATGTTTCAAGTCAGGATTTGTCTCACACAAGGCAGAGCTCGGCTGAGGGAAGAGTTAAAGCTCCATTCCAGGAGCCCTGACCAGAGATCAGAGCTCTCATCTCTCTTAAATCAGGGCTCTGGACTCCAGTTCCTCTCTCTTGGATCAGGGCTCTCATTCCAGCTCATCTCTCTTGGCAAAGGCAGATCTTCTCTGAACAAGATCCTCTTGCACATAACTTGCATGTAACACAGGATAACTGCTCTGCTCGTCACTTAGAAGGTTTAATTTCACATTAGGTTTTATATGTCTTCTGAAGACTTATCCCTGTAATTCGCCCCAGCAGTTGAAAACATCTCTGCTGTCCTTGCACAGGTTTATCACTGACACCATTTGCCTGATGCTGGATGTTGCAGGAGCATCTATTGAGCAGAGTGCTGTGATTTGTGATTTGCCAAAGGGGATTTTGAGATGCAGAAATAAATGTGCCCTGCTCCATTAATAGCTAGCAGCCTGCTGAGAGTATCCCTGGCAGTATGCGTGGCTTGGGAAAGGTCTGGCTGAACTGCGTGAGGAGCTGTTCTGTAGAGCAGGACTGATCCTGTCCTGAAATTTTTAATTAAAATAAATGCCCAGGAAAGGGCCAACCATTCGTGTTGCTGCTTCCTGATCCTCATCCCTGCTAATTAAGCAGTATGTCAGTGCAAGTGACCCACAGCTAATGCAGCACCCAATTTGCATTTAAATTAAAAACGACATTTTTAAAATAAAGGTTTCATTAAGTCCTGTTTGTCTGTCCAGGCATAGACATTATGAAACCCTTCACTGGTTTTTATTGACTGGCAGCAGCTCTAGGAGCCTGGATAACACAGGAGGTGTCCTCTCTCCCTCAGATGCTCTGATACAGCCAGATCCAGAGAAGTTTTGGCTGAGTCTCTGCTGCCAGAGCTTTGGTGTCCCTGTCCGGGCTGTAAAACCTCGGGATACTGCTTCTGAGAGTGAGGGGCTCTCAGTGTCCTTCCAAGTGGGATGTCACTCTTGCATCTGGTGTTTTTCCTCCCTGTGTTGGCACTGCCCAGAGCTGCAGAGGTCTGCAGCTCCTTGGTGGTGCTGGGTGGGGACTGTGCCAGTGACTTTCTGAAGAGGTTTTCCCTCTGCTGCTTCCCAATGCAGCACCTGCCTGGGCCAGTCGGGCTGCCCAAAGCTGCTGCAATGTTCATGAGTGGGTTGTAAAATGAGTGTCATGGCCCTGCAGTGACTTATGCTAAACCAGGTGCCTGGAGGAAGCAGGAACATCCAGCCTGGGAGAGATGAGCGTCAGGCTCTGCAGGGGTCTAGCTCCAGAGGGGACAGGGGGTTTGCACAGTTGTTTGCTCCATGTGGAGGGGGGAACCTCAGACAGACAGCAGGAGGTGTTGTTCCAGTGTGGCTTCGTGATGGCGACTACAGGCTTCATGCAGGGTCCCCCCAGACCCTCACACCAAGCGTCTGCCTGCAGCACCCTCCCTGCTGTCAGTCAGATCCTCATTCCAATGCTGGGGGATCCCCGAGGTCCTCAGCGAGAGTCAGGGACACCCTCTCTGGAGGAGAAGGTCTGTGTGGGGGATGGAAGCATTTCTAGTTAATGGGAATCCCTCATTCAGCAGAGCTCAGTAGCGCATTGAAACAGTCCAGCAGCGCTGCCTCTGCCCCAGGCAGGTCCTCTCGTCCATGCTTAGAGTCATGGTTCTAGTTCTTGTATTCATGTATTCATGCACTCATGTATTCATGTATTCATGCAGTTCATGACACACAGCCCATATTCAAAAGGGGATCAGATCCTCACTCACTGGGACCTCTCTCTTCCACACTGTCATTTTTTATTATTTAAGTATTGAGGCATAACAGACTCTTAATGAGATCTCGTCTGGGCCATGCCATGCTCTACATGCTTGACACCAGCATTCCCATGGTCTGGAGAGGTCCCACTTGGCTCCTCTCTGTGGAGGACCTGTGAGCTTTGGCTGTGCTGGGCAGGTTTCTCCATGGCAGCTCCATTGATGGCATTTGAATTTTGTTGGGCAAAACTGAATTGCTGAGCAGGGGCTCAAATCATGTGTGGAGGACATGTAATAAACACCCATAAATCCAGTACCCTTGCTGCAGGAAGATCAGGGCAGTCTCATCCAGGCAGGTCTCTCAGCAGCTTGAGCCCTGCTGTACTGCGGTATCAGCAGTGACATGTCTCCCTGCTCCTGCATTTTGGGGGAAGAGGGCTCTGGAGACTGCCTACCAGCCCCAGTTGCTGCACTCTGCTTGGCTCTCGTGACTGTGCTGAGGTCCAAGGGCTGCCACCTAAAACGTGTTCCCTCTTCCCCTGGTGTCACCAGAGCTGTCCCCATGGGGATGGTAGTCCCCTCTTGGCAGCAGGTGCCTGAATTCTTGCTGTGAGGTCCTGGGCTGCAGACCCCTGGTTGTTGAGCTGGCACATGGAGCCCAGCTCCTCTGGATACCTTTCATCTCTCTAACATCATCAGACATCTTCTGGCTTGTTTTCATAGAGACTGAAGCAGCAGCAGCATCTGGCCTGGCTCCATCCCCCTCTGCAGTCAGCTCTGCAGCAGCCATGCCACGTGACCCTGGTGCCTAGCTCCCCCCATGCCGTGTGCCTGCTGTGGGTTCATGGCACCAGGTTGAGCCCTGATGGATGTGGAACGTTACTTGCCTCATGCACAGTGGCGTCTTTCCTTCCCCTGGGCTCTGTGGCCATGGAGCTGGCAAGCTGCTGAGCTGGCTGAGGTGACACCAGGGTCCTCTCATCCTCCCTGTGTCCACATCCCAAAGCTGAAATCCCAGTGGTGGCCAACATGCGCCATGGGCAGTGGTACCTGGCTCCCTGCTGCAGTCCTGCCCTCCCTTTCAGCCTCTGCTTGGGTCTGACTGTTTTCTTGCTCACGGTTAAGGAACACAAGGTTTTTGACAGCTGCCTTTGCCGTTATTCTTCCCTTAATGCTGTTGTTGTTTTGTGTTACTGTCAAATTGCATCTTCTTAAAGTCTTTCCCATCCTGTCAGATGCAGATGAGGCACACGAAGGGCTGAGTAATCTCCTGGCTCTGTCTGGGGAAATCGCCTTTTATTATTGATAAGTCAGCACTGCCTTTGGAGGACTCGACTCCGCTGTGAGCTGGAGCAGGAGCTGGGGAGAAACACTCGGCCCTGCTGGTGCCAGCAGGTGCTCCCAGGGAGGTCAACCTGCCCCTGGCCTGAGCAGGTGGGGAAAAGAACCAAGCAATGCAGCAGCAAGGTGGGTCTGAGGCTGGGAAACTCTTGGCAGGTACCTCTCCTGGAGGAGAAGCCTGCTGCAGGAAACGGGCTGATCCTGCTTGGAGCATCCCAGCTTCTCCTCCTGCGCCTCCCAGGGAGCAGGGCATCCACCTTCCCACTTTGTGCTTGTCCCCATTGCAGGCGGGTAGTGTGGCACCTGCAGGCATGTGTCCACCTTGGCTCAAAGACAAGCCCTGCGAGGATGGGACAGTGGGCAGGGAAAAATGCCATCCTGGCTGATTTGGGCTGGGGGCTGCTGTGGACACAGGTGAGCCGTGCATGTCCATGTCCAAGCTCCCATTCCATTCAATCCCCTTGGGTCCTAGTGGGGCATCGGGGGAAAGCAATCTGGGTCATGGCAAAAACTCTCTCTCTGAACATTAAATATTTATGTGTGTTTACAGCGTGTTCCCGCTCCTGGCTGCAGAGGAGGGGCTGTGGTGCTTGGAGCAGCGAGCGTCTGCACACGTGTTGCGAAGTGAAGGCATAGGTGTGACAAGGTGACTGTGGGCCCCTCGGCCGTGGGCGACCCAGACATGACTGGCCCTGGCCCTGGCTCTGGCTCCTGTGACCATGGCTCTGCTGCTGCTCTCAGAGGGCCTTGGTTTGTTTCCACCCAAAACTGGCACTGGCTAATGGCCCAATGGGGTAACTGGTCCCAGGAGCTGGAGGTGGAGGAAAAGGGTAGAGGGCGCTGGCTGGGAAGGGAGCATGCAGGGGAAGGACACTGCTACTCTGAGCACTAGTATCCCCTTTCTGGGCTGGATCTTGAGCCGCCGAGGAGCTCCAGTTACACTTCGCTCCATGAACAGTCCCACCTTTGCAAAGTGACTGACACTTCCCATGATGTGCTAAAAATTCCTTGGCACCAGAATGGTTCCTGCAGCGTGGTTCCGCTGGAGTGAGCTGTTCCTACCCCCAAAGCTCTGTACAACAGACCAGGCACTGCTGGACTGCTGCAGAACAAGAGGAGTAGGGCAGACCCTGCTCCCAGGTGTGGGAAGTGGCAGCTCGGAGATCCATGAGGCACAGAGCAGGTGGTGCATTGTGGGATGCAGATATACAGGAAGTGCCTGGATCTTCCCATATACATTTATAACCTCCCTTGCCATGTAAGACTGTGGCCAATGCTCAGCTGTTCCTTTAGCCTTTCTCCCAGGCAGCCACACAGGGATCTGCCAGCGGTGGGCACAGGGATGGCACCCCTGGTGCCAGTGCTGCATCCTGGGACCCTCCACCAGGACCTGCTGCCACCACTGGCACATGTCACAAACTGTGTTAACCCTGTTTTGTGGGTGCTGAGGAGCAGGACAGACTGATGGTCCCTTGAGTTCAGCATCCAGCTGTCCAAACAGGATCCGGTTGTGGATCCAGGCTCTGTGCAGCACTGAGTTCACTGTGCTTCCATGAAGGTCATTCCCTTGGCATGGGCCTCCTCCCCTGCTTGGCTTGCTTGTGGAAGTCCAAACTCCCAGTGGTGCTGTGAGCACAGCCCCCAGGCTGGGAAGGGACTGAGGGCTCTGTGCTAGCTCTCTTTGGTGATGGTTTGGGCAGAAAACTGCCGAGTCAACACAAGCCCAGCAAAACACTCTTGTTGGAAGCCACCATAGCAAGCACTACTATATTTGCTGATAAATCTGATTTTTAAATGAGCTGCATGTCAGGCTGGTAAATAATGCATCTTGTAAATGAAGAGAGCTGGAACCAGGCTGGAACCAGGCTGGAACCAGGCTGGAACACTGGCTAGTGCTGTAGGTACAGCAAGTCCTGCACAGCAGGGAGAGCAGTGGCAGCAGCTCTTGGGAGCACATTCCCTGCACTGCTTCTCAAATTGCTTTCTAAAGTCTTCAGTTCCCACAGCACACTCCATGAGCTTTTCCCATAAGCATAAATCCAGGAGTAGCATTGATGAGAACAAAAAGGTTTTATATGTATCAACTTCAGAGAGCAGTAGGGAAAGCAGGAGGCTCTTGGGGCAACCGCCCTTGGGAGAGATGGATCTTTCTCATTTCAGGAGCACTTGCAGCCACATCAGAGCCATCCTGGTGGGATTCTTGCTCCAGATCCTGGCAGACAGCTTTTCCTAGCCCCTTACCACCAAGACTTGAGTAGAACATACTGTTAATTACTATGAAAAGTCCCAGGAGCTGTACAGTACTGTGTGCTTCCTACCTGCCCGGAACAGATGGGGCAGAAACTCCTTGAGGTTTTGGATGCATGTGGCTTTGCACTGGATAAAACTCTCTGTTACCTCCAGCTTTTTATGGGCAAGCCCAGTCCTGAGTGGGCTGTGCTGGGGAGGGTCTGTCCTGGCTGTAGCCCTGAGATCAGCGCTGTGATCTGAAGGGTGAGAACTTCAAATCACCATGGCTGATCAGCCTTGAAAATCACTTGTGCTGAGGGCTGTCACTGGCTGCTCGTGGCACATCCCTCTGCATGTGCCAGCCATACAGAGCCCCAAAGTTGTCCTGTTTGGGTTCCAGCTCTTCCACAGATGCTTCAGGTTTCTTTGGGCGCAGCAGCCAGAGAAGAGACCTGTGCAAGGGAAGGATTCGGAGTCAGAAAGCACTTGGACTGTGTAGCAGCTGGAGCACTGCCTGATGAAAAGGTTTCCTCAAGGCTGCAGGGGAGTAAATCTGGGGCAGATCCCTGTTCGTTTTGTGAGTCCTGTCACCATCACATCTGGTGGGGACCTGAGACCTTCTGCAAAGCAGGAACACTGGCACAGAGCAACACCATTGCAAACACCTCAGGGGTGGGGCTGGAGCTTGGTGCTTTGGTGGCATCCCAGGAAGGCTGCTGCCCATCTCTGGAACAGGCAGTTGCACAGGCTGCTCAAAGAAGCTGTGGCTGCCCCATCTTTGGAAGTGCTCAATGCCAAGCTGGACACAGTTTGGAGCAACCTAGTCTAGCAGAAGGTGCTCCTTCTCATGGCAGGGGGTGGAATGGGATGAGCTTGAAGGTGCTTCCAGCGCAAACCGTCCTCTGATTTCATGATCTTTGGGCAGGCTGCAAGAAGTAAAGTTGGTTGGTGATGAATTATGTGCTATCGGAAGCAATTACTGATCAACAAAGTGCCATGAGGCAGCCTGAGGAGCCTGTGGGAGGGATGTGAAACCAGTACAATGGGCTCCTAGAACACTGCTGAATGTGGAGGGAATAGTTAATGGCTAATTAAAACTCTGGATGATTTCCAAGAGCAAACAAAAGACGATAGTCAAGGTGCTTGTGAACTCCTGTTAAAAGACAAATTCTTCATTGCCAATCCAGCTGCTGTCCTTGTTCAGTTAAACTCTGCAGCAGATCTTCCACAAAGGTAATTTTCTGCTTCTCAGGCTTAATTCTATTAATCTTTCAGAGGGTAATTAGCATCACTTGGTGTTCTTTTATGCCCAACTAATTGCACCTTGTTTCAGGAGTGAAAGTTAATGCTCTCCACGTAGGTTAGTGCAGCAATTTATGATGAGGGCTGAGGCCAGGCAGAGGTGGGGACCAGGGGCACCAGTGTTGCTGTTGCTGCTGTTGCTGCTGCTGCTGCTGCTGCTGCTGCTGCTGCTGCTGCTGCTGCTGCTGCTGCTGCTGCTGCCGCCACAAGCCTGGTGCTTGCTCCAGTGCAAAGATTCCCCAGTTTTCATTTGAGCTGTTTGTGGATGCTGTGGCTGGCAGCAGTGAGCCCACAGTACCAGCAGCTGCCTCTGCTACTCAGCGATGGTCAGAAGGGTGCAGGAGAGACCTGATTGCACCAGTCAGTGTGTGGCAGCAGAAGGGTGCCAAGGGCACACCGTCGTCACACGTGGCTCCAGAATCATAGGGGACGGTGACAGGGCTGTCACCTGCCACACAGCCAGAGGGGCTCAGCCAGGACCAGCTCTGGTTCCACCAGAGAGGCAGAAGGGGCTGGATGTGGCTGTGGGGCACTAGTGTGATCCTACCGGGAAGTTCTCCTCTGGGATAGTCACTTTGTGGTGATATCTGCAGGTCAAGACTCCTGCTACAGCAGCATTTATCAAATTATTCTTTGCTCAGCTGTGCCTTGCTGTGGCTGCTTCTGAAGGATCATGGAATCACAGAATGGTTTGAGTTGGAAGTGAGTTTAAAGCTTGTCTCGTTCCACCCCTGCAGTGAACAGGGACACCTTCCACTAGACCAGGTTTCTTCACCCTAGCCTTGAAGACTTGCAGGGATGGAGCGCTTCCAGGATGGCTGTTTGACTTCTTTTCCCTGCAATGGCAAAGGCCTTTTCTGGGGTTCCTGTGCTGAAATCCCACCCTGGCCAAACCCAACACCAACAACTCTGGGGCAAAGGTCTGGACTTGTGCCAGGCTGCCATTGGCAGAGCTCAGCCAGCAAACAGTGCCCAGCAAATGGCAACCAAACATTGTGTTTGGAGGCCTCACTTATGGAGCTGCTGATGCAGCATCAGGGACTTTGATAACGTCAAGGACTAGAAAGTAAATGCTTTCACTATAAATCTTGTCTGCTTTAAAAGTAGGTTATACTTTCAAAGTGCTTTAGTTCTTAGGATTTAATATTTCGATGTCAATTGTAAGACAAGTAATTGGATGCGGAGAAGGTTGTTACTGGAACCTGAGATTAAAGACAGGATTTTTAATACTGTGTTGTGTGCGGGTGGGTGTTTTTTCACTGCAAATGTGACTCAACCACCCTCTGGGGAAAGAACTTTTACCCAATATCCAGCTGCTCTGCATCCATGGAATTGTCCTGGCAGAGGAGACCACTCTCCCAGCACCTGCCATGCCCAAGGTACTCATCCACAGAGTGGTGTGTCCATGGAGGGAGCTGCTCCAGACCTGGGCTTAATCCTCCCTTTGAGTGGGTTGTTTTAATCTCACTGAGCACTTTATATTGAGGTTATCAAAAGCTCTTTCTGCCCATGCTGGGAGATACTTGGGCTGCTCCTAGCAACAACTCTGCCTCCTCCTGCCCTCACTCACCTCTTCCTGCCTAGGGAAGGCGTTTCCCACATCCCATGAACAACATTTCCCTTGTCTGTCCCTTTCCAAATTGCAAGCTGCACTACTGTGAGCTGGCATCGTTTCTGAGGTGAGCACGAGCTGGCTGAGCCCAAGCCCTCCCTGTGGGACCGCAACCCCAGAGCCCCTGGACATGGAGCATAGGGATGAAGTGGCACTGGTGGAAGTCCTGGGGCACTCTCTGGGAAATTGCTCTCCCTGTACCATGATCTCACCCAAGGCATGCTAGAACCCTGCAGCCCTGTCCCAGAGCCCCATCCCCAGGCTGGCTGAGCCGAGAGCAAAATGGGCTTGGTTTAATGACAAGACTTTGATATTCCAGCCCTAACCTTTCTGCAAACCAGTGGTTGCTGGACAGGTGAGCTGGGCTCCTGTGCTTAATGTAGATTGATAGCAGATCAGCTTTTCTGTCTTAATTTGCTTATGACTTAGAGAATTAGCAGAGAGGATCTGTTATCCTGCCAGTGCACTAATGGCTCTGGCAAGGGAAGGGCTCCCCAGGGAAGCAGTGGTATTTGCTAACCTTTTCCCGGTTCACTTTACATAATAGCACACTCCTCCAAATGTCCTCGGCGTGACTGGCCATTCCCCTCTGCCTGCACATGCCTTGATATTTCACTTTTTAAATTTCAAGACTACCGCACAGTAAGAAAAGGTGCTGAATGCCTTGTGTCATTCATCTTCCCTCTCCCTTCAGAGGCTATTCTTAGCCATGCCATCAGTTTAGCAATTCAAAGGGAGATACATTTCCTTTCCAAGGTCTCTAAAGATGCTGGAAAAGAAGTGGAGTCTCATAATCTGCATCCATGAGACCAGGAATTCAATTAGAAATTGTACCATCGCAATTGTTTGGGCACGACTTCATGTTCCCAAGCTATGCAGGTTAATGCACAGCCAGCGAGCAAAAGCTGTCATGCCTGTATAAATCTGGAAGAAAATAAAACTTGGTTCTGGTCTATTTTTAGTTTTTGCTTCGCAGAAGCCATACCAGCACCATCACAGTAACGTTATGGCAGGAGCTGACAGCCCCCTTGTGCTCACAGGTGCACTGGGTGATGTGGAGGTGTTCCCCCAGCCCCTCCACCTTTACTCTTGTGGCTGCTTGTTTACTACGAGAGTGAAGTCTATTTTGTGTCTCCACATGTGTGTGGCTTCACTTTCTGCCTGTGCCTGGATCCCACATGGCATCCATCAGCATCTCCCAGCTGTTCTGTCCTGGCATGGGAGCCTGGTGGATGGGGGAGCCATGCTGCTGAGGATGGTCCACAGGCATCATCCTCAGCACAGTCTTCCATTGCTGGGTTTTTACCCACTTATCAGCCAGGTATTATTCTCAATGAGTTCCATTCTATCTCTCCAAGAGGGCCGTGGGGCATCCAGCTATGGAACAAAGTGGGTGATTCCTTTTAGTGCTCTCCAAGATAAGAGCCTGTGAGCAGCACAGAGCCTCACTTAGAAAGGATGAAACCATTCACTGAAGTTAAAAGAGTGTGAAGAAAGATAAGAAGCTAAAATGAGAATAAAATAAAGATAGGAGACAGAGCACAGATGAGTAATCAGCGTAAATTCATTAGTTTTTCAGACACAGGCAATGGGAGTGGAAGCAGGAGCCCAAAAGGCAGAATGCAATTGCTAGTGGTGAACCGGAGAAAATGGAAGTTAATTCTCCTTCTCCACCTGTCATTGCAGAGTGGGAATTGCTGCCTGTCTGCTGAGAAGCAGAGACCAACATTGCTCCTCTGCTTGGAAACAGCCCTGCCTAATGTCCCAGTGCCCATGGATTGAGCTCAGTGCCCTGTGAGGAGGCACGTGCTCCAGGAGGCAGCTGGCTGGAGCCCGTGGCTGTGGGATCCTCTGCCCCAGCACTGTCAGACTCATTGGTGGAAGGGGCGCAGCTGATGGGCCTTCCTCGGAGCTGGTCCATGGCAAACCCTCCTCCAGGAATGCAGCACTCACAGCTGTGCTCCACCCAGATAGGACAAAACAATGAGAAATTAATCAACTAATTAAATTAATTAACTAATTACAAAGGCACCAGCCCAGGCTTCTGCTCCCCCCACTCCAAGCAGCTCTTCTCCCCCATGTTCAGTACCCAGGGGTGGGAGCTGTACAAACGGGGATGATGAATGGAGTTTGTCCAAGCTGCCACTGTCACTTCATGTGACAGGTGTGTGCAGACACCATTCTCAGCCCTACAGCCTTCTTGCACACCCACCACCCACCATGTCCTCCCCAGGAATCAGTGCATTTCTCATTCTGCCAGCCCAGTCCAAGCGCCAGCAGATGCAGCTATTGCTGTTACATGCTGCCATTTCTGAGTGTTTTTGTTTCTACAGATTCTTGACATTAAAAGCCCATAATTAAGATAATTAGAACAAAGACATTTGCCTTCTAAAGAGTATATATTTCAATATGATGTTTTAATTTACAGGTGAAAATTCTGAATTTATTATTAAAATACCATTATCTATATTGACAGCACACTATAGAGATCCGACTCATTTAGGGTATTTATTATATTCATTTCTTTGTTAATCCCTTTAAATTTGATGAACACACACCAAAGCTCCAGGAAATGACAGAGAAGCTCCTCAGGGAAGCCAGGACTGAGCCGGGGCCATGGAAGAGCTGTGTTGGTGGTGGCTGGGATTGCTGTGGGGAGGCTCTTTACAGAGTTACAGCTTGGTCGAGGCACTGCAGTGATCCTGGAATCATAGAATACTGAATTGGAAAGGATCCACAAGAATCATTGAGTTCAGCTCCTGGCCCTACAGAGGACAACTCCAGAATCCTACCATCTGCCTGAGAGCATTGTCCAAATGCTCCTTGAGTTCTCTCAGGCTTCGGTCTGTGACTGCTTCCCTGAGGAGCCTGTTACAGTGTCCTGTATGTGATAGTCTACAGTACGAGTTTGAGTGGCCTCAGATCTCTCCAAAACACTCAAGAGATTCTGGCTCTGGGAAATGATTTCTCACTTCACTGTGTCAGAGGCTGTTCAAAATAGCTGCTGTCAGCATCCCAGAGTTCCTGTGTGCCAGCAGTGGGGTGGGAGGCTGGAAGGGGCTGGCTGCTCATCCTGCCAAAGGAGCTGGAGCATCTCCCATGTTCTCTGCATTGCTCTCTAGCCCTGGCCCCTGGGGCAGCCTCACAGGCAACTATCCTTGCCCTGCTCCAGCAGGTGCAGGGCACAACTGCCTGCTTGTGCCTCCATTCCATCTGTGCCTCCATCCTGCCCGCACCTTCATCCCTCCCATGTCTCCATCCCGCCAGGCATGGTCTTACAGAACAGGCAGTAGCAACAGCAGACCTTGCTCTTCCTCTAGACTCAGACTGCCTTTTCCACCCGGCAATGTCTTTGGGAAGATTTTTTGCAGTGACGTTGTCCCCGTGAATGTTGGTGTGACCCCAGTAGCAGGTGCACGGTGCCACCTGCCAGGACAGTGCCTGCAGCCAGGCTCCTGCCAAGGACAGGGATGGGGAGGGTGGTGTCCCCGATGTCCCTGTGCTGGCTGCCAGGTAACAAGTGTCTGCTCTGGTTCACCTGACAGTGCTCCAGAACACAATGCACCTTCCCTCAAGAGCTGGCTGCAGCTGGCAGCCCTTCATTTCTCAGGCTTAAAAATAGTCACAGTCATTGTAAACAACCTTGCATGGAACACAACAGAAAACCTGTTTTTCATCCTCTCTGTGTTCTTTGTGGGAAGAAACGCTCTTATCTCCTTTCTGTGCTTGGTAGACTGCTCTGTGCCGGAGAGGGGCATGAACAATATGGCACATCCAGCACCCGGACTTGTGTAAAGGAAATTATCTATTTATTTATTTCTGCTTCTGTGATGCTCCAAGTTCTTCAGGGGAACCAGGATGAAGCAGCAGCTCAGCAGCCACTGGAGAATTGCTCAGAGCTTGGTACCCACCAGGCTCTGAGCTTTCAAAAAAAATCTGCTTACAGAGAACAGACTTTGGCTCTTTATCAAGAGCTCCTTCCAAATCCAAGCGCTGTCTGGCAGGCTCATGTTAATAAACACTTGCACATGAACAGTTATGAAGTTTTCATCTTCTGCTAAAAAGGTATGAACTACGCAGCAGGGAAGTACATGAGTTAGTGGTGGGTAAAGTGCTCGGAGCAGACCCATGGATCCGCTGTGCAGAGGCGCCTCAAGCCCTGGGGTTCTCCTGTCCCTGCCAGCCCCATTCTGGCTGTCGGCAAGTCTGCACACGGGCTCCTGTCCTGGTTTGGTGCATGCCGGTTTCCAGGCTGGCCTGGGAAGTCTGTGAGCATGTCTGGCTCTACTCTCCTTGGGAAAGACACAGCTGCTGGTGCTGGCCCTGCCCTTGCCGTGCCACCAGCTTCACCACGTCGGACTTTCCTCACATAGTGGAGACAATGAAACCCAGAGCCACATTACTTTGCTGTAATAAGGCATTTTCTGTAATCCTTCAGATCCTTCCCTTCACTGCCAAAGGGGAAAGCTCTTGCTGGTGGCTTTAAGCCTGGCAATAGGTTTGGTTTTTGAAGACCTGACTATACAGGGCTGGGTGGTACATCCCACCCATGTGACGCAGCTATGGCAGCATTGCCTTCCCGACCTTGTTCCCTAAATCAGCTGCTATTTAGGCTTTGTTTAAAGCTCTGCTTAATGAACTGAGTGTTGCATGTAAAGGTTGTTATTTATTATTTGGCAGACAAGGGTCTGTTAAATTCAGCTTCTCTTGTCTCACTTGGGCTTGTCTCCCACCAATCCAGCCACCGCTGTTTTCCATCAGTCTGCATCTCTAAGCCAGAGGCTGTGCTCTGGGAAAAACGCCACTGCTGCATTTACCCATGCAAGCCAATCCTCGGAACCTGCTTCATGGGACCAGGCTGCATTCAACATGAACCTGCAGTTAATTATATGTTCTTGCTAAAATAATCGAGTAGCCTACATTCTGATCGCTGTAATTGCATCCTAATGAATTTATGTGCCAGCTTGTTACACGCAACTTTGGTGTTCTGTAAATACCAAATTAAGTTCATCATTCAGTCTTGAGGCTCATGAGGCACAGGTATTCCACAACCAACCTCCAGAATAGAGAAGGCTGGACTTATGACCTTGGAGGTCTTTTCCAAATTTAATGATTCTATGATTCTATTCTACAGTTATTCCAGGACCTCAGTGCCAGACCTTGCCAGGGATAGATTTGGGCTCTGCTGAGCAAACAGTGGGATGCGTCTCCAGTGCCAGACCAGTGCTGGGCACCCCCTGCCACCATCCCCAGCTGCTGGAAAACACTGCTGATGTTCTGCCAGTCCATGGAAGGGGTTCCTGGAGAGTCAGAGAAGAAACTACAAAACCATAAATTAACCTGGAGAAGAGAAAAGTATAATCCTATGGACTTCAGTGAGAGTTAAAAGCAGACAGTTCTGTTAACTATTAATTGTTATAATTGAACAAGATTAGAAGCCCAACCTGGGCTCTATGAAGAAAACTGAAGCTTCTACAAAAGCTACCAAAAGGATGCCATGCTCCCATATTGGCTCCTTACAGAACATTACTTACTGTCAATGTTTCTCATATTTGCTACCAAAATACCAACTACAGCTCCCTACAAAACTGTGCATGTTAGTTAACCTCATTAAATCCCAAAGGATTAGTCAGTTGTTCCTCAAAGTTATGTGGCTTGGAAAGTGATTTTCTAATATGCAAACTTCAAAGGAATTTTGAAATCCTGCAGCGTAAGCGAGACAGACAAATGTTAATCCACTGGAGTGCTGCTTAATGGCCTGTTTAATTTTTGTCTTGCTTGGTCTCTGTAAGCAGCTGGACATGAAGGCTGCCTGTGATAAGCAGGGGTTCAGCTTCCTCTTGTACCACCCCACTCATCAAACACAGATTCCTCTTCCACATGGATGACAGTGCATGCAGGTATCCATGGCCACGTTCCTGCGTCCTTTCCCCAACCTATGGCTATGCACAGACACAAACCCATCTGGGGAGGGACTCCCCCGGCCCAATGGTGGGTGATCACAGACTCCTAGAATGGTTTGGGTTGGAGGGGACCTTCAAGCTTCATTCCAAGCCCCCCGCCATGGGCAGGAACCTCTACCACTGTCCCAGGTTGCTCCAAGCCATGTACTACCTGGATTTGGACACTTACAGGGATGGGGCAGCCAGAGCTTCTCTGGGCTACCTGTGCCAGGGCCTCAGCACCCTCACAAGGAAGAAATTTTCCTAATATCTAACCTAATTGTTTCCTGTTTCACTTAGTGTTAGGGAGCACAGGGAGTCTGTGCCTGCCCAGTGTATCATGTGGAATTGGGAGCCCACCATTGCACAGACCTGGTGGGGACTACCCTGACTCAAATAAATAATGCTATTAACTGTGAAGTAATGAAGGAATTAAACGCACTGCATTTTGAGGGCACAAAGAACTGAAACCCACAAATTAATTAAGGTTCACAGCCCCCCTGCGAGATGAGAGGTAATTGCTCAGTTCACGGTTCATGTGGGAAAAGTGGGAAAGGGATGTGGCATGGTGGTAGCAGCTCTGTAATGTAATAGAAGAAGCACAAGTGGCACTTCAGCCCCAAGAAGCTTCTCCTGCCTCCCCTGCATCTCCTGGGGCACACAGGGGGCTGGAGAAGCTGGGCTTGTGCACTCCAGTGCTGAATGGAGCCCGGACAGAGATCCCTGGCTCTGGTCCCATCCCACTGCCTCTCCCCACTAGGTCCTGCAACATCAGCCACGTTCTGCCAGGACACATGGATGAATCTTGGGATCCCCACTCATAAGTGTTGGAGGATGTTGCTATAATGAAGACAGCCAGCACTAAAGTCAGCAATCCAGGCTGAATAATGTATTCTCTGCTGTGTTATCAGCTGGGAAATGTCTTAGTAATAAAAATACATGAGAATAAGCAAGAGCACATGAATGTTTAAAGGGATGAGGGCATTCTTGAGGATGGCACTTAGGCAGGCCCAGCGTGAGGCTCCCTGGGTGTCAGACATGTCAAAAGGCTGCTGAATGGAAGCATTTCAGTATGTCTGACATGCAGGGAGCACAGCTTTGCCTCAGGGACCTTATTTCATTCACCTAAAAATGAAAATCATCACACCATACTCTGGAGACCAGTGAAAGATTCTGACATTGGACTCCCAAAAGCCTTTACCAACCTAAAGGATTCTCTCTTCTCCCAAGTAAGCAGCAGGACGAAAGGAAATGACCTCAAGTTGCACCAGGGGAGATTTACATGAGATACTAGGGAAAATTTCTTCACCAAAAGGGTTTTCCATCATTGGAACAGGCTGGCCAGGGCAGTGGTGGACTAACCATCCTTGGAAGGATAGAAAAGATGTGTAGATGCGGCACTTGAGGACATGGACTAGTGGTGGCCTTGGCAGTCCTGGGTTAATAGTTGGACTTGATGGTCATAAAGGTTTTTTCTGACCTAAATGATTCCATGATTCTATGATTCTTGACCCTTATGTCAATAACAGACAGTGTCCGAACCCACAGGAGCCATCTAGCAACAGCACATGCTCTTTTTTTCTTTTTTTTGTGAAACTGGTTTTGAGGCTGACAGTGAAAGATGAAGCACTGTGTACTCCCTCCCCTCATCATACACGGCGAGGTTGAGCCCAGCAGTGGGAGTTGAGAAGTGATGTCTGTAAAACAGATGCATCAGCAAAGAAAGAAAAGTCCCTGCTTTGTGAGAGGGAAATTAATGTTGACATCTTAGTTATAATTCAGAGGATAGGTTGGTGCTGGAATGGTAAGCTTTGAAGATTATCATATTGTCATTATTCATTAATGACTACAAAAGAAGCTACCTCTAAATGATAATGGTGGAGTATAATGGTAAACCTATGAAGCTTCTATTAGATCCCATTTACTGCCAAACAGTCCTTTGCTAATAACTTATTAACAAAACCCAGCAATACTAATCAGGTTTTGGCTACAGTGACACGTGTTGCTGTACAAACACTGCCAGGAGAAAAAAGAATCTAGAAAAACCTCTTTCCATGTGTATAGAGCAATAATTTAAAAACTGAATTATAATAGAACAGGAGCTCCAGAATTATGGATGTCATAACATAGTGGGAGGATTTTTGTCTGGCTGATATGGGAGGAAAAAACCCCCAAAATATAACATAGAGAAAGGTGTCTCACCAGTGCTTTCGGAGGAACAGTGACATTTGTACACAAGCTCTGGTTCTGAGACTGCCTCTGCAACGTGCTGAAAACCATGGCGAAAGGGAGGAACCTGATCCAGAACTGGACACAGTGGAGTGGGAAGATGAAAATTTATTTCTCAGTGGATGCTCAGCAGTGGCACCTCTCAGCAAGAGTATTGTGGAAGCCACGGAAAACAAGGAGACTTTTACATCTCAAGCATGGGGGGCTCTGGATGAGTTTCCATGTACAGCCCCAACCCAAGGTGGCTCTGAACCCCAGGTGTATATTTTTTCCAAAGTTCTGCCTCTATTGGAGCCACACCTGGGTGACCTCTGCCGTGAGGTGAACTTTTTTCTTTCAGAGTGCGTTATTCCACTTCTTGTACTAAAATGTAAATGAACTTAAAGCCTTTGTAAGCAGCTTATTCAATATGAGCTGTAATTACAGCTGGGGCTGTAAAAAATGCTCTCTGTAAAACTTTTATCAAAGTTGTTTTGTGTTATTATTGCTTTCTGTGATGTGTCTGGATTTTCCAAACAGCAAATAATTCTGCGCTTATCTTGGTTCCTTTGATAATATTTTTTATGACAGATCTACTGAGACTTTAGCTACATTATTAACATTCAAAAAGGAAGAATGGGGACAAGTCTTTTCTAAATAAGTCTGTGTAAACCCTTGCATGCTGCCGCTTAAATACTAATCATGGAAAGACAAGGAATGTATTAATCATACAGATTTGTACAAATAACATAACCAGATCTGCATGAGTTGTTGCTCATATAATGAAGTTGTTGCTCAGAATAATGAAGGGAGTTGTCCTTCAGCTGGACAAGGCTGATGGCTCAAATGGCAATTCTGAAGGCTTTCTGGAAGGTTCAAGCAGTTGGAAGACCGACAAAGTGACAAAGTTAGTGATGTCATCAATAGCAGTCAAAGAAAGGTTGGCTGTGTCAGTCTGAAATCACACCTGGAACACCAGGGAGCGATCCCAGGAGAAGGCTGATGCACACACAGGTAACCCTAGTACTCCCTCCAAATGTAGGAGGGGAAGGAGACTTGGTTTTCACTTCCTAACACTCCACTGCTCCTCCTTCAGCCTCTTTTCTAGAAGTGAAGAGAATTGTTAGTGTGTTGTTGCAGCTCAGACCCTCTCTCCTCTGTCAGTAGGGCTGGTGGAACTGGAGAGGGCAGGACAACACCTCAGCCCTCTGTCACTGGTTCCACTTCACTCAGATATTTCAAGGCGTTTATGAAAGACAAGCTCAGACCTCATGTGCAGGACTCAGGCTGGAAGGGGACGACTGACAGGAGGGGGCATCAACTCCCAAGAAAATTGATTTTCCTTTTGCATTCTCCAGGGAAGTTTGTGCACGGACACAGAGGGCTGGTAGTGCTGCTCTATGAGCTTTGACTTGTCCTCCTTGTTTCCCCAGCTGCTCAAGCAGCTGATATTCAGTGAAGAGAGAAAAAGTGACTGGCAAAAAGGAGCAGGAATCAGAGAGGAGCTGGGGATTACTTTTATCAGACAGAGACTGGCTTTTGGACCATGCCAGCTATCCCAAATCCCTGTTATAAAACTTGACAAGGCGGCTACAGATATTTCAGATCCTATTAAAGATGTAAAAACCACCGACAGAGATGAACTGCTTACAGATAATAACTCACTCCTGGTGAAGGAGGCTGACAGCAAGCGGAAGGTCAAGCAAAGGATTTTAGTGGGTGATAATCAGACACACACCCAAGTGGGAAGAAATGGCTGAATGGATGGTAAAAATGGTAAAACATCACCAAACCAAGAGCTTCTGCCATTCTTAATAAATGGATGAATAGCGTACTTTGCCAGTCAGTCCCACACGCGGAGAACAGCTGGCCTGTGACACCCATTAGCCAGGGTTTTATCCCAGCACAGACCATTCCCAGCCATTGAATTTAGAGCTACAAGGTTTATCAAGAGACTGGAGCATCTCTCTTATGAGGAAAGGCTGAGGGAGCTGGGCCTGTTCAGCCTCAAGAAGGGGTGACAGAGAGGGGACCTCATCCATGTCTGTAAGTGTTTAAAGGAGGGCTGTCAAGAATGGCCCAGGCTCTGCTTGGTGGTGCCCAACAATAGGACAAGAGGCAATGGGCAGAAACCGATGCACAGGAGGTTCCACCTGAATATGAGGAAGAACTTCTTTAATGTGTGAGTGATGCAGCACCGGAACAGATTGCCCAGAGAGGGTGCGGAGTGTCTCTCACTGGAGATAATGAAGAACGGTCTGTACACAATCCTGTGCTACTTGATCTGGGATGACCCTGATGAAGCAGAGAGGTAGGACCAGATGACCCACTGTGGTCCCTTCCAACTTAACCCATTCTGTGATCTGTGATTCTGTAATTCAGTAGCGGTGGCTCTGCCACTGCAGCTCCCTGCCAACGGCCCCCAGGTCCTGTCATGCTCGGTCCTCGCTTCCCGAACACATCAGTCCTGCTTGCCTCTCTCAGCCATGCATTTTACTGCTTTTCTTCAGCCTTGTTTATTCTGCAAAACATTAAGCTCTAGATCTAGACTTACACACTCCATTACTACATTTAGGCTCTAAATCCTAAATATAGGATAAATACGTAGACTTCAAACCCATGCTTTAATTCTGTACAAATGCATGACTCTCCACTCACTGTTTGACTGGGTCTTTATCCCCTCTTTGCGTTCATTGGAGTCAGCAGTGCTTGATCACATCGTCTGCATCCCAGAGCAAGCAGCGGAGGGGTATTTGCATAGGCTGCTTCTTTAGTCACTTTGACAAGTCCTCTTAGTTCATCTCGTTAACTCTTACCACAGCATCCAACCATACTTGGAGCAGGAACATGTGCAGCAATCTCTGTAGTTACTTTTTAAATTTATTCTGGATGTTTTGTCTCCTGTGGGTGAGGCACAGAGGAAACAGCAAAGTAGAAGAAAAGTGCTTGAGAGTATATGACTATGTCCTGTACATGCCTGCATGACACCTGTTCTCAGAAATTATTCCCCGTGTTTCAGAAGTGCTTTCTTTGTTGCTCTCCTCCCCCTAATTTTTTTTCTTTTTTTGGCCAGCTTGAGGATAACTGAACACTACTGTCATTGTGCAAAGCAGTACAACACAGGTCAGGAGCAGACTCATCCCTTGTCCAAGCTTCTAACCTGTTTGCAGTTGTTTGTGTCAAACAAACAAACAAACCATTTTGTGTCTATTTTTTCCCATATTCTCTGTTGCAGGGTTACAGAGCTTCCTTCCAAGGAGGTGTTTTTCATTTCATGAACGTTACTTTAAAAGGATTTGTGATGTTTCAGGTGCAAAATGTTGTTGAATATGCAGCTGGAAAGTTGAGGCACATGGAAGATCTGTATTTACTGTCTGATTTACTGTAAAATCTTGGTTGAAACATCTAAAATTCTCAGCCCAACACTTTTGTTGTTTGAAAATTGTACAGGATTACTGAGGAGATGTTCAACACTGATCTCTGCTCTCTGGTGACCAGTGATAGAACTGAAGGAACAACATGGAGCTGTGTCCGGGGAGGTTTAGGCTGGATATTGGGAAATGGTTCTTTCCCCAGAGGGTGGTTGGGCACTGAAAAGGCTCCCCAGGGCAGGGCAGCTGTCATGGTCATGGTCCCAAGGCTGCCAGAGCTCAAGGAGTGTTTGGACAACACTCTCAGGCACATGGTAGGATTTTGGGGTTGTCCTGTGCAGGGCCAGGAGTTGGACTTGATGACCATATTCTATGATTCACTGGTTCTATCGTATGCAATGATCAGTAGTTCTGCATTGCTCAAGAATGATTATTTATTTGTGAAAGAGGAGCAAAGAAGGACATACCACTGTGTGGATGCTATTCCTGCTGGTATTGCCTCTCATTTGCCTGCTGTGCTGATGTGTTTATGAAATACAGGCAGATCTATAGTTCAGATTTGCATCGGTGAAGCATGCATTGATCCCCATCTACAGCCTGCTGGGTTGATACGTTCTCCATTCCCAGGTGAGGCGTGCAGACACCAGGGATTAGTCAGCCTGGGGTGACACAGACCTCTCTTAAGGCTTGGGTTTATACTCTAAGTCGTACGAAATTCCCTGGTAAGATCTGATTTCATGGCAGCTTCTCCTCCTGTACAAGTTAATTTACGACATGTTTAAAAGTTTGCCTCAGATAAATATATCTTAGGGTCACACAATTTTCAAACACACAGCCCTGGACATGTCTGTCAACAAAACAGCAAGTACTTGGCTTTGAACCACTCTTATCCAACCATGATTTGTTTGTGCTTCCCCAGAGGCAAGGAGCTTCCTGAATAATTTGTTACCCCATGTTTGAGATGAGGGGTCTGTTAGGGAAGAACACTGTGCCCACTGCTGCTTCCTGTCAACTGTTTTTGTTTTCAGTTAATGCAGTGGAGTTAACCATCACTGTTGGTTCTCCCAAAAGCTGTAACAGCACTGTGGTCAGGTAGTGGTGTGAGACAGTCAGAGCTCCTGTGTGCCCGGCCACCAGGAAGATAGGAAATAACATACTTTCTGCATAAACAAATGCCTGCTCTGTATCGGCTCAACTGGCTTTCACGTCATCCTTGCTGAGGACAAAGATGTTCTTATTTTGTGTTTGTGTGTGTGTTGTGTATTTTGCCTCTGTGGGGGTCTCTTCCCTGTAAGCACAGGACTGCTGACCTACATGTCACACCAAGATTTGCATGGCAAGCATTGGGCACAAGGAAAAGGACTTGAGAGCTCAGAGGAGGACTTCAGGAGTCGAAACACAACACCAAAATTCCTTTTCTACCCTCTCTGAGAAAGTGTGTCTTCATGCTCTAATTAAACAACAGTTTGACATGTTTTTGCTGTTTTGATTCCCTTTGAACTTCGGCAGTGTGACAAACAAACTT
Source organism: Monarcha castaneiventris obscurior (assembly GCA_026261815.1). Classification (NCBI taxonomy): domain Eukaryota; kingdom Metazoa; phylum Chordata; class Aves; order Passeriformes; family Monarchidae; genus Monarcha; species Monarcha castaneiventris. The sequence goes on from JAMPIT010000451.1 coordinate 1,056,284, forward strand.
TGCTTTCCTGCCTACCAAAAGTTGTGCTGTCTTGAATCAGCTTACGTCCTTCATTCTGATGCAGCAAAGCTCAGCACCCTCTTCCTGTGGCATTGTACGTGTGCTGATGCCAACAGCAGAGTGGAATGGCAGCTGTCACAGTGTGATGGGTGAAGAACCAGGGATGCTGGAGCTCTGATGTTTCTTTGATGGCCCCTTTTAACTCACTGAGAGCTCCAAACACCAGTGCTCAGTAAATACACGATTCCTCAGCCCTTAGCGGGTTGGCACTGGTGGGCGTGCAGGGCACATTCCCTTCCGATCATATCCAAGGCTGTGCAGACACATCACGTGTCTGGGATCTGTGATGAGTAACCTGGAACAAGGAATGAAAGCAGGACAAATGGACTAAAACTCTCAGCCAGTTCCCAAGCAGCCTGTACATGTTTCGAAGTTTGTTCATGGAGAACAGTAGAGCAGGTCCCATGGGGTGAGATGTGCTGTGTGGGGTGGGCTATCCCAAAACCGCCCTGTGACCTGGGGGGGCTGCCCTCACCTCCAGCAGTGTCCAGCCCAGCAGAGGTGACAGTGAGGACCCCAGGGCAGAGCTCCAAGGAGCTCCACAGGCTGTGGTCACTGTCTGAGAGCAGTGCCACACATCTCCTGGATTAGTCTGTGGTGCCAGAGCATCCACACGCCAGGTGCTGAAGAGGAGATGGGGGATTGGCAAATGATGCAGAGAAAATAAATACATTTCGCAACAGTGGTTGCTCTCTCAGAATACAATGAGACTGGCAGGTAGACGTGCAGCTCCAGAAAAGGATTATGGTTCATGTGACATACAGTGAACCTGCCCAACTTACTGGCATAAAAAAATTTGCAAGGATTAGGCAGCTTGTTTTGTCTTTTAGGTTTATATAGAAGCCTACTGTAAAAAAGACAACAGCACTTTCATTGCAGAACAGCAGTTTCGTGACTTGCTTTTTTTACCAGTGTTATTAACTGGCATATCTCAGCATTTTTGGAACTGTTCCCCATTTCAGGTGTGTAAATAGAGTGGGCATTTCACTCCAAGGTTTGAAGTCTTGGCCAGTGAAGAAACTGAGCTGCATTTTCCTAAGATGAGGTGTGGACAAAGCTTCTCTTTAGGGGGATGGACAAAACTTCCAACCCTGGAGTCAAAAGTACACTCATCTCCTTGAGATGTCCATGCTGTCTACACAGGACTCTGTGTATTCTCTGGAACATCTAGAAAAAGCTACTGTCAGTAGCTCATAAATTACAGCTCATGCCTGATGTCACAATTCCCATGTGAAAAATTGAAGCCTGGTTTTAAACAATGTGACAATGTCCCTTTTAATGTCCAGTTCACAAGCACCACAAAGCTTTCAGCCTTCTTGCTTCCATTCTGCAAGTGCGAAAGAAAATTTCTCTCTGGCAGCTCTTTCCGTGCCTGTTGGCAGGCGGCCCAATGTGCCTCAAATAGCAGCAAACACAATGAGCTGAACCTATGCTTGTTGCAACTCCATTACTGCTGGAGGCACTACACCTCAGATGTATTGGAAGCATCTGGTTAATGTCCCCAAACAAGTTCGGATTACATTGTTTTACCCCAGCAAGCACGGTTTTATTATAAGATTGGTGTTCTTCTGACTTCTTTGGAAGCATTCTTGCTTTTTTTTTGTAAAAGCCACAGACTAACAGGCCTTAATGGTAGAGGAGTCTCTAAGAAGTGGAAAATACCTGGTTGCAGAAGTTACTGGTATTTGTTGTGAGCAGGTTTCTTGGTGGTTTCACTTGCTGCTATTTACCGTTGCAAAATTCAGTGTTGAAATCTGATGCTTCTAACACGCCATGTTGTCCAGACTGAGGTGAACACAGGGACACAGCAATGGGAACAAAAATCCATATTGTTTTATGACTCAGCAAACATTCTTTAGGCTCTGCAGGCACTGGCTTCTTCACGTCCTCCTACGGAGAGGAAAGCAGTGTTTGAGTCACACCTCTTTATTTGCAAACAGTGGCAAGGCTATACCTTCTCAGGACTCAGGTTTTTTTGCAGCCCCACTGCTCCTTAAGGACTTCAGGCTGCTGGGCACAGCTGGAGCCTTCAAGACACTCCTACAACAGTGTAGACATCAAAAGAGATTTGCAGTGGAAATTCAGCCTCTGATTAAAAGAAAAATAATTTGAGGACTGGGCCGCAAAATTTGCAATTTGAACCAGAAAACTTTCAAAGGATTAATTTCCAGCTTTTACAGCTGTGACATTGATTTTGAATGAACTTTCCTGTGCTTCATACTTTTTAGTGTTTCATTTGTTCAGCGGCTGCACTGTGCTCCCAAATACTGGGATGTGCATGGTGCATACCTGGCGTGTAATCTGCACCCAGCGTGAGCTAATTGCTATGCTGAGATCCGTGAAACACAGCAAAATAAACAGTCTCATGTGAAGAGAAAGCCCACTGGATTTGTGTTTTCCAGTTGTAAAAGTATTTGCATGTTTCTATCTAAATCGCACCCACTGTTCTGAGCTCTGCTTTGGCCTGAGGTGCTCGAGCTACTCTGAACCAACTGGTTCCAATGGCAGTGGCCATGGGAGTGGTGGAAATACACAGGAATGATGTTTCTGCCTGTCTGGTTGTGCAGGCACTAAGAGCAAATATGACAGTGGAGCATGGACACCCCACCTCAGCTCTCGCACCCGCATCAAACCCAGCTGCCAAGGGGTGGCTCCTGGCTGAGGGGTGATCCTGACTGACAGGAGACCCCGCCTGGGATGGGTAATGACTGAGGGGCTCCTGGCTGAGGAGAGATCCTACACAAAGCAAGCCCTGGCTGAGAAGGGACCCTGTCTCAACGGGCGCTGGCTGGGGGCTCCTGGCTGAGAGGACACACCCCGGCCTCGGCGGGCCTTGGCTGAGGCGCTCTTCCCGGGCGAGGGGGCCACGTCCGGGACGTCCCCCGCCTCTTAGTGGGGGTCCCGGCGGGGCCGGCTCCAAGTCCCCTACACGCCCCGGCCTAGCCCAGCCCGGCCCGGCAGCCGCGCTGCCTGCGACCGACAGCCCCGCGCCAGCAGCATGTCCAGAGCGCGGCGGGGGCGTGGCAGCAGAGGAGGGGCGAGGCCAGTGAGGCAGGCGGGGCGCGGCGGGGCGCGGCGGGGCCGGGAGGGGCGGGGCCAGCGAGGCGGGGCGGCAGTCGGGCGGCAGCCGCGGCCGGGGCGGGAGCGGCGGCGGCGCGGGGTGGGTAGCGTCGCCCCGTGTTGCGGCATGTCCAAGACGCTGCGGAAGAAGCGGCACTGGCTGAGCAAGGTGCAGGAGTGCGTGGTGTCCTGGGGCGGCCCAGCGGGCCCCGACCCCGATCTGCTGCGCGGCGGCGCCGAGCGCGGCGAGTTCCCGTACCTGGCGGGCCGCCTGCCCGCGGGCGGCGAGGGCGCGCCGGGCCCTGCGCTGCTCTCGGGCAAGGCGCCGGCGCCGGGGGACGTGCTGCTGGAGGTGAACGGTACCCCGGTGAGCGGCCTCACGCACCGCGACACGCTGGCCGTCGTGCGGCACTTCAGGGAGCCCGTGCGCCTCAAGACCGTGCGCCCAGGTGAGCGCCCTCCGCCGCCGAGCTGGACCGGGGCCCTCCCGCCGCCGCCCAGCCGGCCGCGCGTAGGCCCGGCCGCGCCGGCGCCCTGCGGGGCGGCGGGAGGGCCGCGGCGGGAAGCGGCGCCCAGAGGGAACCGGGGGGAAACCGGGGCGCGGGTGCCGCGCTGGGAAAGTTTCCGCGGGTTCGGGAAGGAGCCACTGCCGAGGGGGGCGATGCGGAGGAGTCGGCGGTCCCGCAGTGCCGGGGCGGCCCCGGGACGGTGCTCGCTCCCCCGGCCCGTCCCGGTGGCCTCTCCCGAGGGTCCGCTTCCCGCCCGGAATGCTCGCCTTCACGCCGCTGCGATGCGGTGTTTGTGCGGGTGTGACCCTCTTGGGGCTCCGGGTGACTCAGTGGCCCCCGGAGGTTCCGGTCCCCACGTCCTCCTCTCGGAGGTGCAGGTGGTGTTTTCCATGGTGTTTATATAATCGTCTGCTTGCAGAGGTCGAGGGCGAGTGGGGAATGGCCGGGATGGAACACCGGGGTGCCATCGCTCCGTCCTGTTGGTTTCCCATTTGGCAAAGACAAAAGCCCCGAGAACAAACTCCGGCTGTTCCTTTTTTCATAGATTTGTGTTATTTTTAAGCACACTTTAATTAACTTAATGCTTGTGGTAAAATCATATGTATCAGCATGCCTGTTAAATGTCAAATTAATGCTGAATAGTGGCACCTGCAGCCACATGAGTTAATTCATGAACTCCAGAGGTACCTACTGCTTTCTCGATAAGGCAGACCAGGTGTGAGCCTACTGCCTTATAAAAAAGTGTCTTGGGGGAAAAACAATTTTCTCTGAATCCCAATGGATATCAGTATTTCTATGACTGGGGTCTGTAGTATTTCTCATAGAGTTTCTTTGCTGAACACTTGTCTTGTTCTTCTTTTGTAACTGCTGGGTGCTATTTGACTTCATGTAATACGTATTTTAAGTCGGGTTTTCCTCATTTGACCACTAATGAAAAGTCATCTTCCATATAGAGACTGTGCTGTTGGTACTGATTCGTATAACTTGATAAATTAAAACAATAAAGCAAAAAAAATGAAACAGACACACATCTTAAAAGCACCTACAGAAGCGCGGTAGGTTTTGAAAGGGGTCTTGATTTACAAAATTGGAAATCCTTTCTGAAGGGGGAAAACAGAAAAGAACAAGCAGCTGCAAGTTAAATGTGAACTAAGAGGAATAAAAAAAAAAAGAGGGACACATTGTTTAATATAGAAAATACTCTCTTTTTCAAAGAGAAATCTTGGGGAAGATGAAACTATAGTTCAGAGGGATTTCTTGTATTTACTATGGAGAGAAATAGGCATGTTCCTGTGCTGGGAATTTCCATAACAGAGATGTCAAACTGTCAAAACTGGCAGAAAATATTTAGAAGAAATTGCTGCAATTAACAGTAGAAAACGGCAAGAGCCAGATGACGTTCATGAGGACTTCCAGGTATCAAGTATTAACAGTAGTCTGCTACCTGTTCCTTAAATCCTGGGTGGTGTGGAAGGGATAGGAATGGGGAATATAGAGTACTGATGGGAAAAGGGTCCAGAAGGTCAACAGAGGCTGGCTGGTGGTTCCAGCAAGTTGATTAAAATTTGGCTTAAGAAGCACAGTATCGGGCATGTGAACCAATACCACCTAATGAGGAGAGTGGGCTGCTTTCACTGGCTGGTTTAATCAAATCCAAGTGTTTTGGTGAGGTGGATTTTCAAGTAGGCTTTCAGTAAGGTATCAGTGACTTGGATGAGGCTCTTACTGAGCGAGCATGGTGTGGCAGTGTAGCTGCCGAAATACAACAGCAGAATTCTCCTGTGGCTTAGTAACTGGTTAAAACAGAGGAATGGTTTTCTCAACAGAAGGAAACTGCTGCTTGAGTCTTGTAAGGACCTGTGCTGTTTAGCATAGTCATCCAGAGCTTGTAAACCCAACTCTGGTGAGTTGTACAAGGAGAAGTAACATTTTTATGCTGATTTTATATAACTTTTGGAATATATCAAACTGAATCCTCAGATCCAGCAGTTTTTCCCATACTGGAACATATTTACCACATCAGATGATTTTTGTAGTAATTTTCTCTGTTAGATTTAGTGTCCTTAAGTATAGTATTTTAAAACATACTGGTTTTTGGTTGTTTTTTGCAAGGCTGCCGCAACTGCTCAGTGGCAGTTTTCCAGTCAGGGTATATGTAATTAGGAAAGTTGTTGACAAGGCATTCTCTGTTAAGACGTATGGCTTTGAATTTGGCTTCCCTTGTGATCCAGAGCCATCCAAACCTGCCAGGTTTTGGAGGGCATCTCGGAAGGTGCGTGGGACTGTGTGAGTGGCTGAGGTGAATGGAGTGAGGGCCAGGAGCTGGTGGTCCCTGGTAGGCTCGTAATATGTCTGAATTCTGAAAGACATTGTGTTACTGCATTTCAAGGTCCTGGGTTTCATGATTTTCCCCAGTCAAAACTCAAACCATCATTTGAAAGGCATAGCGTGCTCTGCCAGCAGACCTTTGTGTGTCTCATGGCTCTTCAGGCTTGCGTGCTATTGGGACAGAAGTCTGAGGGGGTCCAGTGTGAAGGGTTGACAGTGAGGAATTTGTCTCCTTGAATCCGAATTGTAGGGTGTTTGTAAGGTCTTGATGCTCACAGTCTGCCTCTGCATTTTAGAAGGGCGAATTTGGTGCTCCATCTTCCAGGGGAAATCTGTGCAGGTGACCCGGTGGCCTTGAACAGCAGGATCTGGACTGCTTTAGTTCAAGTCGTAATGTAGTCAGTCCCTCATTAAAGGCAGTAACAGCTTTAGTTGACAGCAGTAAAATCTGTCTGTGATACTTCTTGCAAGCTCATAGAAAATTTAAAATGTAAATTTCAGGATGCTGTTTAGGCTTGTTTGATAAGACACTTGAAGGATATGAATGTTAATTTGAACGCCATCTGTTAACTGCACATCACAAACGATGGACCATTTTGTTGATGAAGAAATTTGTCCTTCCTATTCTTGTTCTGTCTTTATTACAGAATTACTGAATCAACTAGGTTGGAAAAGACCCTTGAGATCATCAAGTCCAACCTATGACTTAACACCGCCTTGTCAACCAATGCCATGGCACTAAGTGCCACGTCCACTCTTTTCTTAAACACCTCCAAGGATGGTGACTCCACCACCTCCTTGGGCAGCCTATTCCAATGCCCAATCACCCATTCTGTGAAGAATTTCTTCCTAATGTCCAACCCAATTAGCTGAGGAGGGAGAACAAGACCCGTGTGCCAGGGGTGAGTATCGTGTCCCAGGTGAGGATGGTCTCAGGTGTGTGCAGACTAGCCAGACAATCCACGGGTCCAGTATCAACAGGGATTGACTCAGCAAAGTCTGTGGAAGGCCAGTGTTGAGCGCTCTGCCGGTGGCATTTGGGATTGATGCTGGGATCTGAGCTGTCTAAATAAAACTTAAATTCTAGATGAACTTTGAGATGATAACCATACTGTTTGTGTATAGTTCATCATCATCTTGATCAGATGAGCAAAGCAGCCATACAGAGAGCTAGGGCAGCTTGTGCAGTGGGATATCTGTATGGATGTGCACGCAAGCTGCCAGGGGCCAGCTCATCCTAATGAGTCCATTTGTATTTTAGCCACGCTTGGGAAATGCTGGTTTTCAGCTAATTGCCTGCTTACATGCATTCAGACAACGGCTGCTGTGTGCTCAAGGACCTTCCCTGTCCAGTGTTACTTGTATTAGGGCATTAGCCTTGTAACTGGCTGGTGCTAGTGCAGGGTCTTCTATTTCCATTAGGGAAATAGAATGTTCTAGTCATATCTGTGGTAATTGAGTGCTAAGTTCATCCTCAGTAGGTACCTACTTTCCATCCAGTATGTGAAAGGAAGCTACAAGAAAAATGGATTTTTTTAGAAGCACACGTAGTGATAGGACAGAAGGGAATGGATTCAAACTGGACGAGAGTAGGTTTGGATTAGATATTAGGAAAAAATTCTTTACTGCGAAGCTGGCGAGGCACTGAAACAAGTTGTCCAGAGAAGCTGTGGTTACCCCATCCCTGGAAGTGTTCAAGGCCAGGTTGGACAGAGTTTGGAGAAATGTGGTTTAGTGAAAGGTGTCCCTGCCCATGGCAGGGCACAGAACTTTGATGGTCTTTAAGGTCCCTTCCAAGCCAAACCAGTCTGTGTTTCTGTGATTGCATAAAATCTATGATTGTATGCAATGTATGTATTCAGGGGCCCTGAGCAACCTGATCTAGTGGTGGCATCACTGCCTGTGGTGGGGGGATTGAAGCTGGGTGGTCTTTAAGGTCCCTTCCCAAACAAACCATTTGAGGATGGTGATACTATGATGATTCAGAATTGGGCAGAAAGCTGTTTGTATGTGCAAATGAAATTGCTAAAATACTCATCAGTACAGCCTTGAATGCCTTCTTTCTTAATAGCAGCATGGTAACCAAAATACATCAAAACTAGACCGCAGACTTAAAAGTAAGAAATTCCTGATATCTGCAAGTTCCTCTTTATGCAGGCTGAGTTGCCAGATACTATGTAGAAAGGAATGTGTTCTCCTTCCAGACTAAGGAGCATCCATGAATACAGCTACTCTGTGGCAATTACTACAGTTTCATAGCCGCTATAAGGAGGATCTGGGAGGAAATGGGCAGAGTCTTGCAGCTCTTCTACTTGAGAAATGTTTCCAGAGCACATTGTTTGGTCCCTTGGTTTTGGAGCAAATGCACGTTGGCTCCATTGTGCCAAAACTGATCTTTAATCAAAAAAATGCAGCAAGATGTAAAAGGACGAAAAGTCTTCTTCGGACTTTTTTTTCAGTGCTCCTGAAGCTATTAAATCGTGATTTCCTATAGATTTGTTTCAGAGTTGATGTTCAGTCATGGCTGGAGCCCTCCCTCTGGCTGGGGCATTTATTCTGTGTCTCCAGTCAGGATTGCCTGGCCTCTGGTAAGTGTCAGTTTGTGCTTTGGTATTTTTTTTTTCCAGTGGGACATGTGGAGGACATCTCAGCTCGTACTGACAGAACTGATGGGATATTTTCCCGGTCCTTCATGCCGTTTCCACTAGGTTCAGTACACCCCAGTCCAAAGCTGATGTGTGTTCCTGCTCTGTGTGCGCTCAACCATTGTCTGCAGTTTTGTGATGTGGCGCCTCTAAGTGCCTCAGATCTATTGCTTTACTTGAATTACGTTACACTAGTGCAGGGGATGAGAGGATTGATGGGTGGATGTACTCGTACCTAACTGATTTTTTGTGAGTCTGTCACCTTACCTCCCCAAAGAGCTTTCCTGATCAAAATCTAATACAAGCTTACAAGAAGGCAACTTATTGCTGGATGCATTTTTTCTGGTGACTGTGATAAATCCCTAATGCCTCCATTACCAGCAGGAGTTAATGGGAATGTTATGACTTGGTTTGTGCATGGTGGGGGGTCCCTTCTCTGAAGCAGGATGAATGAAAATGGTGACAAATCCAGTGACTCAGAGCAGGATTCAGCACTTGAGACACGATATTCGAAGCTGAGTATCTGACGTTCATTTACATTTCCTCTTGTGCTTGAGGTAGGTACAAAGGGGGTACCTACATGAGGGGGTAAACATTTGCATGTTCAGCAGTTAAGGCAGAGAGGAGGCCGAGCCGCCCTCCCTGGCTGTTTTCACAAAATCGGATGAATTCTAAATGTGCCATGTTGAAACAGAGATCAGAGTACACACACTGGGATAGTTTTGCCTCTCGGACAAAAGGCATTACCCTAGTTTTGTGTTTCTGTGGAAGCTGGCAGCGGTCCAGCTCCATGGTGGAATAGAGGAATGTGTTAGTCGGGATGCCTGAGGCGTTGCGCTTCCAGCTTGGGTCTCTCAGCCCTTGCTGGGTGTTGGGCGGAGGCTACTGGGTGCTGCTGTGGAAAACTCTCAAGCCCTCCTTGCTTGAGAGTTAACGGGGAACCGACCCATTCTGTACTGCAGAGGAAAGGTTGAGTCATTTGACCATGCTATGAAAAGCCCAGAGCGTACAGGTCTGCTGTAATGAATGGGGGTATCCCAGTTTCATCAAACGATGTTGTCTTGAAAAAGAAAACTGAACGGGAAATGCTTTTTGCTGGAGGTTGTCTCTCTAAAACTGTCCTGTATCAGTTTGGGAGCTGCCTTGCACAAAAAGCTGTGAGCTTGCACCTTGAATATATGGCTGCAGAGGACTATCAAGCACTAATACCACTGCGTATTAGGACATTCATGTAATTTATAATCTTGCTTCTAATATTCCTCTTTATATAAATGTACTCTCGGCATAGACCTCACTGCCTTTCCCTTTCACGTACTTCCTTGTTTAAATTTTGCTCTGATGAGTGCTGTGGTAATGATGGCACCAGAAATGCCTGCTAATGATCCTGCTCTTTCTTGGTGTGGTCATTTCAGATGATAACAAGGCCTCATGTGGCTTTTGCGACTAATTTGTACTTTTTTGTTCCCTTCAGGAGAACCATTCTCTTTCGTGTCTCGATCCTTGATGTCTCTCAGGAGACACCCTGTAGGATAGTGCTTTTATCTGGAGCTGGTGGCGGGGCAGGTGATGCTGTCTGTGTTCCTCTCCAAACCCAGCTCTTCATGTTCCCTGTTTTAGGGGAATCATATTTTCACTGGGACTGTACAGTCAAGCACTAGTATTCCAGGTATTCCTGGAAAGAACTTCCTTTATGCAGGTAGACGGTTTTGATTGACATTCTTGCATATATGTTTACATTGCAATTCTACTAAGCCCCCACCAACCTTATGTGTCCATGCCAGCACAGAACTTGCTTAAAATCCCTGAAGCGTAATTTTGCTCCTACTCTGCAATGACAGGAAGTATTTTTTTCTCTGCGAATGAAGCCAAGAATGAAATAAAGATGAACTTTTATTAGAAGTCATGATTTCTACAGCAGATTTCATTTCCATGATTTTTGTCTTGGTATGACTCTTCAGTTCTTGGCTGGCCTTAATGAAATGCTAGTCAGTTGTAGAAAATGGCCAGGTTTTATCTCAGAAGATACAATATCCTTGATTTTTTAAAGGAAGTTTCATTTTGCTTTGATAAAACAAAGACATTTGAAACTAAACTGTTTTTGGAAACTTCCTAAACTAAACGAGTGGTGCTCATGTAACTTCCGGTGCACTGTGCTCCTTTATTATTGAAGCATCTGCTTTAAGCTATTTCTCAGCTGCAAAACTTAAAAAATCTTAAAATGTGACAAGGATTGTACATTCAAATTGACAGGTGAAAAAATTACTCTAGTTTTCATTGTTGCTCTATTTTAAGATCGTTAAAGCCATTCTTCTGGTTCTTAATTCACAATGCTTCCTTTTAAGAAATATATTGCTTCTTGTTTCCTGAATGGGAACAATTTTCTTCTTCAAAGCAACCATATTCTTGAGAGTACTAGATTTGAACTCAGAAAAATAGGAGGAGCTCTTTGTATTTGCGAGTAAATTCCTTACGTACTCCTGCTGAACAGGAGGCAAGGGGAGAAATGTAATAGGATGGTTGCAGGCTTGGATTGTTCTGCTACATCATCACAAAAATCAGGATTCTTAGTAATTTGTCATCTCAGTTGTTAATTGATGTTTGAATTTGTGTTAAATTGATATTTTTTGGGGCCCTTTGTAGGTTGTGATGGGAATGAGATGTTTTCCCAGGTGCTATTTCAGCAGCAGTTGGATACAATGGCTTCCAATCTGATCAGCTTTAAAAGCAGGAGCAATTACTTTGGGTGGAAAGGGTAGTATCTTAGGAAGGGTGTTTGTCAAGGAGACAGTAAAGGCATTAATGGTGACAAGGGGGTTGTAAAACCTGTGTAAAGCTGTCCCCAGTTGTTTAAGGTGGAGATGCAAGTAGTTACACACAGCCATTTTCTGTTATTAGTCCAGGTGCAGCTTTCAATATGAAACACAATCACAGCAATCTTTTCTTCAGGCTTATATCACTGTGCTTATGCAACCTGTTAAAGTAATGGTTTTATGTTGAAATGTGATTCTGTTTGCAAAGCACACCCCGGTCTTTAGTTGTAACTGTGGGCTTTCTCTGACAGGAAGCTTTTAAAGTGTGTTCTCAGGGCTACGTTTAAAAAAGCTTGCTTAAAGCTACTTTTCAATATGTATGATTCTCAAGCCTGTAATTTTTTATGAATTGGTGATTGCTCTCAGTTGAATGCAACTTCTTCAAATTGAAAAACACTAGTGTTTACTATCCATCCTCTATCGCTCTTCACTTGCTGAATAGTGTAGGTCGTATAGCTTGATCCATTGTAAATGATTTTCCTGAGATACAGTTAAAAAGTGAAATAATTTACACTCTGAATTGCCATGTCTCTTCAGTTACTTCTAAAAAAAAAAATAAAGCTTAAATTGTAGCTCTGTCAGATCATGGTGCACTTGAATAGTGGTTTTTACTGTGTTCTGCTTCAGTGCTGTTTCATTATTGCCTTTGGTAATAAATACAACCAGCCTGGCAGCTGGTGACTGATGAATATGGATTGGGGGTGCTATATAAACATCAGAAGTATTCTGGGTTTTGGAGTCTGGAAATGCATTTTCCATCAGCATGGTAATGAAGTATTCTTTCAAAAAGGTGGTAGAGGCAGTTAACAAGGTTACTGTGATCGTGTGAATTGTCTGTTAGTATTTTTTTTCTTATACCCACTGCGTTTGGAGCTAGTGAAGATGAAATCCAGACTGGTTTGCCCTGATGTAAGTGCCTAACAAAATCTGACTACAACCACAGTTGTAGTTGTACAAAACTGGATTGGTTTGGTAATGCTGGGACTATCCAGGACTGTCTCTGGCACTGGTGGGAGAAGCTGGAACCATCACTGTGTCTCTGCTGTGGCACAGGTATTAGGGAGTACTTTCAGGATGACTGTTCACCTTGTGTCAATGAGACAGAAGTAGAGGAGATGTGAAGAAAAGATTCACCAGCCTGGAAAAACTCCTGTGTGGTGAGACAGAGGTGAAATTACAACACAGAGGAAATAAGTGGGGGGTATGCAGGAGCAGCACAGAAGGCCAGGATTAGGAGTTTGTTGCTCTGCTCTCACAGCACAAATACCAGGCTATAACACACGGAAGGCAATTCCTGATAGCAGGAAATGTCTTCAGGCATGTGTGTGTACAGAGGCCATCCCTGGGGTTGGGTTCAGCAAGGTTCAGTTGTTACTTGAACTTTCCTTGTAGCACTTAAACGATTCTAGTGCCTTGTACTTGCTGATTAAAAACTGTGTAGGAAGGCACAGATGTTCAGGGCTTTTCCCGTTTGGTCCCAGTATACTTTTGGACTGGAGACATGGAAATGCTTCCCTCCTGTGCTGGATGTTATTTACAGCTTTATCTTTTTGTCAGCTGAGTAGGAGCTGCTCTGGGAGGGAAGTTCAAGGGTATTTCCAAGTCAAGACCCAAACCTACACATGAGCTTACAGGTGATATTATTCCTGCGCTCCTGTTGGCACTATGGAGGGGCCTGGAGCACAAGGCAAGTTGTCACCATGCTCTCGACACCTTTTGCGATATATTTACTATGGTAGAAAGATTGACATGAAATATTCAAATAAATAAGGCCACTCAGCCACTCCAACAAAGTGACAGTGAAGCGTTCCCAATGTGGTACCTTACGGCTGAGCAGGCATATGTAACTTTTCTCTTAAGTTCCTCAATTCCATGTCAACAAAGGGACAGGAGATTTAGAGATTTATGCCATAAATCCAAACCTCATTTTAAATCTGAGCACTTGAAACGGGTTAAAAGGCATCCTTGGCTGTGGAGGACCCACATATTCTGAAACATTTTGCAGAACAAAAAAATACACCACACAGTACAGCATAAGTACCGTTCATTCTACTGCATTTACTTGCTATTCTGATGCACATTGCAAGTCCTGCCGTAATGAGTTCCTTTAAGTACTAGCAGCTTCTCCTAATGAGCATTAATTAAACTTTTCCAGCGTCTCTACCTTCACCAGAGAAAAGTAATTACTCACTGCTGCCCTACAGAGAGGGAAATAAAATCCACAGGATTAGGTTTTTTTAGACCGAGTAAGTAGGGCAGAGAGGAAAGCCTGCAATTTAGAGGCAAGTTATGTAGTCGGTAATTCCACAACATGAGCAATACTTCAGGCCTTGGATTGAGTAAAACTGTTTTCCTGCTGTCTGTAAATAAACCACTAAATAGGGTTTAATAATAGTACCCACGTCTGTCAAGGACATAACTGTTGGCCTTTTTCAAAGTGTGTAAGAGGACACAGCACAAGCTATGACCTCAGCTGTTCTGCATGGTGTGACTCCCAGCTGCACACACCCATCCACAGTTCATACCTTATCTAGCAGGGAATAAGTTTTAAAAATATTTTAGTTGTATCATGGCATATTAGTGCCATGTAAAACAAAAAGTACATGCATAAGCGGCATCTGGAGATCTTAAGTCACGGGACCATAGAATCATCATAGAGTGGTCTGGGTTAGAACAATTTTATTAAAAATCTGGATTTTTTTAACAGGGGCCAACTCTCACTGTGGAAGAAAACCACAGCAATTTTGTTGTTAAACTTATGAATATTTTTTGTATATGCCAAACACAATTCATTGAAGCTCACATTCTAAACATCATCTTCCAAGGAAGCACTGTCAACTAGAAGGAAAGCCAAGGCACTGCATCTGTCAGTCTGTTCCTTAGCACTGGAACACCACATTTGACTACTTACTGGTACTTCCCCTTGATGTATCCACACTACCAAGCAGTTTTCACAAACAAGTCCTCCCTGCACCAAAGCATTTCCAATCTAATCTCACTGCAAAGAAGATTAGTGAATTTACTGAGAGATAATAGTTACAGCAACAAAGGTAAAAATACTTCCCTGGCACTTTTGGTCAGCTGATTTTTGAGAAATTCTTTAGACCAATAAAGGATGAAACAAGCCATTAAACATAATTCCCTGGGATTAATACAGGGCCCTGCCTCTCTTACATAACGGGATTCTGAAATTCCTCCACCACCCCCCCTCCAAGTACATGAATTAGGAGGAAATAATTTCTACAAACCTAAAACTTCAGGGCTTAGTTATTTCCTGATAGTTCAGTGGTTTTAGAGGAAATAAACTGGATGTTAATCCTCTTGCATTTAATGAGTGGTACCAGCACACTCTGCTGCTTTTTGCTGCAACAAGCATGGCAAGCCCGGTGTATAACCAAAGCAAAGTTGCATCTCCTGGCAATGAAACCTCAAAGAGGGGGATGACTTAAGTGGTTTGGGTGTTATTGTTGTCTATTTGGGAAAAAAAATTGTGTCAAAAATAATTTTTAAATCCACAGAATGAAAATAATAGAAAAATTTCATAGATTTTTTCATAGAAATCACTTAGTACAGGAGGGAAGTACTTAATCAGCATGTCAACTTACATGAAGTTCAAATTATTTGTCAGTGGGTTTATGCTTTGACTTTCAATAATGTCAGCAAAAGAAGAAGTAAGTTAGATACATGCACCTCTATACACCAGACGGGTGTATCTGGTAGGAAGCAGGAGGTTATTGACTTCCTCTGGCCTTTGCAGAGGGAGGGAACCTGGAATGAGCATGAAAACCGTTTTGTGGATGAGCCACTATTTAAACTGTGGTGTTGGACACTGCTTAAAATGGAGTTATTTTCATCAGGCATTGGCAGCCGTTCGGGGACAGTGGAGGATGGGATCTTTGGGGTCTTCATTAACCTTTTCATCGGTCTGTATTTGTACACAAGGGCGGGTAGTGTGTCCACAGGGAAGTTCCAAAGTATTCAGAGCTACCAATTGTTCTCTCAGTGAAAAGTCTACTAAAAATAGGGTATTCTTCCATTCAGATATCAAAACCTGGTCTGTAATGTGAAGTGTCATGCTGTAGGAATAGTAAAAGAGCTTTTACATGAGAAAGTTCTTTCTGTGAGCTGTTTCTTACAGTGGGTGAAACGTAGCAAAAAGAAAAAGGACTTGAATCACTTTCTGCTTTATTGAATTACCTTCGGGTGGCATAAAATTTGTTCTGAAATCCTTATTCATTGCCCTTTGGCAAATATATATCATTTTTTTTTCTATTTGAACTATGTTCTTAAGAGGTCTGCTTCTCTTCCTGGTGTGCGGGCTGCAGAGATGTTGGATATTAAGGAAATGGCAAAGAGAAAAGCAATGTTTTCAAAAAAACACCCAGTTCTTTGATAGAACTTTCTGTGTTATCTAAAGAATTTGAAACTGGGGCACGGGAACTGGATGCTCACTTCAAACTGCAGTGATCTAGAAAGATTTATCGTTCCTTGTTACTTGGCAGTCTTAAGTTTTAAATGCAAAATGCAAGGCTTTTCTCAAATTCTGAATGCAAAGTGTGAGGCTTTCCTTATTTAACGAATAAGTGGAGATAAAAATAAAATCTGCTTTTTGAAGTAACAGTGTGCATGTGGTTCAAATGCAGGAAATTTGAGCGATGCCTGCAAGCTTAGGTGGACCTCAGCGCTGCGGCAAATTATGTTGAGAAGCAGAGGATATTTGGAATTTTGCTGTGCAAACACTATTCTTAGCCTGCACGCTGGACTTGCGCTGGTTTTTTTTAGAGTAACAAATGATGCAGTTGGCCCTCTCCAGTCAGACCCTCCTGGCGCCGTAAACCTTCTGGGTGCCCACCATGCTGGGCGGGTGAGGACGTGCTGCACACACAGCACAGCCTTGGCTTCACCTGATTGCTCTGACAGTGCCTCTGGGAAAGCCCTGTTAGTCTCTTAATAAGAATTTAAACTGGCAGGTAAAGACAAGCTAATCTCTGTTTCATCCCATGATTTATTTGAACAGCAAGATGTCTGGCTCCTTTTCTTTGCTGTTGCTGTAGAGCTGCCAGTGGGGACTGAACAATGAATTTGGGAATTTAAATGGATTTATTCAGTAACAATCAAGTGCTTGCTATGTAATTGCTGCCTGATTCTGACTCGATACAAAGAGTAAAACTGGGAAGGATCTTGACTACATTCCAATCACAGTTTTGTGAGATGATGACCATGGTTAGGACAAGTGCCTGCTGTCAGATTTGCCTGATGTAATTCTTACGTTCATAGGTGCAGGGTGGGTTTTTATCACCCAGCTGAATGTTTTATTGTATTGGTCAATTGATGCATATCATATACTGGCATTCAGACAAAAATGTAACCTTTTAAAATTCTTACCTTGAGGTTCTTACGTGTCCTGGAAGTGAGGATAAAAGGGAGTGTTTTAATAAGAACCATCTATTGGGGGTAACAAGCTCTGTGCTCTAGCGATAGTAGAGCATTTTAGAGAGATTACTGCAGAACCTATATGGTCAGACAAGGATGACAGAAAAGGAATGATGCAATAAATACAGGAACAAACTCTGTGCTGTCAATTTGGGTGTTCCTGTTGGGGTGCACAGCCATAGCTGCCTTCTGGTTGATTGCAAATTGTGAACAGAAATTGGATTTGGCTTTGCCTTCAAAGCTGTCTCTTCATTTGAAGTGCTTTCTTACAAGGATTCCATTTCTGTGTCAGTCTTGAATTTAGTGAGCTCTTTAACCAAATATAAATGACTCCAGCCTTTGGAGACAGCTCCATACAGCCGCTGGCTGGCCACTTTCCCGAGTGGAATGCACCGCAGTCTGAGAGCTCCGAAGGCATCGAAACTTCTGGTATTGTAACTGAGTACTCTTTCTGTCTCATGACCTCGACAACATTATTATTTTGCTTACTACATTCACCTTGTGCCTAACTTTGTTGGGCCAACATTAAATTATAGAATCACGGAATTGTTAAGGTTGGGAAAGACCTTTAAGGTCACCAAGTCCAGCCATCAACCAGCATCACTAAACCATGTTCTCAAGTGCTAAATCAACGTTTTTTAAACACCTCCAGAGATGGTGACTCCAGTAGTTCCCTGGGCAGTCTTAGTTGAAACTGAAAGCAACTGGGTGCAAGTTAATCACTGAATTCAATGGCTTATCAGCCAGCCAGTTGTCACAGACATCTGCTGGTGAGCAGTTGTTTGCTGCCCTGTTCTCTCGACTTTGATTCTTGTTCACTGCTGAAATGTTTGTTTTGTCATTTACTGTACTTGGAGAAGGGCTAGTAGGTGTCTTTGAAGCTGGTCATGAGTGATTGTGCCATTTGTACCCTGACTACAGCCGCGGCCCGGCAGGGCTTTCTAAAATCAGATGGTTTAGGTTTTTGAAGTATGTTTGTACACGGCTTATGCTGGAAATCATAGAGTGAAAATGAAGTTACTGTGGAGTTGTTGCCCATGTTCTTTCTCTCTGCTTTGACTAGTTCTAGTTTATCGTATGGAGAAGCGGAAGAAATTTGCTCTGAAGGTAAAAATAATTGGAAATACAGCTATGGCGTTCCCCATGCGGAACGACCTCTCCATAGGGGAGCAAATACTAATACGCACCAGCTAGAACTGAATCCGCTATACAATTGACCACTGAAAGAGGGCAAGTTTTCTTTTAATGTTCAGTAAATTCTGATTATAAAAATCAAATTTATCCTTTTAATGAATAGGTTATTTGCCCTTTTTTAATCTGCCAGTCTCTTGAATGCAGATGTTCTGAACACTATTGCAGAAGTATTTCTTGAAAGAAGATTGTCATATAGCTGTTATATTGGGGTGAATATGTGCGTGGCCAGGAGTTGGGCTTCGTGATCCTTGTTGGTCCCTTCCAGCTCAGGATATTCTATTATTCTGTGAGTTGGTTATTAATCTGAAGGTTTATGCTTTAATAGCTGTTGGTTACCAGCTTCTTTTTCCACATGCTGACGTCCTCCATTGAGACACCTCTGTTAGTAACTACAGATAGATAAGAAAAAGAAGTGCTGAGAAACAGATGTTGCAAGACCAAGTACCCAGCTGTGTGCTAACAAAATGAATCTCATGGTGATTAGTTAACAACTTCTTGGCAGGCACAGGCATACGTAAAACAGTGAACGCACGGGGAAATAATAGTATTAATTTAGAAAACAAAAAGAATGTTCTGAACTTAAAACGTGGGCAGCATGAGTTCAACCATTTGTGTTACTGAAGACCTGACTGTATGGTGGTAAGTCACACCAAGATCAGTTGAGCTGATTTTAGAAGTGGTTTTAAACATGTTTTCCTGAAAACTGGTGATGGGGAGGTATACAGATTTTCAACTTAAATGCTGCGTCAGTAATGAGGAGGAGTCTGTTGGCCTCAGTTGGCTGAGTTTGTTAGAAATTCCAATCACTGTGCCAAACAGTGAGGTGAGCGCCTCTGCCAGCTCTTTGAATGAGCTGTGGCTGTCAGTGGGATCCTGCACCGCTCCCAGACACACTTTGGAGCTCGTCAGTCAGCGCTTCTGGTGCATTTGTGCCAGGTTGGCTGCTGTGACCTGGGTTCCTGCAGGGAAGGGCTGTGATGGGACGTGCCAGCGCTGCCTGGGCAAGTCCAGCATGCTTGTACTTCACTAGAAAGCAGCTGGATCTCATAGGCTGAGCAGTTCCTCTCTGCTGGCATCCAGCTCCTCACATGTGCACTCCTTGGAGAAAGCACTCTTTCATAGTTAATCGAAAATCCTGGGTTCCATAACTAAGAATAAATCTTATTAAATGAATAGTGATGAAATAGTAGGCTACCCTGTGCAAGCAGAAATTCCTTTCATTTTTAATATTATGTGATGATTAACTGGACATGTAGGGAAATGGTCTTCTCTTACTTGATTACTTCAACAACAGCTGGCGATAAAGATTATAAACAGAAGCTTCTCTGCAAAATTGGGTTATAATAGAATTGGAGTTCATGCAGTGACACCAGAGAGATTCATCGGTGTGACAGATCAACGTGGATCAACATCTCCGTCCTTTCTGGGGTGCCGTGCTGCACACTGATGTGCTCCTGGTCCTTGGGTGTTGGAGCAGACTGAGTAAAGCATCCCTTGGTGTAGAATTGCCGTGTGAACTATGTGAGTCAGGCACTGACATTAGTCATGGCTGGTGCACATCTGGAGTTCCAGTGATTTCACTGACTGCCCGTGTTGTGCAGTGAGCACTGTGGGGGGGAAGTTGTTCTCCAATTTAGCTGCAAGATGTCTCTAATCAATACCGCTGTGACACAGCACTTCTATGGGTTTGATCGGAGCAGTGCTGACTTGGCACGTAGATCTTGATGATTCCGGGTTCCTGGGAGTCCTTTCGAGTGTGGTGAGTAACAGCGGTGCAATCTGCAGCCTGAAGCATCAGCTCTCCGTCGGAGATGCTGCAGCCCACCCTCCAGCAGTGCTGGGATTTCCCAGGTTCCTTGAAAAGCCTCTTTCTTTTTTATGAAGGAATCTCTAATTCCTTCATAAAAGTTGCATAATGACTCATGTTTGTTGGAGCAGGAGTTGCTCCTTAACCCTTGTGCTCTGGGGGTCTCTGGGCTGGTGGGACCTTGGGGAATCTCACAGGAAAGTGGAGTTGAGGAGCCACTAAAAAGCCCTTGGGTGACATTTCTGTGTGGGAATGATCTGTTACAAGAGGTGTTACACTTGCAGGCAGTGCAAAGCAGTGATGTTCAGGATGGGGCTGGTTTTTAAAAGCCCGATTTGTTGTTCTGTAAATTAGTTTATGGGTCCAGCTACAGTGGTCCATGTGCTGCTGCTCACTGACACAGCTAGGGGACACCTCTGCTAGGAACATTTTCTGTTTTCCATTGCGGATGGTCACCCCAGAGCTTTGTCTCCTCCAAGAAAACAGGCATGCAGCATCTTTGTCGATAGAGTATCTTTGTATCAGACTCCTTCTCTGCCAAACTCGAGACTGAAATAGGTTAGTGGGCCTAGAAATTATGCAGAGTGTAATTGCCTGTCTTCCTTCCTATGGAAGGCAGGCTAAAAATAAACCTTTCTGTGATTTGCATAAATTCTATTCTGATCTGAACACTCAAAAAAAAAAAAAATGGTCTTGGCATGTGAACACGTACCCTTCTGTTGGGAAAGCAGTGCCAAGTCCCAAGTAGATTAAATGGCTTGTGTAACAGAGAGCAGCTGCAAGGACATTTTTCTTTGGGGATGTGACTGAAATGTGTCATTCTGTAGAGCTACATGCTGCTTAAGCAATGAGATACGGTATGTTAGACATACGTCACAGGTGAAACATAATGCTCTCTCTGGACAAACAGAAGGATTGGCAGCTTCTGCCAAACACCACGACAGGTTAACCTGCACAGGTACCCTGTGTGCGGTCCCTTGTTGCGCTGTGACATGGAATAATACTAAATGTCAGTAAGGTTGAATTTGCAGGTAAGCTGGAGATTTCCAAAGGGAAGCATCAATATTAGAACAGTTTGGGGACTCGAGTAACATTTAGTTCAGTTGGATATGTTAATTGTGCTTTCCAGACCGAACGGGTTTGTTTGCTGTCTCAGTAAATCATTTCCTCTAGTGTGAATAAATTAAAACCTCGCATTGTAAATTATGGGAATGAATGGAAGATTGTTTATAAATTGGGAAAAGCAAGCCATAGTTAGCCCTCGGAAAATCATCTCCATTGTTCAGGTTACTTGTCTTTGTTTTGGTGCTCCACTTTTCAAATAAGAGCAGACTAGATGATTTATGTATTTTTGTAACCTGTGACAGCTACAGAGGACTCTTATTACATGGCTGTGAGCATCTGTATTTGACTTCACAGTACTAGTGTTGCAGCAACAGGTAACTACTTACTTGGAATAGCCTCTGTAGGGTATTGAGCTGCACAGTGATTAAAGCAAGGCCTTGAGTGCATAATTAAGAAGTTTTAATAAAGTGCTATTATTAAAACAACTTTGTATTTTAATTTTTTTTAATGTGTTTGTGTATTACAAGTTCTGATTGTTGTTTTGATCCTTTAAATTGTTGTAACACCCTTTTAACATGTGTGAACCCATTGGTGTGTTGCCATACCAGCGCCATCACTTGCATGGTGCTTTGAGTAGATCACGATCGGGAAATGGCCTCCAGTTACAGCAGGGGCGGGATTTAGATTAGGTACAAGGAAATTTTTTTCATGGAAAGGGTTGTAAAACTTTGGAACAGGCTGCCCAGGGAAGTGGTGGTGTCACCATCTTTGGAAGCATTCAAAAAAAACGTGTGGATGTGGCACTTGAGGACATGGTTTAGTGGTTAACATAGTAGGTGCTGGTTGATGGTCAGACTTGATGACCTTAGAGGTCTTTTCCAGCCTTAACAATTCCATATTCTATTCTGGTCAGTGTATTGGATTCATCTGCTGTTGTGGTGTCAAAAGCCTGTTTCCTCCTGTGCTTTACGTCCCTTTCTCACTTTGAGAGTCATAATTAGAGCTTGCAAATCACATTTGGTTTTTGTGAGGTGTTTCAAGCTCCCAGGCTGGGCTCAGTGATTTTTCCAGGCATCCCTGTAAATCCTTTTCTGTTTCTCAAACTTGACAGTAGCAGAGGCTCACAGGGTGCAGTTTATCTGGATTCTTGTTCTTGGTCATCACTGCCAACGCATCTGACTTGAAATGGAAATCGTGGGCCACTTTACCCCATTTTTGAAAATACAACAAATCTTTATAAATAGGCAAAACATTGTTAATCTGTTCAGTGTCTTTTCTCAAGATAATATCGAATTAAAGAGAAGAAAGGAAAGTCTTCATATATAACAAAAAAGGTCAAACTTCTCTTGTGGAAAGTTCTTTAGCATTTTTCTTCCCCACTGTTATGCTGAAGGAAATGGTTATGTTTGCATTTTATTTGAAACCCATTCATTATTTTAAATTACTTGAGTTCTGCTTGTATCTCCTTCAATATCTTATATCAGAAACAGCTGCACAGGCCTTTGAGCCTTGCTGCTCTCCTGTTTAATAATGGAGTATTAAAATACTTGGCATGATCAGAGTAAACCCTCCTCACTGGTAATTCTCCTGACTGTATTCCCATGGCTAATGGATTTTTGTGTGCATGCAATGTATTACTGTAATCATATCTGGTACTGGTGTGTGTGAAGCTGGAGTCTGAAAGTTGGAACTACTTTACTCAAAAGGATTTTCATTTTTAAAATCCTTAAGGTTGTAGGCAATTCATTGGGCTGTGCAAGTTTTTTTGCTGCCAGTGCAGGGCATAAAACCAACTTAAAATGCTGCCTTTCTGTGGAAATCATGCACAGGCTGAGAATGTCTACAGATGTAACAAGATACAGAGAATAAAAGTAGAGACCCATGCTAGAACCATGTAACTGACTAATATTGCTGCCCTACATACGGGTTTCTAAATGCAGCTGGTCTCAATTTCCTATTTTTCCTTAGTTCCAAAGTGGTGCATGACCCCGCTTTGCCATGTGCTGGCCGGGCATGCCCTGCGGAGACATGGCCGTGTCGCAGGAGCAGATGGAAGGGAAGGGTCAGGCATCTGCCCGAAGCTCTGCTGATGCTCTCCGTGCTTGGAATGTGTTCTGGCATGTGAGCTGAGTGCTTGTGCTTTTAGGTGGTTTAAAAAAAAAAGCTGATTGTTGTTGGTTGTGGTTAGACCGGAGCTGCGCTTCGTGGGTGCAAGGGAGTGTCCCCCGACCCTGCCCGTGGACACTCTGGAGCTGACAGGGAAGTGAACTCAGGGTAGGTGGCAGAAGGTTAAAAACCTCTTGGTTTCACAGTGCTGGATCACAGAATCCCAGAATGGTTCAGGTTGAAAGGGACTTTAAGGATTGTCTCGTTACATGGGCAGGGACACCTTCCACTAGACCAGGTTGCTCCAAGCCCAGTCTAACCTGGCCTTGAACACTTTCAGGGACAGGGCAGTCACAGCTTCTCTGGACAACCCGTGACAGGGCCTCAGCACCCTCACAGGGAAGAATTCCTTCCCTCTGACAGTGGGAAGCCATTCCCGCTTGTCCTGTCACTCCAGGCTTATTCTTCACTTCCGAGCTCCAGTGGTTCTGGTGAATTTGTGAACAATGTCAAGTGTTAACTGGGTACCAAGTGTTATTTTCATACACTGACCGAATGGCACGGACGACTCTAGCTAGACTTTTTTTTCATGGCAGATCAGGAGCCCAGCCATGGATACTCACACTCTAGAGCCTTCTGTTACAGTTGACTTTGCTGTTTCTGTACAGCCAAAACTAAAGTCCTGGAGGATTGCATCCAAGCTCCCACTGTTTACATTTCACGTGTTGTCCATCTCAGCTCCAAGTATATTTTGGAATAAACAATGCATGATTTGGCAGTCCTTTTTGTGTTTCTGAAAGATATTTTGGGGATGTGCCTTCCAAAGGATATTTTAGTTATCTTCAGAACTTGAAATGCTTTAATGATGGAAGTTCATGAGCAAACACAAAGTCGTATTAGTTTTGCACAGGTTTACTAACAGTGGCCTGGTTTATTGGGAGAATCTCTCCAACCCTGTAAGATTTCAAGGAAACAGTACAGCACAGGATGCTGGGATATTCCAGAATGTGGAGTGAGAAACTTTGTCTCTCTGAATCAGTCACCACCTTGACTGAGGATCTGAAGGCATTATCCTGTGAAGGCTGGTATTGAACACCTCTTAGTTTTTAGTAATGAGTGAACTGAATCTGAAGGCTTAAAAAGTCAAAATTCATAGTTATTGGTGGTTCTGGAGTTGATTTTGTGTTACTGACAAAAGTAAGAAGACCCCTAAAGTCAACTGGGATGTACATTCTGTAATGAAGTTTGTGGTATCCTTATTTCTTAAATCTGGATAAACAGGTTTTCATTTCTTTCTCTAGTACTGTAAACACCCTGCCAGTATTTTCAGCACTCTGGTAAATGATTTATTAATACTGTAAGGCTTATCTCTACCATAATTTCTGTAAAGCAGACTATATTACCAAGAATTTATTGGATGGCATGTAGCAAACTATGACTAAACAAGCCTTTCAACATAAACCTGTCTAATACTTCTCAGCTTTCAGGTAGTAAATGAGTTTGGTTTAATGGATTATTGTAGCTGTGAGGAGCCTTGAGATGTTTTCTGTGCAATAGACTCTATGTGAACTCATCCATTGATTGTTCTGCATCTACCATGTTAATGTAATTATGTGAATCTGACATACTTACCCTTTACTTTCTATAAAATTGCAGGATTTCTTTAATGACACAGCTGTAGTTCAGCTACATGAAAGATGCTTAATTCAATTTTCTTCAAAGCAGACTGACACTAGTAACACTTAGCCACTTAACAGCCTTTATTTCACAGCGGGGTAATCTGCAAACGCTCTGCACCATGATTTCTCTTCGTAACAAAGAAAGAAGGTTTGCTATTGTAGTTAAAAGTTCAGGGTTGAGTTACCTAGAGGAGTTAAATTCCTTCTTTGCTGCTTGGGCGGGCCCTGCTGCTTGTCAGGGGGTGCACCTCCAGTCCTGCTTCCTTCCTTCCGTGATGATGTTCTGGGACTTCCCACCCGCACCAGTTGATCTTGTGGTTACTCTGTGCCTTGGAGTGTTTGGTAGGGGTTTGTAAAATGTAAATTACAAGTGGAGCCTGCCTCCACTCCGAAGTAGCTGCAGTTTTCCAGGGAATGAGCAGAAGTTACCCTGAGTCCATAACGGGACCAGGATCTCTTTTCCCAGAGGGTCACTGGCCCAGGCACGGATGTCATCTCACTTCCCAAAGTGGCCTCGATTTTCTTAGGGAACTCCTCTCTTCCGCAGGTGGAGTCCCAACTTGGATCCTGCCTTCGTTGCTGGAAGGGAGGCAGGGAGGTGTTGAGTGTGAGCATGTCATGGAGCCCTTGGTGGCCTGGGACATGAGCTGCCAGTCAGTGCTGCTAGTCTCAGCCTTCCTCCTCAGAAGTCCCAGGGCTGTGGGCCCCCTTCCGTGAAGGAAAAGCGAGCTTCTGCACAGGAATCCATCTATGCTTCTACCCCACAAGCTGAGGAAGCACCCACTGGTTGGGTTGGACATTCTCCAAATGTTCCAGTCTCTTTTCTATATTAGTTGTAGTAATTTGAACTTCCCACCTTCTCCTTGTGCTGAGAGCATGGGTGTGTATTTGCCAGGTCACAGAGAAGTACTGGCAGGTGAAGTACAGCAGCTACTGGCGGCTGTGTCACCACTGGGCTTTTCCATCCTCTCCATATTTCATGAATACAGTGGTTCTCTTGCATGCTCGGAAATCATTCATTGTGCTCAGTGAATATATGTGTTCAGATCTGGAACTTGTGTGAAATTATCGTATCTTAATAGTTGCTGGGGAATATAATAATGTTAATGTGCTACACACTAATTCTAACTTGGGTTTCCTAACACTGCATCTCTGGTTTGTGGAGCTGAACATTTCCTTAAACGGCTTTTGCTTAGTCACGTCAAAAATCACTTAATCTCAGCGTGTGTACTGACATCTCAGTTTCATTAAACAGTAACTGTTTTCCACTTGATGAGCCCTGAGAATTCCTATTTTAGTTAGACTGTGAGTGAAGCCATGGAGCTGTTTTATAGCTCTTAATGTGTGTTTCACTGGAAGTTTCATAGTCGATGGCCTTTTGCAATCACAGCTTATGTAACACATCGTACAGCTGAGCGGAACTGTTGGACACTGGGATTCTGTTCATGGGTGTGGAATTCTGAATGTACATGATGGAACGCTGGTTACATTTCTGCTCTGCTTTGTTCTAAGTGAGAAAACAAAATTGTGTGGTGTTATGTAATATCTGCAGTTTTCACCCTGTGGAGTTCAAACTCCCTTAGGGAGGGGAGTGAGGCGACTTGGGGGGTGGAATTAGGGGGATCAACAGGAAGGTGCCAGAAGGTGGCGGCAGATCGTTGCAGGCCGGCCAGGAGAGCTCCTGCCTGCCCAGCCCTCGGATTGTGGGGGCTGTTTTTTGGTGGATGAGAGGCTGGACATTCCCTGGCCACGTGCACTGGGACTCAGAAACCAACCCTACCCCAACCCCTTCCTTCTCTCCGCGCCCCGCCAAATCGTTGGCTGATCCCACAGGGGGTAGCAGGGGAGGGGAGAAATTCTGCCCTGCTCAGGTGAGGCCCCCACCTGCAGAGCTGCCTCCGGCTCTGGGGACTAATATCAGAAAGATGTGGAGCTGCTGGAACAAATCCAGAGGGAACCACGGAGATGCTGCGAGGGCTGCAGCCCCTCGGCTCTGGATCTGGGCTGGGAGAGCTGGGGACGTTCAGCCCGGAGAAAAGAAGGCTCCAGGGAGATCTTAGAGCCCCTTCCGGCGCCTAAATGGTCTCCAAGAGAGCTGGAGAGGGCCTTTGGACAAGGACCTGGAGTGACAGGACAAAGGGGAGGGCAGGATTAAATGGGATATTGGGAAGGAATTCTTGGCTGCGAGGGTGCTGAGGCCCTGGTACAGGTTGCCCAGAGCAGCTGTGGCTGCCGCATCCCTGGCAGTGTCCAAAGCCAGATTGAATGGGGCTTGGAGCAACCTGGGATAGTGGAAGGTGTCCCTGCTCATGGCAGGGGGATGGGACTGGATGAGCTTTAAGGTCCCTTCCAACCCAAAACGTTGTAGAATTCTATGAATTTGCACTTCTGTTCACCAGTAGAGCACGCCAGGACTTCAGCTGTTTTTAAAAAAATTTCTTCCAAAGACAAGGGAATGCAATTCCATTTTCTCATCTGCTCACTTAAAATACATTTTTGGGCAAAAGGCTGTAATGAAGGTGTAAGCCCTAGTAATGAATTAACATAATTTTTAATAGGAAAGCAGCTTGCTTTTAATAAACTGCTGATTTGAAAAATTGCTTATAGTGAACAGTAAAGTATTTTTTGAAAAGTTTGAAAGAAAATCATCCTCTGCTTATTGCAGCTCCTTGGTAGTGTGTAGCTGTCACTGTCTCCAGAAAGTGTTGGCATGGAAACTTAAGGCAGGGAATACCACGTCTCTGGAAAGTTGTCACCTCTGTCTGTGTAAAATGTTCATCAAAACAACTTGGAAAATTTCCATGTGGTCTTCAGAGTGATTTCCATGTGATCTTCGGTGAGGATGTCGCCGATACGCTGTATGCCAACAGCATTAGCCAGAGGTATTTGGGACATTATTACCATTCAGCAACATAAAAACTCACAGACTGAATTCTTAGATTTTATTTGTACGTTTCAGTGTTGAACTTTGCTGTTTTACCAACATTACTGATCTAGAAATGCAGTTTTGTGTCACGTTCTAGGGACACCATGGCAATGCTCCTCTGTTTGTAGCTGCAACATGTATTCTTGAACATTTCCTTGACAGGTTGGATATATAAATAGCTGGTTTTTGTCCTGCTTAGGTACACCAGCAAAGGCAACTTCACCAGTGCAGTTTGTAAGAGCCACCACCCCCATTTTTGTGATACCCATCACTTCTATTTGCCTTTCTACTTCACAGTGCTGTGTTTTGCTGCAGTGGCACTTGAGACTTTTTTTCTTCTGCAGTCACTTAATTCTCCGTTCCCAGCTCCAGTGTGCATATCCTCATCCAAACAGGTCTTTTGTGGTTAATTTAAATTAAAACTGAAAACAAGAGGCTTGTGCCTGTTCATCTTGCAGAACCTGAGTGGTATAAAGTACATTATTCCTCTTGACTGGTCCCTGTGTTGCCTGTGTCATCCTTTAGAGGCGGCTCAGCAGCACAACAAACATCAACCCGACATTTATCAGGTCATTTTGGAGGGGCTGATACATGAAGTTTTCCTAAAAGCCTGCGTGAAACAATGTAAAAGAAGCATGTTCAGCTCCTGGAGGGAAAATAATCCGGTTTTTGCCAGAGGTTGCCTAAAGCGTCCTTACTATTACTTTATTCTTCTGCTTTCTAATGCACCCCATTCTCTATGTGAATTTCTGTAATTTTTCCTCTGCCCACTATTTTGTTTTGACTTTCCTCTGTTTTCCCCAGGCAATCGTATGAATCTTCAATTTAGTCATCTTGCTCTCAGAGTATAGTCCAGCCTCTAAGCTTTTAGTATTGAGATTAACCCCTCAATATCAGGTATCCTCAATAGCAGCCTTGCTTTTATTTTGTCTTTAAACTGAGTTGATATTTATTGTAAAAGGGTTTATGAGCTTTTAAAATTTTAAACATGAAGAGGGAAAGATCAGTGAGTAAATAAAGTCTGTAATTCTACGTCCAGAACAGATTTTCACGTATCGCCAAGTTTTTCCAACATGCAGTGCTCTGAAGGTAGCTAATGACCGTATTCATATGCCTCAGTGAAATATGAGTGTATTGATCTGCGTAAGTGAAATATGGTGGGATTGCTGAAGTACAGATTTGGCTTTGACAAGGAGATGGATGGACCGTTTTAGCAGCAAAACATTTTTTTAATGTTGAGAAACTGTCTTGTCTACAAAGAATAAAGTAATTTGTAGTAACAAATGGAAAATACTGTTCTTGCTGGAAGTTACCCCATTTGTTTCCATTTTCCGTGACATATTTTGCTCATTATGCTGCAGGAAACAAATCCAGAGTTTTATCAGGAGCAGTTCATGCTGGTAAAATTGAGGGAGTTGAGGTGGGGGCTGCAGAGTTGCTGTGCATTCCTGGGAAGAGGTTGGGTGGAGAACCGCATTAGTGGGAATTGCTGTCGTTTGTGTAACTGCTGGGCAGCCACGAGGACAATGCTGAGGTGTTACCCAACACTGTAAAATGCTTTCTGTGTGTTTGGAAGTAATTTTTAAATAAATGACAGTGTTAAAGCAAGTGAGAAGTTGACTTCATTTCGAGCTCAGGGCTTGTGTTTGGCACAGGATGTGCTGCCTGTTTGGAGGGTGTGCTGGGCTTCTTCTGTCCTTGCTTGAGGGCTTAAGGTGGTTTTGTGTGTGTTTTGGTTAATCTGTGGACATCACCAACCTCTCTGAAGGGCTGATAGGTAATCTTGGTTCCACTTTGAAATACTCCTTATTGTGCCATGGTTTTGTTTGGAGGGAAGAGGGTGCAGATTGAAATTCTGTTTGCTGTTGTTGAGTGGTGGTTGCTGAGGTCACGTTTGAGAGTTGAGTACAAGGTGTGAAATGTCCTCACCTTGGCTAAAAGGGAAGGGAAAGTATAAACTTGCCACAACCGAAACATGCAGCCAACTTTGAAGAAGTGACACATGGTTGGGACAACCTGGTTAGTGGGAGGAGGGATTTGATGCTTTGGGATTTTTTCCAAATTTGACATATATGTAAGTACAGTAATTGGTTGACGATGTAGATGAGCGGGCCTTGTATGAGGACTGCTGTGGGTCTGTGACCTGTTTGAGGCGGTCTCCGCAGCAGCTTTGAGCTCACAGGCTTCAAAGGCTCCTGTCAGAAATGCTTCTGGGGCAGGTTTATGCGTTTCATAACCTGTTGGTGATGTAATTTAACAGGAGCAGTTGTCTGTTCCAGCCTTTGTCCCTGCTGTTGTGTTACACCAGCATCTGCCTGCTGCCGCCCCATCTCCTGCTCTGGGTTTGGAGAGAAAGGTTGAGCTTTTTCCCTAAAGCCCTGAGTGTTCTGCTGTAGTACATAACTTAAATTTACCAAGGTCACTGAACCCTATTTAATGTGCTTTCTGGGAGGCTGACAGGGTACAAAAGATTGGTTTGTACCCTCCTGTCAGAAGGATGAGGCAGTAATACAAGAGCTCAGTTATTTGTGTGCTGAAGGGGCAGTGGTTCTGCAGTGATGTGACAGATTCACTAATGATACCTGACAGAAGTATTGCAAAGGAGTAATTGTAGAAAACCCCAACTCTCTTCTATTATACAATGTTTTTAAGAAAGAAATATTTTCTTTTTATAACCTGGAGAATGCAGGTTCTCATGTGACAAAATTTTGAGCTCAGGTGTCTAGTGAGTAGGTGTAAGTTGAATGGAAACTGCTTCAAAGTACAGTGAAATAGTTTCCTGTCTGTAGAGACTTTGAATTTTGGTAATAGGCTTTGTATTTTAATACTTTATATTGATTTTCAAACAATTCCACAATATTGTCACTGTCTTGTTTGGGAGATGGGGGGGGGTGGATGGGTGTTAGTCAGCTCTGCTTAAAATCACTGTGCCAGAAGAAATTCTTCCCTGTGAGGGTGGGGAGGCCCTGGCACAGGTTGCCCAGAGAAGCTGTGGCTGTCCCATCCCTGGAAGCATTCAAGGCCGGTTTGAATGGCGCTTAGAGCAACCTGGTCTAGTGGAAGGTGTTCCTGCCCTTGGCAGGGATTGAAACAAGATGAGCTTTAAGGTTCCTGTCCGACACAAGCCATTCTGGGATTTGATGGCACAAAATGTTTTTTTCCGTCAAGGTTGTTGTATTTAAAACAACCCAACTCTTACAACCGCTTGCTTTTTCTGAAACTTCTATAGCAGCAAAACACAATTCTTGTTGTTTGATCCTGCTTTATGAGTTATTCTAATTTGTTCTTTTTTCATTTTAAGGAAAAGTCATCAACAAGGACTTGCGCCACTACCTGAGCCTTCAGTTCCAGAAGGGCTCAATAGACCACAAACTCCAGCAAGTGATCAGAGACAATCTCTATTTGAGAACCATCCCTTGTAAGTATGTAAAGATCAGCCTCATTTGATCTGTTCCTGATAACTCCCACATCATTTGTGAGCTCGAAATGCCTTCTCTCTTCATCTGATCTAGAGTTTTACCTTGCAGCAGGGACTTCTGGCTTTGCTGCAATGGTTTCGCACCTGAAGTTGCCATGAATTGGTACAGCCAGTATGGACTGAAAACCAGCAAGAATTTGAGAATTCAAAGCTCAGATTGTTTCAGTAATATCTGTGCATTGCTCTTCACAAGTTCATCAGTAGTTGTTGTTAGAATGATTGCAGCCAGCACAAGAAATAAGTCTTTCTCAGCATGATCGAGCAGTGCAAAAACATCCTGATTTTTGTCAATGTGTTTGGTTTCTTTTTTCTTGACAAAGAGCAAACTGAGACCCTGAGTGTCAAGTGCATTAGGCAGAGGAGGGCAGCTGGAAGGAGGGTGGCAGGAGGGGTTGGGTGCAGAAGGGGGGGCAGTGGCAGAAGGTACAGGCAAACTGTTTGCTTATCCTGAGAAGACTGATTAAAATGGCTCTCTGCTGACTTTCATTGACATATTCATTGCACTAAAAACTGTCAGCTAATGTTTTTGTATCTACAGGAATTCTGCTCTGTTCTCTCTGAGCACACCCGAGAGTTTGTGGCTTTCTTAAACTGCATTTCACTATTATTAGCTTTTATTTACTAGCTCTTGTTCATGCTGCTGCCTGAAAAAATTGGCACGTGCCTTTAAAATGCTATTAGGTAGTAGGCCGGTATAGAATGGTAATGAATCAGTGCGGTCCTTTCAGGAGAGTTTTAATTAAGCTGTTGTAACTATGGGAGGCCTCTTTTCATAGACAAAACACTTTGAGAACCTCTGCATTAACACAGCAATTTACTGATGAAGCTTACCTACAGCCAGGGGTTGGAATGTGGCTGAATTACGCTCTGAACGGTAGATTAAAAAATAAGTTTTGTACCTAGTTATGGATTTGGTGGCCCAAAAATCAAATGTGCTTAGTCATGATGACCTCATTGCAAATTAGAGAGTTGGTGCTGGTGGAAGCAGGGAAAGATGCAGCACCATTACAGCTGGGTTAAAATAAAATACCACAGCTGTTCCCAGAAACCCAGACTGGCCCAGGCATCGTCAGCTGCCACAAAAGTTGTTTTTAGATCACTGACCATAAGAAAGATTTCTCTCTTAATTACCACCTCACTCAACTTTTTCTCTCCTCCTCCCTCAATACCAGAACTGTCATTCCTACGTAATTTACTGGCTCAGTTTTTATACGTTATTGTTCACTTGCTCACCAGTTGTTCTAACTCTTACTGGAGTGACATCATCTTTGTATAAAGATTTGAAAGTACATTGTTTTTATTGAACTGTACAGCAGGCAGCATTTGGTAACAGGCAGCACTTAAGTATCTTACAAGATTGTTTTCTCTGTCTTCGCAGGTACTACAAGGGCTCCCAGAGATGGGGAGGTCCCTGGGGTAGACTATAATTTCATTCCTGTTGAGCAGTTTAAAGCGCTGGAAGAAAGTGGAGCCTTACTGGAAAGTGGAACGTATGATGGTACGTCGGTGATGTTTAATGGAATGGGAATAAAGACCCAGTACTTGTGTCCAGGATCTTAGTCCAGGTGCAGCTCCTTGTGGTGCCAGTTTTCCTGCTCACTTGATGGTCATGATAGTAGTAGAGAGACAGTAGCGAGTCTGTTTTTGGGTTACTGTGAAGAGGAAGAGCGATCTTGTTTTAA
The DNA here is from genome assembly GCA_026261815.1 of Monarcha castaneiventris obscurior. Lineage (NCBI taxonomy): Eukaryota > Metazoa > Chordata > Aves > Passeriformes > Monarchidae > Monarcha > Monarcha castaneiventris. The sequence continues at coordinate 1,089,066 of JAMPIT010000451.1, forward strand.
AGCTCTCTGATAAACCAGAGATTGTTGTTGCAACCATTCTTAATCCTACCTGATTATTTTCACTGTTGCAATTTTGGGAAGCATTCTGAAAAGGTTTGTCTGTGCCTGGTACAAATTTAAGAGAATTTAGGCAATTCTGTGTAAACCTCAGAGAACAGAGCCATGTTCTCCTCTCAGGTGTGCTTTAAAAGGACAGAAGGCGAGAGAAATTCTGACCCAGCAGGGAAACAAAAGCATTTATCAATGAAAAATTGAACAGCTCTAGACCAGACTGTCCAATTCTATAGCAAAATTGAGTTTGTTAAATGTGGTGAGGAAGAACATTGTAATGAAGGTAGTGAAAAAAGAAAAGAAGATGTCAAAAGTAGACAATCCTGTGAAAGGCTGTGTGCCTCTTGTTTTCCGTATCCCACGCTATCTGTTAGTATTGTCCCGTCTGAGGAAATCTCCTAAGTAAATTTAGGCTAAACTAGTACTTTTTTTTTTAATCCTTAGCTGCACTTTATCTGGCTGTCCCCTCTCTGAGCCTTGCCCTTGCTTGATATTTGCAGAAGGGTTTTCTTTCTTTTACTTTATTTACATGGTCAAAACCATATCCAGGCACCAAAAGTTACCCCAGCAGGAATTCTGGGAAGCTTCCTTGCTTTGTGCTCAATTCCCTAATAAAAATCACATGAGCAGTCAGAAGAGCGGTCAATTGCTGAAATTCTTTTGCAGAAAACAGCAGATGATTCCTTTGTGCTTTAGATTAAAATACTGAAGGAAAAATCTGTTCCTTTCTTCGACGTAAAAATAATTTTTAGTTGAAGCCATATTAATATTTGCTTTGCTAGTGTATTGTCAGTAGAAAATTGCAAATGTTAAAAATCACTTACTTGTTAACTGGTTTTATGGAAATAAAGACTTTGTTTCTGCACAAACTTAATTCGCTTTTTGACCTCAGTATTTCTGTTGCTCTGTTAATTAGTATGTAGAGTAAGAATAATTGATTTTCACTCTTTTGCTCCTCTCAGCATGCTCCCTGAGTCTCTGTATGGAGTATGGGTGAATTCCAGACAAAGTAACAAATCCATCTTTTTCTTTGGAAAACTTACGGCAGGATAACAGTTTTGAGTTAACCTCTTGTTTTCGGACAACTAGTGCTTCATTGGCAAGAAGTCAGTGTATGAATAAATAGGCTTTGACTGTTGGTTGGGTTTTGGTAGTGCTGATGTCTTCTTTGAGGCTTTAAATTTTCCAAAATTTTGGTTTCCAAACCAAAACGTGTTTGTGTGTGCAGTAAAATGATAACAGCCACTGCCAGTGCATTCAGTAGTATCAGTGCTTCAGTGATCCTGATTTCTGTCTCATTTTCAGGTAATTTTTATGGTACTCCGAAGCCTCCAGCAGAGCCCAGCCCCTTTCAGCCTGATCCGGTGGATCAAGTTCTTTTTGACAATGATTTTGATACGGAGTCGCAGAGGAAAAGAACCACATCCGTCAGCAAAATGCAAAGGATGGAAAGTTCTCTCCCTGAAGAGGAGGAAGAGGAGGAAAAGGAAGCGGTTAATGGCAGCGGAGGGATAGGTTGGTTGACAAGGGGAGAAATTGCCTGGAGTACTGTATGAATGGATAAGGACTATACAAATAACATTCGGGCTTCCTTAGTTTTGGTGAAGTTTGAAGGCAGTTTCTATTCAGGCTGCTGCTTCTGCTCGATTTTGAAATGACCTTTTAAAAAGAACCAGCTGTTCTCCCAGCCAGATGTGCAATTGCATCATAAAATGCACCGCTTGGTCAAGAACATGTGGTGCTGGATATGGGCCAGTTACACGAATGGGAAGGAGAAATGTATCCATTCTTCAAATAACAGAACCCTTCACAGAGTAGAATTCATACCCTGTAAACGTTACTGTTTAATTTTGAGGCAATTACTGAATTTGTACGCGGGAGATTTTAGGGAATTGGTTGGTTTAAGGGGCAACGTTGCCTCATACTGTAAAACTTTCAGATGATTTTGCGTAGGGGAACTATCACACAGCCTAAAACCACCCGAGGTGGAACTTGTGGAGAGAAATAACGCCAAGTGTGTCGAGGCTGGAGTGGTGTCCAGCAAGACCTTTCTGGGATTGGCAGGATGCCCTTTTCCTTTTGCTGTCATGGTTACTCATCTCGAGGGGGGAAGAATTGATGGTGGAGAGGAGCTGTCACATTGCATTTGCAGCTGATCCTGTGTTTTAGTGTTTAGGACAGAGTTATACTGACCAAACGTGACCTAGTCTTGTCATCTTCAGGGCTGGCAACACCACGGAGGGACCAGCGGTCAGGCTGGTGGTTAGGCGAAGGTCACGGACATCATCATGTCACAGAGGGTACCAAGCGTAACCTCGGTTCTGAACGGTGGAGGCTTCCATTTAAAGTTTCCTGCAGGAGTTTTTGGGATCTTTTTTCTAGCTGTGACTTGTAGGAAGGTGTCGTTTATTTTACTGGCAGCTCGAGTCTTGTCTACATTTCCTTCTGATTCTTTGAGGAATATTAGTAGGACTTTTTGGGTTGTCTTATGGCATTACAAACACCATTCTCTCTGTAGAAACGGCAACAGAGCATAGTCAACTTGGATTTCTGCCATTGTTGATTTTTCAGAGTAGGCTCAGACACATAATACAAGGTTAATTCTGTTTGGCAGGGGAAGAGCAGAGTTCAGTGTTTTCATGTCAGCTTTTCAAAGTTCACAGCTGGAAAAAAAAAGTGAAAAAAATGCACATCACATACGGGAATGTGTTTGACATCCACTTGTAGCCAGATTAAGAGGGTGGTTCTTTGTGAGAAACAACATAAGCATCTGACAAACACTTTCCCTGAACAACTGCAGAAAACAAAGAAAAACATTCAGATTCTCCTGACTGGATGAAACCTGTTCCCAGCTACAATCAGACAAGCAGCAACATGGACTTCAGAAATTATTTGTCGAGGGATGAGACGCTAGAACCGCTACCCAAGAACTGGGAAATGGCCTACACGGACACTGGCATGATCTACTTTATCGAGTGAGTAACTCTCTCCTTGGAGGAGAGAAGTGCTGGTGGCTGCAGCGTGGAAGGCTGCGCTTGCACCTCTCTTCTGCTCTTGCTGCTTCTGTTTCTTTATGAAATTTAATATATTCCTACCGTTACATTCCTTACTCATAGTCCTCAACGTTGCACGCTCGGTACAGTTGCCATCGTGCAGGAAAACCGTACGGTTCCACCTGCAAAGTCAGTTTTTTTGTTCTGAGGTCTGTATCTCACAAGTACAGCACTGGCCGGGTATTGCTAAGTGAAGTATAACATGGAAACCTTGTCTATGTCAAATTTCTCTGAAATTTGAGACTTTGTTTATTTTTTCTTTTCTGCTTGTGTTCCTTGGCTGGGAATGGATGTTTCAAAGTACAAATAGCCCAGATGAACGCCCAGGATAGGAAAGTAGCTCATGTGTGCACGTGTAAAACTGCCTCATTTATGAGTTCTAAGGCCAAAATGAAACAGAAACCTTCCTGAGACTTTCGCTTATGAGGAGGCTAAAAATATTTTTTTCCTATCAGGTAGAAACAGCTGCTGTTCTCATATGAGCTTCTGGGGGCTGGGGAGAGGGTCTGTGCCTCTAACACTTCCCATGTGTCCTGGAGAGTCTCCAATGTGCGGGTGCCTTTTCTTTTTAGTATTTTATGATGTGATTGAGGCACAAATGAAGGTTGTGTTATCTGAAGTGTACAGTTTCCCTACAACAGTAAATACTTAAAGCAAATTTTTTCAGTGTGAGGGAGTTCTCTTACTGGCACGTGTTCTGCTCCACAGTCACAACACCAAGACAACCACATGGCTTGACCCCCGGCTCTGTAAGAAGGCCAAAGCTCCTGAAGATTGTGAAGATGGAGGTGAGATGTTCAGAATGCATTTCTCACCTGTCGCTGATAAATGTCTGAGTTTTTCCCAGCTGGATACAATCCACTACTGCTGTGGTAGAAGTTTCTCCCTGGTAGATGTGACTCTCAAGCTGGCAGTGTAGTGCTCAGTGTCCCCTGCTTGGTGGCAGTAGGAATTTACGTAAGACTGGGGAAAATCCATGGTGTATTTTCCCTGGAGTAGTAGAATCTGGCTGAATGGAAGGTTTATCTGCGTTCCTGAGCGGAATATGAGATGTTTTGTTCCAATAAGTGTCATTCTTAAGGAGAGAGCTGCACGTGAGCGATGATCTCACTGGAAACTGTTGTATAGGTGGAATATGGCAGAAGGAGAAAGTCCATAAGTAACAGGATATAGAAATAACAAAGAAGGTATGGCAAAATACATACTGCTAATGATAACTATTGCGTGTGACATAGTATCTGAATGCAGAAGCTAAGGGAACAATCCAACCGCTTTCAATTCCTTCAAGACTTCAGGTCAGTAGCCTGCAGGCAATTCCTGCAGCCATTTCCTACACAGCTGGGCAATTTAGTCTGCTAGAAAAGAGTATCAGATAGCTCTGTCTTCAGCAAATGCCTGACACGTTCCAAACGCTGAAGCAGGCTCAGAATGACCTGTCATCCTCCAAAATTGCCCAGCCTAACAGCCATGTATCCATAGTGAAGCCAGCTGGAACAGTGGCTGCGTACTGCTGCTTATTAAACATATGTGCTTCTCACCACAGGATAAAAAGAGCACTTTAAACAGAGATGCAGAATATCCAAATGAACAATACTTAAATTATTAGACCCACTGGGTCTTTTGTCAGACCCCGTGGAGCGATGCTGGTATTAGTAATTGGTAGCATGCTGTCATATGCTAGGGAAGTTCCTGTTACTGTCAGTCAGGGCAGCCTCAAACAAGATTGCAGGGCAGATTTGTCCTTAAAATGTCTGGCTAACTGACTGTATTCATTATTCTAATATTTAAATTTCCGTGGTCAAGATAACTAGAACAGTAAACTTGAATAATCTGACCTCTGTGGTAACTGCTTATCACCTCCAGTCAGTCATGAGCTGCTGGTGCCCTCTTACCAGACGCCAAGTTTGCCATAAAAAGGAGCTTTTGCATGTAACTTCCGGTACAAACAAGTCTTTAAGTTTACTATATGTTTAAAGTGGTGTGATTTCATTGAATACAAGACTCATCATTTCGTGGAAGCAAGAGTAAGAGTTACAGGGCTTCAGATTCCCTGGAACAGGCTGATACCTTTCATCAGGGAAGAAATGGGACCTGTATTTTCCTCATATTTTTCACGAGTCTAGGTGTTCTTTAATGAAGACTCTGGTATTTGCAGATAGTTTTCCCCTGTAATGGAAAACTTGGTCTTTCTGATTGCAGAACTTCCTTACGGATGGGAAAAAATAGAAGACCCTCAATATGGGACATACTACGTTGAGTAAGTGCTAATTATTGATTTGGCATACTTATAGATTGAGCAGGAAATTCCGAAGTGCCCGATACCCAGTAAGTAGAGGTTGTAATGCAGTGAAAGTCCAGGCTGGACAGGGCTTAGAGCAGCCTGGTCCAGGGGAAGATATCCCTGCTCATGGCAAGGGGTGGAACTGGATGGGCTTTAAGGTTCCTTCCGGTCCAAATCATTCTGTGATTCTGTGAAAGTATTAAATATATCCAGGAAAAACAGTTCTGGGGGCAGTGAACTCCCGGCAGAAACTTCTGGCAGCACTGGCATGTGGGAAAATCCACCGTGTGGCCTTAAAGACTCAGTGGAGTGTTTTTCATTCAGGGAAGAAAAGCAAGTAGCAACCAAAATAATTTATAAATGGAAATGAGCTGATGTCATTTTTCTTAGCTTTAACAAAAACAGAGTCACTTGACTTAAGAGTGGCACCTGATAGCTTTGAAAGAGCAAAAATAACTTGCAGATCATTGCTGTCTCCAAAGAGCGAAGTCAATAACCACTAAACTGCTGCAAGAGCTCTTTCGAATCCCTTCCGGCCAGAGGAAATTAAATCTCTCCTTAACCATGGAGAAGAAAACTGGTAGAGTTGAAAATGTAGCTTCGGAGAACAAGCAAACATTTTTCACTTTGCGAAGCCAAGGTACTTGAATTGTGCTCAAATTTGTTGGTTTTCCCCTCCTCTGCTGTACTGCTCTAGCATCTACTAGGAAAAAAGTGATGCCTGAGTTTGTAAACGCTGTAGGTAGACGCGTCAAGAGAAGAAGCAGATTTGCTCAGTTCTGAACGATTACAACTCTACCTAGTGATTAAAGGGAGTAAAATTTTATCTGCCTTGAAGTAAATAAGCTGCTGAAAGAATGAACCTGCTTTCAGTATTGGTTATGAGAGGGTTTTGTTCATTCCTCCAGAGCATTCATCTGAGATTTTAAAAAAAAAAATAGTGTTTGTAGATGTATTTTTTGGGGTCGTCTTTGTTGAGAAATAGTCAGAATGTTTTCTGTTGAAATCTTGACCTACCTTTTGTATGCCTGCAGTCATATTAACCAGAAAACTCAGTTTGAAAATCCAGTATTGGAAGCCAAAAGGAAGAAACAGCTAGGACAGACTGACGCTGGGCCTTCCAAACCAGGTATCACTGAATATTGTGTTCTTTGTCACATATGTCTTTATCTGCAGGTATGCTTTACAAAAACCCAGTTCTGGAATTCATCAAGGCATCAGCCTTGTCTTTTTGCTAGCCATTACAGTGTTACCCTCCCAGACCTTTATGGTTTTTTGAAGGACTTTTTCATGTTAAAATTGAACCGAGGCACTGAGACTGCTTTTAAATCATTTTGATTACTCCGAGGCTGGTTGTCATAAGCAGCTTTGGAATATGTGGAGGGTTAGAAGAGCCATCTGGAAGGTGCAGGTGAAACTACACCTGGAGTTTTTATGCTTTTCATCTACTTTAAGCTTGGTGGTATTCAAGGATTAAAACTGGGAATTCGAGGTGGGAGGTTCGCATACAGCTCTGTTGCAATCTGTTCAAAAAGCCTCTTTAACTTTTCTGTTCTCTGAATTCAGCTGGAACATGAGTGGAGCACTTTCCTGTCTGTTTGCCTTATTCCTTAAGAGTGCTTCAGAGACTGACCAACAATAAGCAAATTGTTAACCTTTGTGGCACCTTAAAAACAAGCAAAAAACTTGCTGGAACTAACCCTGGTTTCCTGCCTTCCTGTCTCTGTATTCCATAATTCCAAAGGACCAGGGAGGTCTGTCTTCACTCGAGATCCATCCCAGCTTACTGGAGCACTTATAAGGACATCCCTGAAAAAAAGTACCATGGGATTTGGCTTTACCATCATCGGAGGGGACAGGCCGGATGAGTTTCTCCAGGTGAAGAATGTGCTAAAAGATGGACCCGCTGCACAAGATGGGAGAATTGCTCCAGGTCAAGTATTATTTCCCTAAACTTCCATTTCGTGGGGTGCTTTGGAGAACGCAGCTCGAGGCACAGGAGGTTGGATGACTCCATCCACATCATCACTAAATTAAATATTTTCAGATTTGTGAAAGATCTGTGCAGAGCAGTGCTTGAAAAGGAAAAGAAGCAACGTTCTAGATAAAAATCAACTTTAAGGGCACTTCTGAAGGTTTCAGTACTTCTGCTTTAGCAAAGATGCTCGTCTTCATGTTTATTCACGGAATGGTTTCCGTCTCTGTATGTAAAGTAAATATAGTGTGTTTGAATCCTGGTCTGTTCTGCCTTGTTGCTGCCAAAAACCATTTACTGACACCAGTTACTAAAACTGCAAAAAACCCACAGCGGACATGAGGAAGCAAAGTCGTGTAAGCTGGACAAGTGAGGAGAGAAGAGGGATCCTGCAATCCATGAAGACGTGCACATTTTTTCATGGTTATTACATGTGTAATTAAGTTATCTATAACCTTACTGCAACCTGTGGTTTGCATATTAGAAAAGGCAAAATGCTTCTTTACGTATAACGTAAACTCTTACTCTTCAGATGAGTAAAAGAATTCATACTTTGAATGATTTAATACTGTTTACTTATGAAATGAATCAATTTGCTGTTTTGTTGCTGATGTGTTGTTTGAACTTGTTTGTATGTGGCTCATTTTCCACCTCTGCAAAAATGAAAACAATCCTGCAGAACTGTTGGAATGAAAAGATGTGCAAATGTTCTGGTCATAGATCGTGGAATAAGAGAGATCCTGTGTTACCGATGCCTGGGCATTAAAGGGACCGGACAGTTTGCAGGGCATGTGCCGCCCATGCAAAGTTTCACATCAAAATCATGGAAACACAAAACGAGGTTTTGGGATCGGAAGTGCGCATCGCTTCATTTTGAAAATGTATTGTTAGCCACGTGTGGCAGCAGCGTAAGAGTATGGAGCGTGTGTGTGTGTGCAATCCTAGCTTAAGTTCAGCCGGTCCTAAAATAAACACAGGGCCAAAAAAATCCGATTTATTCTGCATTGGGTTTAGGATGCTGTGCAATATGAATTAAAGTAGAAGACATCTGCTTGCTGTAGTGTGCGTGCTCTGCCTCATCTCCCGTGGCTGTACAGTATAATTTTTTAAATCTGCTGCAGATTAAACTTTATATGTTTAGCACACTGTGTCCTGATATGAAATAGAATAAATGCAAAGAGGAAATCCTTTATGCTTTTTGGCAATATTAGCTATGAGGTAATATCCCAGCCACTAGTTAGTACTTTGAAGACAGCACTGTGATTTCCTCAAGGTAGGCTTTTATTGAAGGTTTCGCTTCTGTTTCTGACACTGTCGAACTTTTCTTTTGTAACAGGCGATGTCATCGTGGACATAAATGGAAGTTGTGTACTTGGCCATACCCACGCAGATGTTGTCCAGATGTTTCAGCTCATTCCCGTCAATCAGTATGTGAACATGACTTTGTGTCGCGGGTACCCTCTTCCTGACGACAATGAAGACCCCGTGGTGGATATCGTGACAGCCACGCCTGTCATTAATGGCCCGCCGGTGGCCAAGGGAGATGCTTCCGTGTCCAGCCAAGATTTAGTAGCGGGAACAGTTGTGTTGGACCAGAATGGGAAAATGTTGGTCAACGGTCGCCTGAACGGCCCTTCCATGGATTCAGCAGAGCAGAGGGTTTCCTTTGCCTCCTCAGGAGGCTCTCAGCCGGAGCTGGTCACCATCCCTCTGGTCAAAGGGCCTAAAGGCTTTGGGTTTGCCATTGCAGACAGTCCCACAGGCCAGAAGGTGAAGATGATTTTGGACAGCCAGTGGTGCCAAGGCCTACAGAAAGGGGATGTCATCAAGGAGATTTGCCACCAGAATGTGCAGAGCTTGACCCACTTGCAGGTGGTGGAGGTGCTCAAGCAGTTTCCAGTAGGAGCAGAGGTGCCCCTGCTTATCTTAAGAGGAGGTACAGACAAATTTGCAGTTGACATGTTGGTTATAAGCTTTTCAAAGTCCCTTTTTAGTGTGATATCTAAATCTGTCTGGTCTTGACAGCTAAGCAGCAGCTCATTATATCTCTGAGCCATTATGTTCTAAGTTTAATTTATACCCCTGACTGTTTAGGGTGAAAGCGTGTTGCTGGGATTTTGTTTGGGGTTTTAGTTAGGTTTTTCTTGGGTTTTTTTTCCTCAAAAATTATACAGCGATATGTTTATGCACTGTCCCTTCCAAGTCTCTGGGGAGTGCTAAAGCAAACACGTGGTCTCCAGCATAACGCAAAGCATTTGATGGACTGAGTTTTGTGAGGTTCTCCAAATGTATTCCAGTAACCGTGTTTGTAATGAACAGGGGATTGCAGAAGACAGGAAGGAGCATTAGCGAAGAGGTGGGGCTGATCACTGGGAATAGCAGAAAAATTCCGATTTTTCATTTGCATATTCATACCTCTTCCTTGATTGTCAGTCACAGACCAGAATTCATCTTCTCCCCAAAATGTGCAGTAGATAGTGTGTGTCTTTCAGAGGAAGCTGCGTGGATTATGAAGCAGCTCGTGGCTGCTCAGTGTCCCTTCAGGCTTTATTGTAACCCTGACTTCAGCCACTGGCATTTGCAAAAATCTCCAGATCTTTTTCTGTACAAATGCTGCTATTCCTTAATCAGCTAAGGAAATAATAAGATTTCTTTGTGGCAAGTGAAATTCCTTCAGACAAATTCATAAGTCTCCTTATCCCATGAACTGCGGGATGACTTGGTTGACCAGTTTCTAGCAATGAGAGAAATAGATATTTCTCATTGTTGTACAGCTTTCAGTTCTAATTGAAACTTCTCTAAAGTGATGGTTTTGGTCACTTTGCCATTTAAAAGCAGAGTCAATCAGCCCCTATTATATTCACCCCAGGAGCAGCTGATTGTATTGCTGTAATGTTGTTGAAGCTTTTTGTAACCTGCTGTCAAAATGACTCTCTATTTTTTTCAGGTCCACCCTCACCTACTAAAGCTGCCAAAGGGGTGAGTATCAGTGACGTATTTAACTTGGTTTCTGACCCGCTCTGTAATCTCATTTCCTCTGGATTTTAGTCCCTGCGATAACCTGCAAGATGGTTTAGCAAAACCACGTCTAGTTGGTAGGCATACATTCTTTGTCTAAGTAGCTGCTGTCAGAGTACCCATTAAAAGGGAAACAAAATACAGTATCTGCTTTTTTCATTGCTAATTATTAAAGTGAAATGGGATTTCTAAAGGAAGTTTGTGTTCCTTTGATTCTTCTCAGTCCTCCCATAGAATTAATGGGCTGGTTAGTGCTGCCTTCTGAAAATGCTTATCTTTGGGTCCATATTTTCAGCTACTCTCTGTGAAGCTATACATTCCTAGCTCGATACGCATTACTCTTGGAAGTTTGATTTCTGGGGGCATCTTTAATATCTATTAGCTTGGTAAAGAATCCTTGGTCTTAATGAAACAACCTCTGATTTAATAACGCTGACATTAATGCCTATGTTTGTCATGAAGGTTTCTGTTGTAAATTAGGCCAGTTGAACACAGATCCTTCTATAAAACGCTTCTTGTACAGAAAAAATCAGGGCAATTTAGGAAAACCCTGTTACCAGAACGTAGATGTAACTTCTCTTTCTGTCTTTATTCTGCTGTTTGAGCGCAACCTTAGTTGTATCCCAGCAGTGGCATGACACAAGCGCGCGTGTTCAGCACGCTCAGAGCAGACTGTGTTCAATAAGATCTTCGTATTCTGCTCCTTGCAAGCGTCCAGCTGCCCACACTGAATAAATCAGAGCAGAAATCCCTGCAGTTGGAGGACACTGGCCCTGTCAGCATGGATCCCATGGCAATGTGCTAAAAATAGTTTGGACTTGGGGACTGGCATTCTGTTCCAGCACACACGCAGGAGCAGCAGCCCACAGAGCGCTTGATGCTCAGTGGCATTAAGCAACGTGGCAAAGTAATTCACTTAAAAAGGGCAAGTTCTTGTGTTTATAAACATACAAGAAGTGTCAAACTGCTGGATGGCTCTGGGCAGTTTCTTCTGCTCTCGGTGAAAGGGCAGATCTACGTCCGTTCTGTTCCTGCTGTGGTTCAGCATGCACTGCCACGTGCCAGTTTTCCAGGCTGGGTTTCAGCCCAGGAGAAGTATTTAGAGTTATTTTAGTGCATAATTGATTGGGAATTTAGATGAGAGACCACAAGGATGTTTGGTGTCCTTTCCTCACGAACAGGAGTGCTGCAGCTATCGGATCATGAAAAGGCAAATAGCGAGTTGTAAATGCCTCACACTACCCAGTGTCATTCTGTCTTGTATGTGTATTGCTCCAGGAAACATGCTGGGAGCACCTCTGGTGCTTGTGGGGAGAAGCTTGGCAGAGGGCAGGAGGCAGTGCCTGTGGAGCAGCGGGTGCCCATGGTGCTGGACTGTGGTCCAGAGCCTTGCAGGTGCCTGACAAGGATTCGGTGTCTTCTCCAAATGCCATCGGTCCTTTATGCCCCACTTCATCCCATTTGTTGGTAACCACCAGCATCTGCCCAGCTTCACTCCTCTCTGAGCATCAGTCACTTCAAACCCTTTCCAAGCCCAGTAGAAACCCTTTCCAAATCCCTTCCAGTAGAAATTCACGTACCAGCGAGGCAGACTGCAGTACTCTGGTCAGACACATCCACTGGAAAAGTTGTAATTTTGTTCCCTTATTCACGTGTTTTTCTTCTGCGTGGCGTTCATTGTCTTTGCACCCACAAGCGTAGGCATGCCTTGATTTAATACGGATTTTGTGTCTGCGGGCTGTTTCAGAAGGACAAGCAGGACAGTTCAGGGAGTTTGGAAGCTGTCAACAATACCATTCCGCAGCCGATGCCCTTCCCACCCTCTGCTGTGCGACCAGGCTCTCCTAAACTGGACCCTTCCGAAGTCTACCTGAAGTCTAAGACACTTTATGAGGACAAACGTAAGTACATCATCTTCAACTTGAAAATACTCAATTAAGAAGGAATTTCTTCTTCTGTTGTACGTGCAGTAAAACTACTGAGACTTTGTTGCTAAGTTTGTTAGCCTGCCGTGGATAAAACATTTCAAGTAATGCATAATTCAGCCAGCAGTTAGAAAAACAAAAAAGATAAAATATGTTTCAACCATATTTTCAATAAAACAGTTAATTGCAGAAATAATCTCAAGGATGATTCTGAAGTAAACTGGAGCAGACCTGCTCATTTCAGAGGTTATAAAAGTGGCTCTGAGTTGTGTCACAGACTGGCTTTTATCCTGGTCTAGAGCAAAAATGTAGTTGTGATTTCTGCTCTGAAAATTAATGATACCATTTTGGAAAGAGAATACCACTGTATTTCTGGTTACTGTGTTCTGTCACTAGAAGACTCCAGAGTGTACCACCAAAGCATAATCCTTCAATAATCGAGGATAGCTCCTTACATGTTTTGAAATACTGTTTTTTTTTTCTTAGCTCCAAACACAAGAGATTTAGATGTTTTCCTGAGAAAACAAGAGTCAGGCTTTGGTTTCCGGGTGCTTGGAGGGGATGGACCGGATCAGCCTGTAAGTGAAACTGCTCACAGTTATCTCATAGTATTGCTGTTGGAATGATCCTGCTCTGTCATCTTCATTTCCCGTCATCCCATCCAGGCAGTTCAGTGATGGCAAAATTGATCAAATCACTACTTGCCTTTCAGAGATCAGGAATTGGTCCAGATTACCTTTATTTTTTCCCCTCTTTGTGGACTCCAGTCTCCAAGGTTCTGCGCCCTTCCCGCTACCGAGCCCGTAGCCCGTGGCCACAGTTTTTTGTCGGGCTGAGGACACTGGTCGTGTTTCTACAGCAGTCTTTGTGTCTCGAAGCCCTCGGAAGGGCCCTGCTGGTGCCCAGCCTTTGCCCATTGCCACCTAGTCCCAGCGGTGGCCTTGGCACAGGACGTGCCTGGATTGAATGATTGGCGTGCTGTGCACAGCAGCGCATCCTGGGAGGCAGCTGAGTGGAAGGAAGCGGTTGTTCCTCCTGTCAAAATTTCATTAGGCCGCTCCTTTTCTTTCAGCCCAGTGAAGCCGGGTTTGAGATGGTGTCACACCCCTTTATTCCCTGCTTTTTAGGCATGCATTGAGTTGAAGGCAGCCGGGCAGATGCCAGCGCAGACACCCCTGGGTAGTCTGTTCTCCAAGGGCAGGTTTTAGGAGACTCCCCTCTAGTTTCAAACATGCATAAAATTCTCTCTGGGAAGAAGCACTAAGACTTGTACTGTGTATCAGGGACCTTTCTTTAAGCTGTTAAGCGGGGAGAAAAATCTCTTGGAATAGATCTGCATAGATTGTTTTCTGATTACAGTGAAGGAATTCAGTTTTTCCATTCCCAGCTGTGATCCAGTGCTAGCCTTTTCTTTTCTTTTCTTCTCCCCTCACTAACATGCATTTAAAGTAAAGAGCAAATCCAGAGAATGTTACTTCTGTTGCACTTTATAGCATTTGTGGTGTTTGGTTTCCGTAACAGGCGTAGGTGTTAGGAAGCGTGGAGCTGATGTCTTGAGCGCTGTGTCCTGATGAGCTGCCCACCGTTGCCTAACCTCCAGTAGTACTAGCCGCAGTTTTCCTTAATCTTCCACTGAATCTGAAAGTGATTCTGGCATATGAAAGAGCGCGGTGTTCTTATCTGTGTGCTATTTAGTAGCGCTTTTAGAGGTGGGGGTAGGCAGAACTGATGATGTTGGAATTCATTATCTAATCACCAAAAACTGAGCACCGAGGCAACTTGAAGTGTGGAACCGTCTATAAGCAGCTTCTCAGAAATAAATTTGAGTTCTTTCAAAAACTTTTATTTCTTCCCCAATCATTCTGCCTCAGTCTTGGTAAAAAAAATAAAGCAGATTGAATGACAGAGGCTTTTGTGTCATTAATATCTGGGAAATCATATATATAATAAGTACAAGGCGTGTGCCCATTTCAAAAGCTGAGCTTTTTAATAAACTGACAAACATGCTCAAGAGAGCAGAACTGACAAAAATACAGATTCAAGAGCTTTGAAGTATTTACTGAATGCTTTGAGACCCCAGATTGTGTCCACTAGGTCAGTTTGTGCAGAGTACGCTTGATGGCTGCATTTCTGCTAGAGCTGAACAGTGAGATAATGTTTAAAAGAGTCTTCCCAAAAGACCTCATCTGCACAGAGTCACCCGGATTCCAACCACCATGTGTTCTGATGAGTTCACGTTCCCGTTCAAACCCCCGGACTCTGCTCACAGATTTATATCGGAGCCATAATCCCATTGGGAGCAGCGGAAAAGGACGGGAGGCTGCGTGCAGCGGATGAGCTGATGTGCATCGATGGAGTCCCCGTGAAAGGGAAGTCACACAAGCAAGTTCTGGATTTAATGACCAGCGCCGCACGCAATGGACAGGTGCTGCTCACTGTCCGGAGGAAGATCTTCTTCGGTGGTAGGTGTCTGCTTGCCCAGAAAGAGCACTTAGAGCTTGTAGTCAAACCCACTGGAGCTGCTCTGGAACTTAATTACTGCACTGGGGCTGAGCAGCCCGAGATTGAGGAGGGTCAGCTATAACTCTTAAATGGAGAAAAGCAGAATTTAATAAGCTTGAGCTCTGTTGCTCACTAACTTGCACTGCTCACACAGGCAAGGCTCTGAAAATTACGATGCGGGGGTAATTTCTTTAAACTTTTTTGCACGTAGTAGTTAGAACGGCCATTAGTGCTGTGGAAATTGCGTAATAACGCAGTCCGTTTTCTCCACGTCCGAGAATGGTTTGGGTTGGAAGGGACCTTAAAGCTCATTTTATCCCATGCCCTGCC
Source organism: Monarcha castaneiventris obscurior (assembly GCA_026261815.1). NCBI lineage: Eukaryota > Metazoa > Chordata > Aves > Passeriformes > Monarchidae > Monarcha > Monarcha castaneiventris. The sequence goes on from JAMPIT010000451.1 coordinate 1,104,201, forward strand.
ATCAGCAGGGTCACCTTCCACGTACTGTATTCTCAAGTCTTTCGGCCTCAGCCTGTAGCAAGATAAACTGTATTCAAACGAGAGCTGTTTCAGGGCAGCATCTTGAGATGCTTCAGCTTTAGATGAGTGTCCAGATCAGCAGTTTAGAGAAGATTAGTCCGTGACTCCGTGAATGCCAAAGCTGGGATGGGATTTAGAGCTGACAAGGGTCCCTCCCCTGCTCCGATTAGCAGCTGCCGTTGCCGCCTCACGCTGGCACTGACAACCGAGCTTCACGGTTGTGCTGAAGTCGCTTGGTGTGATTTGTTCCTTATTTGTTGTTTGTCCATTCCCTGCAAGGGGAAAAGCAGGCGGAGGAGGAGGAGCCACAGCCTGTCCTGACACAGAACGGCTCTCCCCGGCTGAACCGCGTGGACTCGGTCAACCAACCGTGCCCGGAGGTCTACGACGTCCGTCTGCAGCGGAAGGAGAACGAGGGATTTGGCTTTGTTATCCTCACCTCCAAGAACAAACCTCCTCCCGGGGGTAAGTGCCATGTCCTGGTGGCTCTGCCCCTGCCTGGCCTTGCTGGGGCTTCTCCAAGGGATATCTCTTCCTGTGCAGTGCCGGTGTTTCCCTCATAGCCACCTTTCACTCGCACTGGCACGGCCCAGCCGGCTGAGTCTTGGTCTGTCTTGCTTCATATTTGTGCTCTTCTTCACCCAACTGTGACATAAGTGGGGAACAGGGAATGTATATCCCACACAACCCATACCCAGGAGTGTGCACTTGTCACAGGGCAGCACTGGGGGTGTAGATATTTGTCAGGCCACAGTGATGATGCATTATCTCATTGGCATTTTAACAGAAGCGTAGTTTCAACCCTGGCTTTATATTACCTAATCGGGTAAAATTTCTTATTTTGGGGACCTGAGGAAGTAGAGTCGGCAGTATTTGGCGGAAAGCAATGCTGTTGTTACCGTCATTAGGTGTGTTTGTCTAGAAAGATCATCAAAATGAAAAAGTAGCCTGCTCCGGTATTGCAGTTGTGAGATGTGGACACGGCTCAGGCGTAGTTGTCTCTAGTTCTGCCTCTGCGTTCATCTCTGGGAAAGGAACTGAAATCAGTCTTTTTTCCTTTTACTTCTCATAAAATTTCTTCTTTTCTCCATTCTGTCTGTTCCGGCCCCATAGCTTTGGCTTCTGGAGGAGTCTGTGCAGGTCATGCTGTCACTCTGGGGGGAACCGAGGGAACCAAGCCAGAAGAGCTGGAAGAAATCTGAGACAATTATTACAAGTGCATGTTCATCTCAGAGACCAGGAAAAGGGGTCAAGTCTGTGCAGAGCTGACGTAGCACCTTGCTGGCCACGCACAGGGTCCCCGCTCAGGTCATCACCTGACCGCGAGTGAGTCCCCGGCAGGAGAAGTTTGGTATCTTTTTGAAGTGCGTTTCAGGGTTACGTTTAGTTTTCGAGAAGGAAGAGTTCGCCCGTGCATCTGAATCTCTGCATTGCACCGGATGGCCGTAACTCTCTCTTGAGCCCACGCTGTCCTTCAGGGTTGACACATGAAACGGAAAGCTACATTATATATGGCAAACTGCTCTGGAGCACCCCAGGGCCACACGTTCTCACTCATCCCTTTGCAGATGTGATCCGTTTCCTTCCCATGTTTTCCTTCAGGCACAACACCCTGTACGTGACAAGGCTGCGCTGTTGGGTTGGCACCTCCATTCACTCCCAGTGAAGCATTCCTCATTATTTGCAGGTTTGTCCTGTACTAGCAGTGCCACCCTTTGGAGCAGGAGAGGAGGGACGAACACTGATCTCTGCTCTGTAATGACTGGTGACAGGACCCAAGAGAATGGCTGGAGCTGTGCCAGGGGAGGGTTAGGTCGAATATTAGGAAAAGGTTCTTTCCCCAGAGGGTGGTGGGGCACCGAACAGGCTCCTCAGGGAAGCGGTCAGAGACCCAAGGCTGCCAGAGCTCAAGGAGCGTTTGGACAATGCCCTTCAGGCACAGGGTGGGATTTGTTCGGATTTTGCGATGTCCTCTGCAGTGCCAGGAGTTGATGATCCCTGTGGGTCCCTCCAACTCAACATACTTTGTGATTCTGTGACTGGCAGTTCTGGGTCTCCACGATGCTTATCTGATGTGCACGTGGTAGGATTCTTGCGGTTGCCCTGTGCAGAGCAGGAGCTGGACTTTGATCCTCATGGATCCCTTCCCACTCAGGATATTCCGTAATTCCGTGAATACTTAACGGTGTTGCTGTGCCTGTTCTTGTTTCCTAGTGATTCCTCACAAGATCGGGCGGGTTATCGAGGGAAGCCCGGCTGACCAGTGTGGGAAGCTGAAGGTGGGCGATCGAATCTCAGCGGTGAACAGCCAGTCCATCGTGGAGCTCTCCCATGACAGCATCGTGCAGCTCATCAAGGATGCGGGCAATGTGGTGACTCTCACGGTGGTCGCTGAGGAAGGTAAGGAAGGTGCCACCACGCTTTCAAAAGTCGGGTATTTATCGCTGCCGAAGTTTATTGGCTTAAACGGAGTATTTGAAGATGTTTGAAAATTAAGGAGAGTGAATCTTAGAATATCCTGAGTTGGGTGGAACCCACGGGGGTCATCAGCTCCTGGAAGCTGAATAAGTTGGAAGCTCATGAGTTTGCTCTGGAAGAGCTGAAGGCAGGTGGGACAGAGAGAGGGAGCTGCCGAGGTGGTTGTACCCAAAAAGAAGCTAGAAGTATTAACAACGCCATGAAGAGTGAGAGAAATTCTCATCGTGTGAGAGAAAGTGCTGCTGACGTAGAAATGTCCTGTCCAGACCTTACATTCTCCAGCCAAGGAGAAATGACCCCTCATCAGGGGGCTGCAGCAGCCACAGTGCTGCTTAGTGAGAAAATCTCTCCCCGGCTCAGGGCCCGGCTCCTGCTGCTGCAGGTGCTGCCGGAGCTCTGTTCCCAATGAAGCTGGTGCTGCCAGGATGCTCTGTCCCTCCTCTAAGGCCACAGGGACTCCTGCTTTTCGAATCTCTCAGTTTAAACCCTCAGTTTTTCCTTTCTCCCATGTTAAAACACGCAAGTTCCCTAATGCTGCATCCCTGCAGCAGAAACATGCTGCGGTTCTGCCAAACGTGCATGCTGTCTGCCAAAGCTCCCCTTTGGAAAAGGGTCACATTCCACCACATGGGAAAAAAAAGCCTTGACAGTGTTTCCCTGCAGATCTTGCACCTGCAAAATCTGCTGTGTCACCTGAGCAGCAAAGTGAGTCCTAGGGACTGCAAAGCCCCATCTTCAGAGACTGTGACTTAATGACAGCTCCCATATAACACCGCACTCACCGTGGTATTGTTTCTAAACAAAAACGTAAATACGTAAAATCCAATAATTTGGAGAGAAAAGCTGTTTTCCAGCCCTATGTTTTTTCTTGAATGCTGCTTACGGGTTTAATTAAACTCCCTATCATTATTTTGTCAGAAAGTTGGCTTTCTTCACCTTTTAAATAAGAAATACGTAGAGCCAGGCTGCGAATAAAGCCAGCAGATGATTCTCTGATTTCACGTTCGTTGCAAATATTTAACGTGCCATCTCAGCCTGTAACACAGAATTTCAAAGACTTAATGTTCTTTTTTGTTAACGCTTGAAGTAGAGAGACCTCTATAAGTTGTTATTTTTCTATTAAGATTTTTATTTTTATCAAATCTGATTCATTCCAGTTTGAAGGGACACACTTCAGAGCAGTTGCCATGGGTGATGTTTATAAAACAACCGAAGTTTGAGTTGGTTGAATTAGATCTGTTTTCGCTGCAGCTTTTAGTCATCACATCCCAAACTGGTTTGGGTTGGAAGGACCTGAAAGCCCGTTTAATTCCACTGCCTGCCATGGGCAGGAACACCTTCCACTTGTTTTCAGAATAAGTTTTCTGAATATCGTATTTTCATCCATTATTTATGCATGACCTTACATGGAGTCTGCATAAAAACCTTTCCCAGTGCCTCAGTTACAGATTTGGAGCCAAAATGTAGAGATAAAACCAGAACCTGGGGAGACTCAACAAAGGGAGGGAAAAAACCCTCAGTAGCAGGTGGTAAAACCAGAGTGAAGATCAGTCAGAAAAAAATCTGCGGCTCAGAGGAGTGGAGTTGGCATGTTTCAGATGTTGTGACAATGAAGGAGAAAGAAGCAGAACTGGTTCCACTGGAGTGGGAATATATCTCCACTTTAAAATTCCCCTTGATGTAGCTGAAGAAATAAGAGTTCAGCTCACAGCGTAGAACCCTGTGTAGTGGGGGAATCCGGCGCGGATGTGGGCGAGTCCAGGCTTCAGGCACTCCGGGAGAGAGCTGAGCCTCACAGGGCTGGTTCACACCCAGGAAAATCCAGGGTACAGCTCCAAAACCACAAAATGCCCTTTTTGCTGGAAGCTGTTGAGCCTCACAAAGCACAAACCCTGATAGAGTTTGCTGTTCCTTAGCTTTGTCCTCTGAGACTGGCAACAAAGCCTCTGCCTGGTCCCCTTCCCTCCCGCCAAGCTTTCACAGACCTGTGATCTTTGCTTTTCATGGGAATAAATGAATTCCCTTCATGCGCCAGAAGAGATTCTTTAACGTTTTTCACAAAAGCAGGAGCCTGTCAGCTTTTGTCATGTATTAGCTGGGAACACACGAGAGGAGGCTGCAGAGAGGGCTGAAGGATTTGTACAAACAGATGGCATTTTTCTTGCCTATGCTTCTAAATTAAAAATCTGAAGATAAACCAGGAGTAAACCTCTTAAAGGCATGTCATGGGAACAGCACCAAGCTGTTCTGTGGAGGGCTCGGGAGGTCTCACGTACCTGAGAAATTCAGTGTAATATGCTTTCGGTTTCCCTTCCCTTAACATTCTTGAGCACTTTTTGTATTTTAGTGAAATTTGTTGTGTTCTTAATTAAGAAATGCAGTAATGTGCTGCACCTAATGGGACTGGAACATCTCTAGTTTTGGTGCTGGGAATGATTTTTTTTTAACCCTTTCAGGGAAAAGGAGTTACTAGTTTATACTTCAGCACAAAAGTCCCTCTTGGGCCACTGCTTGCCCTTCAGGTTCTAGCTAAGAGGCAGCTTTTTGCATAGACTGTGGTTTTTTATTCTTAAGCGACAGTGTCATTTTGTATCCTGAAACATGGGGATTTCTCCAGACGTGCACTGGATTTATTGCAAAGCGCACACTTAACGGTATTTTCCGTGGAGGGGAAAATAATAGGAAGTTATCGTAAATGGTTCTATTAAAACCTTATTTTTTACTTAGCTTTTGGGAGAAGGCAAAACACTTTAAAATTCCTCTTGATTGCCTGCCAGTGAACGCCTCCCCTCAGTGTGGCTGTGGGACCAGTTCCTCACCTTGCCTGGAGCTGGGCAGTGAAAAACTCTGCTGTGCCTTAAGCGAGTTGGCAATCTCCCTCTATTTGATGGAGCCGTCACCTCCAAATCCACATTGCTCCTGCAGATCCTCATTCCCTTACCTTTACGGCAGGATATTTCTCAGATGGACATTGTTCTTCATATCTTACAAAATGTTATGATGTTGGATATCTGAACCCATTTCATGGATCTGATCAGCCCTGATCCCCTCTGGTGTTTATCAAGTTGCAAGCGGTCTAAAACCCTTCTGTTTGTGTCAGGCTCCGTACAATTGTGTTGGTTTTTCCTGAGAAAAAGCAGAGTAAAAGAACAAAAATAAGGAATAAAATTCCTAGGAGTTTATTCTGTGGAACTAATGAGCTGTTTTACTCGTGTTTCTGGCTTGGAAAATCCTCTCTCTGTTGCGGCCACGTGAGCTCGGCTCAGCCGGGTCCGAGGTGTCGCGGCTGCGGTTCCTTGGGAGCGGTAGCCCCAGCACTGGCGGTGACCGCTGTCCTGGCTGTGTATTGGCGAAGTTGTGACCGTTGATTTTGTTTGAATTTTAGAGCAACGCGGTCCTCCGTCCGGAACAAACTCGGCCAGGCAGAGCCCGGCCCCACAGCACCGACCGCTGGGATCGGCACCGATCAACCCCGACAGGTTGGGAAAAGGGGCTGGGAACGATGGGAAAAGCTTGGCCGGGGGATTAATGCGAAGGTAACATCCACGTCCTTTCACCTTTCTGCAGGGGAGCTACAGAAGGTGAAGCTGGAAAAGAAGTTTCTAGTAGTTACCGGCTGTCCTGGCCTGAGCACAAGCACGTGGCACAGCTGGATGCTGCTTCGGGTTTTGGCGGCCGTTATTCCCAGGTACAAAAGTCCATCCAGAGGGTGTGGAGACGTGGGGAATACTCATCCGTCAAGGCACTCTAATGACATTGCGGCAGAGTTCTCAAAAGCAGAACGTTAAAACATTCCTCTGTCGGATACGGGTGGAAGAGTTGCGTAGAAAAACGTACTGAAGTGTCTCACAGAATGTTTTTGCTCGTGTTTTAAATGTGATTATCTCCTTAGGGTAGTTGAACGGTCAGTATAGTTACGAAAGAAAGAGAAGATGCTTGTAGTGGAGCTACTACAGACCCTTTGGCAAAGGTTCTTCAAGAATTTTGTGCCTATCTCAGGCTTAGAAGGAAAGATGTTCTGAATGTTTAGACTTAGATTAAGACCGTTACCCTGAGACACGCCAGAGTTGGGATGAATGCAGTTTAAGCACTCAAAATACAGAAATATTGAAGTGATTTTTCTAGAAAAACAGAAGGTTAAATCTGCCTACAGGTCCTCATCTCTTTTTTTTTTTTCCTCTCTGACTTCCTGCACAGAATCCTGGCTGCTTCCCAGTGGAGTTGGAAAGGGGCCCTCGAGGGTTTGGATTCAGCCTCCGAGGAGGAAAGGAATACAACATGGGCTTATTCATCCTCCGTCTGGCTGAGGATGGGCCGGCAGTCAAGGATGGGAGAGTCCATGTGAGTTTGGCTTCTCTAACAATTTGTTGATGCAGTTGATACATTAATGTACTCAGAGTGGCAACAAACTTGGATTTTCACAAGCACGGGGTCCCAGAACAGTATCTGGGCCTCTGCCCTTCTTCCAGCTGTCCCTGTGACCGTGGGCTTTTGGATGAGAGATCCGCGAACAGCTCTGGCCATCCTAGAGGAATTGTCCACCTTGCTGGGGTTACAGTAGCATCTCTGGGTGTGAGCGGCAGCTACTCGGGGGTATTTTAGGAGCCCCAACAAGAGATTGCACAGTGGAGCAGAGAGCTGGGAGGAGAATCACTGTCCAAGTCAGTTAATTTTTAAGGAGTGTGTGTGTGTACGTTGTGCTGCTGCTGTTTCGTGCCATCTCTGAAGGTATAAACCTGATTTTTTTCCAAATATTACGTTAATTCTTGTATTTGTGTAAGGAGTTCACGCTCAGATATTGTAGTAAAAGCACGGGTGCAACAGAAGGAATGATGGCAGGTGGGACTCCGTGGCTATTGCCCAGAGCTGGATTTTCAGAGGCTGGAGCGTGGAACTGAGCCGGGCGCCCATGAGGTGCCATCCCTTGCAGTCCTCGTGCTTCCCTGCCGCTGGCACATGGCTCTGCCTCTCTTTGCACTGTGTTTGCAGAATGGGGCTGGCGCAGATGCTTGCTGTGAGGCTTAATTGGATGTGGAATTCTTAGTATTCATAACTTCTCTTACCCCGTTCTTCACGGTAATTAGCATTTTTCCCCACACGCTTGAGAGACAACACGGGTGTAGCAGTCAGTGCTGATATTTTTTCTCATAGTCCTCCTCCAAGTGGCATTACACTGAGCTCCAGGGCTTTGCTTTTTGGGCAAAGCAACCAAAAAATTGTTCAGCCCAGAGAAGAGGAGCCGGAGGTGAGACCTCACCGGGGTCCGCGGCTTCCTCCCGAGGGGCAGGACCTGGGGGAATGGCCGGAGCTGTGTCGGGGGAGATTTGGATTGGATACTGGGAAGAGGTTCTTCCCCCTGAGGGTGGTCAGGCAGTGGAACAGGCTACCCAGGGAATGGTCACAACCCCAAGGCTGCCAGAGGTCGAAGAGCGTTTGGACGACGCATTCAGGCACAGGACGGGGTTGTTGGGGTGTCCTGTGCAGAGCCAGGAGCTGGACCGGATGATCCTCGAGGGTCCCTTCCCACCGTTGGCACTAAACCCCTTCCAGTGCTGGGATGTGCCGAGTCCACGGCCCAGCCCAGAGTGCGGATGGGCTGAGCTCGCCCAGCCTGAGGTTATTCACGCTTGTCATTTCTTGTCACCAGGATGTGGTGTCACTTTCTGGCTGTACTTAACAGTGTGAGGAGGAATTTCTCATCCGGCTAGCTGAGCTGTCCCGGCGTGTCCCTGTCCCAGCCTGTCCACGAGGAGCCAGCGGTGACCTTCTTTGACAAGAGTGTCTTCAACAAAGCCCAGGCAGCCTCTTTCAGCTGCTGATGTTACACACCAGTGACATCTGTTGGCTGCTGTGCGCAGTGCCAAATAGGCTCCCGCTCCCTTTTTCCTATTTCCCTTCCCAATTTCCCCTAATAGAGAACTCTTTTTGGGGTATGGTATTCCAGCCCCTTTCCAGCAGCCAGGGAGGTTAGCGCGAGCTGAAATTACTTGCCTGGTACCTGTGAGAGTTGTTTACTGGCTCCGAGACCTCTGCACTGATCTCTCCAACCTGGAATAACAATTCCTTTTCCTACATCAGACCTGTTGGGTGGTGTTCAGCTCTGCAGTGGGTGTCGGGAAGGTGCCGTGTCCTCCCCTGGATAAGGTGACCTCAGACAGGTGTGATGTGGTTGATCCGTTGCTCCCTCCCCACCGTGATCCAGAATGAAAATACATTCAAGCACATCCTGCATCTGCCTCGTCGCTTGTAAATAAATAGAAGATGCGGTTAAGATCTCTGGAATCTTTTCCTGAGCAGACGACCTCTGTGCACCTCTGAACCCCCAGACCCCGGGGTCACATTGTGCTTGTCATCCGTGGAATGGCGTCACTAATGCCCGCTGAATTTTAGCACGAGAGGGAAAGCAGAAGCATCTGCCTCTATTATTTTTCCTTTCTAAACTAAAAACCGGTTCACGGCGTCAGAGATTCCCGAAGACTAACCCGCTGCTCTTTTCTCCTCAGGTCGGTGACCAAATTGTGGAAATTAATGGAGAACCTACCCAAGGAATCACTCACACACGAGCCATTGAGCTGATTCAGGCTGGAGGAAATAAGGTTCTGCTGCTGCTGAGACCAGGGACTGGATTAATACCAGATCACAGTACGTCGTCTGAAGGGCTTTTTGTTGTTGAGGGTCTGAGGCAGGGAAGTAAAGCGGGATGAGGAGATCCCGCTGCTTGTTCACTCCAGTAGTTGGCAGTTGTTTTTGCGACAGCCGTGCATTTATTCTTGAATTAAATTAAAATATAAATGAAAATATAAAAATAGAAAATTAAAATACCTGTTTTCAAATACGAGGAATATTTGGGGTAAAATGAACGCATGACAAGTACGTAGGAGTATTGCACAATCTGAAATTATTCCGTATTTCTTATTAGTTTCTCAGCTCTGTCCAAGCTAATCAAGTTTTTATATAAAAAACCTGCTGATTAACCCCGATTGCCTCATAATTTAAATGAAAATTGTCTGTGCTACGGTATCGTTAAAATTTCGTTTCTGTACATATTTACTTCAGGTTTTAGCCTTCTAAATTATGGAATGCTTTGTTTTTCAAAGCCAAAACTTCAGGAAGCAGGAAAGGGACAACTTTGCTCTCCAAAGGGATTCGGTTTGATTCAAGGTGATTTCTGCATCTACAACAGGAAACCGCAACTTTGTAGGCCAAAAAAAACCCCAAAAACCAGCAAAGCAAATGCTTGCAGGAGCCACAGAGTTCAGAACTGATGACTTTGGGTCTGACTCGGCCCCAAAACTGCAAGTCAGAGACTTGTGGCAGTGACAGCATTTTACAGCAAAGAACATTTCATTTCCTAAATATGCATTTTAGTCTTTGTAATCCCTGATGTTGACACCGAGGTGTTGATGATTAAACTTCCTAAATTGTAGGGTCGCTTTTTCTGATAAGGAGTTTTTCAGTCACAGTGACCGGCCCTGAACTTAGCCTTTCAAAATCCCAAACACACGGCTTGAACTACCAAATACTTTGTGCGTTCAGTCACTTACTGGCGTTCACTCAAAGGGTAAAATCTGCTCGGAACTGTCTCAATTTCTTTCCTCCCGAGAACCGGAAAAGGGTCCTGAGCATCACCGCTGGCCCTGCCGGTCACAGAAATACCCCGAGCTTGAGGGACAAACAGAATCGGACAAAAGGGAACCTCTGGAGCATGTCCAGGCTAGCCCTCTGTTTAGAGTGGGGCCTGGGATGAGGTGAAGGAAGTGGTAGAACGGGGAAGGGTTTATTGCCTCTTGCCTTGCTGTTAATCCCACATTTCTGATTGAAATCTTGCTTGCTGTACTCTGTGATTTTTTTTTTTTTTTTTTGGTATGTACTTCTGGGCTTTTTTTCTTCCTCCTTCAGGTTTGGCTCCTTCCAGTCTGTGTCCCTACGTGAAACCCGAGCAGCATTAAGGGCTTTCAGTGCTTTTCTTGGTTTTTCCTTAAAGACTTGGTAAATCTGCATGTCTTGTTTCATCTCTTCCTATTATTAAAGTGCAAAGCTATGAATAACTCCAACTTTTCACTGTTTCGGATTTCTTTAAGCGTAACAGTTTCAGTTTGTTCGGTTTTATTAAGCAATGTAGGTCAGTAATTTGAAATTTTGGTGTGTAGGCACGAAAATTGTTGTGATCGGAGACCATGTTTGCCCTGCAGGGATCCAGCATTCTGAGCGCTAGACTTTTTTTTCCAAAGTCACATCCTCGGGGTTGTTGTAGGTTGTCGAACAACACAATACCGAAATCTGGCGAAATAAAGCTTTGAGAACATGCCACTCCGTAATGCTTCTTGAATTGAACTCAGTAGTTTGCTGATTATTACTTTTTGTGTGTTTAGTCAAATCTCTTGCTGTTCGCTTTCAGGTGATTGGGATAGCTACAGTCCTGCTTCATCAAATGTAATATATGAAGAACAGACACCATTATTATCTTCATCTTCCCATCCTGCTTCCCCATCTGAAATGTGTTATTTAGCAGTACCAGGAGAAGCTTTAACCAGAGTTCAGCTGTCAGAGGAACTGGAACAAGCAGAGAACACTGTGCCTGACAAGATAAGCACTTTAACTGAAAACCAGTGTGAGAGGAAGCCTCAGTCTTCTCCCCAGAGAACAAAGAACAGATGGGAATGTCCCTCGAGTCCTGGGTTTGGAACCGCTAAAGCTAGTTCGCAAGCGGGGACCAGAAGGGACAGATCTGCCGGTGCAGCAAAGTCAGGGGTTGCTGAAGGATACCCTCACGTGGGATTCCACAGCCCCGGGAAAGGGGATCCTGAAAAAAACAATCTCTCACGTAAATCCGACAGTTCCAGGAGCGAGAGTAAAACCGCAGAAATAGGGATGAAGAATAGCGACAAAAGAGAGCGTTCCAGTGGAAATCGAGGAAGGTCAGCCAGTCCCCAGAGGCGTCTCGGCAAGCCAGGAAGCGCGGAAACGGCAGGAAGGATCCCAGGTGGAACATCCAGTGGCGACGAGGCAACCGTTGAGCAGTTGAAAGGTGAGAATGGTAAACCGGGAGTCGCCAGGAAAGAGATGAAGCAGAAGACCCCAGGAAAGACGGAAGGGTGTTCTGCAGAGCAACATTACCCAGCATTCGGTGGGAATAATCTTCCCTTCAGGGACTCCAGGAGAAATGCCTCTGAGGATGATTTACTAACCAAGTCCAGCTCAGGAGAGACAGGTTCCAGCAGGTTCAAAACCTCCAGCCTTTCCAATATCCCGCTGCTGTCCACGGAAAAACAAAGGAGGGTGGGAGAACAGGAGGCTCTTACGCTGAACAGTCACCATGGAGAGAGACACGTGGAGCTGCCCAATGAAACCAAAGATGGAACTTCCCAACCTGAGAGGAATTCTCCAGTAAGGAAAACACTGATAACTCCCGGGCCGTGGAGGGTCCCCAGTGGCTGTAAGGGCACCCCAGCAGCAGGAGTGCCTGGAAAACGGGTGTGACTTACTGACGTTTTTTAGAATGTGTCTTGATCAATTTTCCAATAAGGGTAATGTAAAGCATTAGTTCTTCTCACACAATTGTCTTTTTTTTTTTTTTTTTTTTTTTATTCCCTCAGAAACTGGTTAGAGGGGTGGAAGTATTTGATTTGTTCTTCAATTATCTAAGCTGCATGAAGGACCTTTCAGATTGCTTCAGTGAAACTCTTCCATGAGCTGCTGTCCCCGTGTCCCTTTGCAGGCCATGTCTGCTGTTCCCGGTGTTGCACTGCTGCAGCTTCCCCGAGTGTTGTGAACTCTCAACAAAGTTATTTAATGCCTCTATTGCCAACGTGATCCTGACTCACTTCCTGGTCTTGTGCCAAGCTATCTACTGTATCCAGTCAATCTAATCCTTCCCACGTGGATTCCAGTCGCAGACAAGGCGGGTTCGGGCTGAAGCGGGTGTTTTCTCTAGAGCACGTTGCACGTTTACATCAGGAAACCCACGTGTTCTTGCTGGATCGGGGAGAACACGGGCGAGTTGGTTCTGTCAGTTCCAGGCCAGCAAATGAGCTGCCGATGCTGGAATTTTTATACCCGATACAAAGCCCTGTAGCTAAATACGGTATTTGACGTAATTTTGTAATTTTGCTTTTTCTGACACAGCAAAATCGCTTTAGTTCCTCAATTCACAGGGATTCGGGTTGCAAGCATCCGTGAGAGGAAAGAAAGTCTGGGTTCTGTTGAATAACACAATTTCTTTGGTTTCACTCGTGGCACCGTGACACGCTCAGCCTCGGTGTGGAGCTGATACTGAAGTCCCGTCTTTAATTGTTTATTGCTAGTTAGGAATTGGGTTTTTTCCCCTCTGTAGAGGTAAGAACTGACCTTAGGACAGACTCAGCTGCCAGAGCAGCTTTTTCAGTGAAGTTCTTGCCTGTATATTTTAGGACTCTCCCCTATTTACTATGAATGTGTGATCGAGGAGCATCGATGACAAACAGGATGCGGGAGAACACACAGTCTGTGGTTTGGGCTGGCAGAGGTATTTTAAAGAGGGATGTTACCGCCAGAACCTACTGACACATCAGTCCCACAGCTGTAAGAACGACAGAAACGGAAGGGGTTTATTTTATTCACAGTTTTAGTGATTATTTCCTGACATCCGAGATTTTTAATGACTGCAGGAAAAGTGGTAAAAGGAGGGCCCTCGGTCCAGTTTGCAGGAGAAAGACAAGTGATTGAGCTTTACTCACTTAAAATGCAAATTAATAGGGATTCGCTCTTTGCAAGTCAGTATCTCATTTTGGCTTTGAAATGTTAAATGCTTTTAAAGGCTAACAAAGCACAGTGAGACGCTTCTGAGTGGAACGCTTCTGAGTACGGCTGACCGCTCGAACAGCTTTTAAACGAAGACTTTGGGAATTCAAAAGGCTTTAAAAAGCAGCTCTAAACCGTGCTGCTCTACGCCGGGTGAGCCATCGAGGTTTGCTGTGTAGCGTAACGCATACAAATACTCCCTGGGTGGAATACGACTGTGAAATACTTAATACTCTGAAGTAGCCTGTGTAGATACTACCCTGTGTTCTTCCCCAGAGATTGGTTTATGTTGAGCTGTGTGCACTCGGCCTGACCACTGAATACAGTGACAAATCCAGTCCTTTAATTCCAGATGAACTAGCCCTGCCATCAACTCCCCTCTATTTTTCTATATGTTAATGTGACCTGATAATGTCTTACCTGTATGTGATTTCTCCTCCCATAGACCTTGTATCTGTACTTCCGATATCAGACTTAGCCATGTGGCCTTGGAATGCTACGCAATGTATGGATGTTCCGGGTGTAAATGTTTATATATTGTACAGCACCTTTATACAGACTTCTGAGGTTCTGACTAGAGAGAGACCTGTAAATCGCTCATTATTTTTTATATAGATATTAAAAACAAACTCCAGTTCACGGCCTGTTGGTTCTGCACTGTCTAAACCAGGTTCTCAGTCGGCTTTCAGGGGCACGACCCAGGTTTTACCCACAAACACGGTGCTCCTACGGAAAACAAATGCAGTTTATTATCGCAAGTCCTCGATCCCCCGTTCAAATAACAAACGTTCAGCAAAGACTGAAAAAACATTAAATCCCGTAGAAAAAGTACTGCGATGAAGTACTTGTCCCGTAGGTTTATTTGTACATTTTGCTATATATAAGTGTCATTTCCTTCGACTATATATATATATATATAAGTTCCTTTTCCTTGTACAGAAAACAGCTGTAAACAATGTAGTACCAGCTGGAGCTTTTCCGCGGCTTTAGTGTTTGATGTCCCACACAGGCTCCTATCGGTTTTAGTGCTAGCTGCCAGGATTTGGCCCCATTAATCCAGTTTTTCTGTGCGTGCCATAGGATGACATCTCCAATGAGGGCAGTGCGTTCTGGATACCGTAGAACAATAAAGCAGAAGGAAAACTTCTGATACCTACACCGAGAATCTATTTAAAAATTGTAATGATAGATTTCCATTGGGTTTTTTTTCTTTATACCCACACTGCTGGTTCTCTTCTCTGGTGTCCGGTGGACGTGCCTAGGACCGATGTTCTGGCAGTTCACGGTTTAGTTTTCTGTAACCGTAAAGAGACCGAGCGAGTTTGGGCCTAAGCCTTAGGTCCAAATGTTCTTCATCTGTAGATAAGACTTAGTGTCCCTTGGCCATCTTGCACCGCTCCTGTTTCAGGATGAGCCACGGGAGGACGGGGATAAAAGGAAGGAACCCTGGATCCTCACAGCTTGAACTGAAGAGAACTGAAACTGAAGTGAGCCCTGTCCTTCCCCCAAAAACTGGTTCAGGGAGATGGAGACTCACCCAGCACCGGTCTCTAACTTCCCCGTGCAAACCCAGGCCTCTCTGCTCGGGCAGGAGGAATTTGGCCACAGTATGGACGTGACCCCAGAGCCGTTTCTGTCGGTTTGTACGGTTTACTCTCGATATTGAATTCTAGCAAAAAAAAACGGCTCCCCTTTCCCGTCTCGCCACCGAGCGACGCGGGGCCACGAAAACGCTGCCGCGCGTTCCTCGGGGCAAGAAACGCTTCGATGCTGGCAACAAACTGTACGCAACAGCGTTCTCCTGCACATTCCTGGTATCTTTAATCCTCTGCTGACACAAATAGCCCTCGGGACAGGTGCTGCCAAACCCCTCTGCAAACCTTTGCTACTGCTTACGTGACAGCTCCTTACCAACCTCTTTCACCACCTCCTGCCGGGAGGCTGAACCAGCAGCCTGACAGATTTCAATCCTAAATCAGGTTCTCTGCTTTCTTTCTCTGCCCCTTCTCTACAACCTTTTCCTTCAATTTGTTCTTCCAGCCCCCGAGTTCTGTCTAAAGCAATGCATCTGAACAATAACAGAGATAACAATACATCAAGTTCAGATAAAGGCACTGAAATCAGTAGTTCTGATGTTATAACCTTATCACAGATAAAGTTTCCTAAGAGAACTCTCCTGGAACAGGGAAAGAAGAGAAAGCACACAGACTTTCGATGCAATACTCTAAAAGCAGCAAGAGATTTAGTCTTGTATATTAAATGTCAGAAATCACATGCATAATTATGGAATTCTTTATAGTTAAAAAACGATTTCATAACCCAGCTTGACGGTTGGCCTGCAACTGCCGTCAAATATCTATTATCCATAGAAAGGAAAGCTCGGTGCCCCGGCGCGACAGGTACGGACAATGAGCTGTCCAGGGAATGAGCAGCAAATCCTTTCCGCACTTGCCCTGACACTGGGACTGGCAATGAGCCCAGGTGTGAGCTGTGAGGATGATGAGGGGATCAGAGCAGCCCCAGGTGCGAGCTGTGACCGTGAGGAGAGGGCGGCTCCTGCCGGGGGCTATTGAGGCGGGGTTTCCTCGGCTCACTTTTATATGGAGATGCCGGGGGAGAGGGGCTTACGGTGGGCTCCTGGGGGGGGCCTCTCGTGGAAGGACGGTAAGAGCATCTCACAGGGTCTGGGGGAGCACTTGGATGTGGAGCTTTGCTGAAAGGAGGTGCCGAGGAACGAACCTTTGTGCCAGGCAACAGCAGGTGAGCCAGCGTGAGGGTTTGCCGGAGGGGTTCTTTCTCCTTTTCCCTTTTGATTTCATCTTGCCAGTCACTCCCCAGTGCCTCCAGTAAAAATGGGGGTTACGAGAACAAAAGGGGCTTAAATTGAGGGAAGAAGCTCATCTTCCGTTATTGTCTGCGTTTGAACCGGGAGGGATCCCCCTTACTTTACAATTTTAAGGGTACCGATTGAAGGAAAAGCTGCCTTTTCCACGGTGTTTGGGGAATCAATTGACCGGGAATCCCTGTGTTCCATATTAAATGGAAGGGGAAACCACTTCCATGTTACCATTGTATGGGTTTGAACTGAGGGTAACACCCCTCATTTTCATCAATCTAAGGTTTAAATTGAGGGGGAAGCCCTGTTGTCTCTGCTTTTTAAGGGTTTTCATTGAGGTAAAGATCTCCCCTTTCCCATCCGTTGAGAGATTTGAGGAAAACTCCTCTCTTTCTGATACTTTAGATGAAATTGAAGGGGAGAACCCCTTAATTTGCCATTGTATTCGTTTAAATTGAGGTAAACACCCCCTGTTGCCTCAGCTGGAGGGAGGAAACCCCAGCTTTTGGAGGGTTTAAATCGGAGCGTGCCGCTGCATTTGAGGGCGCTGCTGCCCGTGCCCCGGCACCGAATGTCTTTCGCGGGAGCGCTCCTGGTCCCTGGGGATTTTCTCAGGAGGAACGGGGATTTCGAGGCCGGGTTACCGACGGGGCAGAGGCGTGCGGAGCCGAGGCGAGCGCTGCCGGGCCGGCGGGCGGGAGACGCGGATGGAGCCGCGCCGCTCCCGCCCGCGGAGCCCGGGCGCCGCCGGGTCCCCCTCGGGCCGGTGCCGGCGCCGCTCGGCAGCGCCGGGGGCGGGCGGGGGTCTCCCGGAGCGGGGCCGCCCCCGCCCGCCGGAGGAGCCGCTTCCCTGCCGGGAGCCGCGCTCCGCCCGGTTCCGGGAGCGCGGGGCCGGCCCCGGGCGCCGAGCGCCGCCGGTGCCGCGGCTCTCGTGGCCGCCCCGCTCCCCTCGCACCGTGGGACGGCGCCAGCCCCCGGAGCGAGTCCCGGCAAGGGGCGCTGGGGGACACTCGTGGCTCGGCAGCTTCAGAGCTCGCTCGCAAAAGTCGCTGAAAGGAAAAATCCCCGACACCGCAGGCTTTTTGCCTGGGGGCTTTTGTCGGCATTGCTCTTTAACTGAGCCGCGCCTTTGAATAATGACCCGGGCGCCCGCTAGAAGCGGTGTTCGATATGGTTTGCATTCTCTCGTGAGACCTTCGTGCTGCCGTTTTTCCATTGCTGTGTCAATCCAGCGGCAGGGGGGGGGAGTTAATCGCAGGTCCAAGCTGACAGTGTCCCGTGCATCTGCCGTTCATTGATGCATTTGCGGTGTTCGTATCATCTGGATGAGGAGTTGGGCTTTTTGGGCAGACGGTGACCCTCAAACCACGAGGCTTGTTTAAACCTTGTATTCGATTGCTTTGAAGATCCAGGGCGGGTGAGGACTTTGTCTGGTTGCTGTACTAGGCATTGGAATGCAGGAGGTTCCTTCAATTGGCGCTGAAGTTGGAATGTTCAAGGCTATCGGTGCGATGGTTCTCGGGGATGAATCTTGCTCCCGGCAGTCTGTCGTGTGGTAGCGTAGGACACGACAGAGCAGGGTGTGAGGGACAGGAGGGGTAGGAACAGCGAGATGCTTTGCTTGCCTCCGTGCTCTAAAAGCGTCTACTTTCTTGCACGTGTGTGCCATCGTTAAGTATTTTGATACACGTTGTTTTCCTAGGCTGTAGTATTTCTTCAAAAGATGTTGTATTAGCGTTGATAAGAAGCAGCTGTTGTTTCTTCGGCTTGTGTCACACATATCCGTGTGAGGCGTGGTATTAGAGTGTACATGGCAGTTAAGGACAATCCAATTATTAGTCCATGTAGGGTAGGTTGTTCCCCCCGCCCTTGAATCTGGAGATGGTGGGAGGACGAGATGCAAACCAAGAACAAAGAAGAGTTTTTCAGTTGTAGCGATTGAAGCAGTTCAGTGGATGGTCGGTGACTCTTTTCGTTTCTCTTTATGCTTCTTGATTCAGTGTCCTTCAGTGAAGTTCAGCTTTGCTTAATGTATTAAGTATTAGACAAGTCTACAATAATCTAAGCAAATATATTTATATGACATAATGGTTTGATCGTCTCAGGGGAACGAAGGATGTAATAAAACTTAATTGTTTTTGCCTACACATGTTTTACCTTGAAAGAGGTAGGAAGAGGTAAACATCGTTTTTATAATCGTATGAGAATTTTAAGTCATATTTAGGGTGAAATCTTTCTCGCCCACTGTGACAATCAGAGTGAAGATGCAAGCATTTTAAAGTAACCGTGGTAGAAACTCCAAAGCATATAGAAATATCAATCAACATAAGTAAAACTATTAAATCATTTGGTACTTTAGTAGTGCTAAATAAGGTTTTAATGCTATGCGAATAAGGTTAAATATATTGTCTTGAGGTTTTTAGAGAAAATGGTTATTGCCGGATTGGCACATTTTGTTAAATCTAATTTTGTACGTTTGGAATACTATTTATGTATCCAGCATAAATGTTAGGATGTGGTAATTATGCCAATTAATTTTTTCATGCCCATATTTAAATTTGGAGTTCACGAGATCATCTCATTCAATATATTTTCTTAATTCTTTTGCATTTCACGAAAGATTCTGGTGTCCTTTTTAACTTCTTTCAGGTCAGTTTGTATTTTCAGGGTTTGATCTATGTATACGCAGCAATTGTTGTTGGTAATTGTGGAAGCCAAAAGTAAATCCAAAGCTATTTGATTTTGTTCAATTACCTCTGAAAGGCCGATAAATTTTGTTTTTAAGGCACTGATTGTATCCTCAGGTTTTGTTACTTTATGGAGGCTTGGGTTGTCTCTCCCTCTAGGAAGGCGTATCACCTTGTCTGGAGTGAGGTTTTTTTCTTTGTTGTAGCTGACTAAGAGAGAACAGCCCGACAACGGCAGGAGCTTCCCGGATGGCGAGGCGGCCTTCTTTTGCGCCTGAGGAGGATTCACGTCCCCGGACGTCCGAGAGATAAGTTGAGGGGATGAAAGCGGGGTGTGGGGCCGGGACTCGCCGGGAGGGAATTTTGAGTCAGCTTTGGAGATGGGCATAGCCAAGAAGGGTCCCCTTACGTCCCATAAAGGGAAAGTCTAACTTTGGATCGCGAGGCCGAGGCGTGCGGGGCGCAGCAGTCCCGGTGCACGTTGCGTCGCTTGTGTATTGTGTATTCGGTGTTTCTCGGGCATCTCGTGTCTTCTGCCTTAGCCTTTAGGTGTGCTTGCAGTCATTCTTCTTGCCAGGAGGTTTGTCTCGGTGTTGCATCCCCTCATTTCTAGTCTCCCGTGTCACGGGTGCCTGCACGGGTTTTCCCCGGAGCTGCTCTGCCCTGCTGCGTACTCTGGCCTCTAGGTATAATAGGACAAGGCCCGGGGACTCGAAATTTGTAGTGTAGGTTGTAGTGTGGCCTCTAGACGGTATTCCTAGATTGACAGGGGATGGCTGGAGCTGTTAAGTTCTCCTGCAGCACTTTGACTTTTGTCATGGCTTTCTTTCAGATGCGGACGGATTAAATCCGTGCTAGTACGCCCCGTGCCGGGCGAGGGTGTTCCTGCGGGAAGGTCAGTCGCCGTTTGTCTTTGCGGGGCGAACGTAAATGGTGGCTAAGTGACGGCATTGTTCTTTGTCTTTGTTTTTAGGCGGTAAAGCCGGATAGCAGCAGTCAAGGTGTGAAGCGAGAGAGGTAAGCGGCGACCGGTGGAAACAACCGGTTGTTATTCTTTGGGTTCCAAGTTCTGGTACAGCTCTATGCATCCATTGTCATTTGTGCGTTTTAGGCAGTCCACTTGTATTACGCCGAAGCCCCCACGCCGACCGGCCGACGGACCCGGCTCACCGCGCTCCCTCGTCCTCCGGATGTGTTACGGGACGGCGCTCCGAAGCCTTTACCTTTTCCTTTTGAAGGTGCTTTCTGGGTAGCCTTCGGCGACGGCCGCGGAGGTAAGGCGAGTCGGGGAGGCAGGGAGCAGGAGCGAGGGTCGGCTCGAGTTTCTGCAGGGCCACATCACCTTGTCCCCTCTTAACCCAGGTCATACCCGATGACGACGGCGTCAGCCTCGGAGCACAGCCGAAGCGTGAGGACCGAGGCCTCCTTAGGAGACGGCGAGTAGGGGAATTGTCGGGTTTTGGCTGACGTGCCACTAAGTTCACGCCTTGACGTTCGGTTGGTTTTCTTTATTGCAGTGGGCTAAGAGAGAACAGCCCGGTGAGAGCAGGAGATTCCCGGATGGCGAGGCGGCCTTCCTTTGCCCCCGAGGCGGATTCACATCCCCACTCATCTGAGAGATAGATAAGTCGAGGGCTACGACCCACAGAGGGGACGCGAGAGGGCTGTTGAGGGAAGGAATTCTGCGTCAGCTTTGGAGGTGGGGATACCTAAGAAAGGGGCCCTTAGGCCCCGTAAAGGCCGAGTCTCGCTTTCGGTCGCAAGGCTGAGGTGCGCCGGGCAGAGCAGTCCCGGTGCGTGTCCCTTGTCCGTTGTGCGTTCTGTGTCTTTTGGGCAACCTGTGTTGCAGGTCTTTTGCCTTAGGTCTTCAAGATGCTAATCAGAAACCCTGGGTGTTATTTGTAGCGTCCGTACTTCTGGCGTTCCTCGGCCTGGCGCCGGTACCATCCCTCCGCTGACTCGTGAGCTCAGAGGCGCATCAGAATCTTGTCTCTCTTTAGAAGCTCCCAATCAGATGTCTTTTCAGGTCTCGTTCTGAGCTGTATTGACAGCTGTGCACTGCGATGATCCATTATAGCGGATTAGGACTTGTAAGAATGCGAAGAGAGGTCGAGGATTCCGCCTGCACGATTCTCGGGCATCCATCTTTGCGGTTCTTGGAATAAGTCCTTCTGTTAGCATCTTCTTCCTCCAGGGCTCTTCGAGCCTCATCGGCTAGCCGTCAGTCTCGCCTAGGTCATCTCATTCCACATTCTCTCGGTGCTCGCGATCGTTCTTCTCGCCGAGAGTTTCCTCTCCTCGTCACGTCCCCTCGTTTGTCACCTCCCGTGTCACGGGTGCCCGCGTGGGTTCGGTCCGGAGCTGCTCTGCCCTGCTGCATCCTCTGGCATATGGGTGTGTAATAGGACAGTGCCCGGGGACTTGAAATTTGTAACGTAGGGTGTAGTTTGGCCTCTAGATGGTATTCCTAGATTGACAGGGGATGGCTGGAGCTGTTAAGTTCTCCCGCGGCACTTTGACTTTTCACATGGCTTTCTTTCAGACGCGGACGGTCTGAAAATCCGTGGCAGTACGCCCCATACGGGGTGAGTGGCATCCTGCGGGAAGGTCAGTCGCCGTTTGTGTTTGCGGGGCGAGCGTAAATGGTGGCTAAGTGACGGCATTGTTCTTTGTCTTTGTTTTTAGGAGGTAAAGCCAGAGTGCGGCCGAAGCGAGCGATCCGAGGACCGAGGCCCTCTTAGGAGACGGCGAGTTGCAGAATTGTCGGGTTTTGGGCTGATGTACCGGTAAGTTCACGTACGGGTGCTGAAAAAGCCTCAGCAGAGAATTTCTTCAGGTCTCTGCTGTAGTTCGTTAGAACGCAGTCTTTTTCATGCTGAACTATGCAAAACATGGTAAGGTTTCTGTAAACTGAGTTTGCTATCTTGCACCTGCAAATACAATTAGAATTGTTATGATTTCGACTAGGAGAATGAATAATGTGAGAATTAACCAATCGCTCTAGTAAGCAGTTAGCAAGAGGTCCAATAATCTCCTGCCATTTAGGTAGGCATGAAGTGATCTAAACACATAAAATCCCGTCCTTTGTTAATCAAATAATTCCATCCATTCTCTTGACTGCATTCCTGTCTCTGAGTTTTTCTTAACCCTCTGGCCGGCAGCTGCAACGTTCACGCACCGACGTTTGGTTTTCTTTATTGTCGAGGACTAAGATAGAGCGGCCCGGTGACAGCAGGAGCTTCTGGGATGGCAAGACGGCTTTCTCGCCTCCTGAGGAGGATTCGCATTCCCGGACATCCGAGAGATAAGCGGAGGGGATGAAAGCGGGACATCGGGTCCGGACCTGCCGGGAGGGAATTTTGAGTCGGCTTCGGAGATGGGGAGACCCGAGAAGGAGCCCCTTGGGCCCCGTAAAGGGAAAGTCTCACTTTTGACCACAAGGCCGAGGTGCCCAGGGCAGAGGAGTCCCGGTGCATGTTATGTCACTTGTCTATGGTGCTTTCCACGTTTTTTGGGCATCTTCTGTCTCGTGTCTTCTGCCGTAGCCCTTTGACGTATTTGCGGTCATTCTTCTCACTTAGACTTCTCTCTCCGTGTCGCGTCCCCTCGTTTGTCATCTTCCGTGTCACGGGTGCCTGCAGGGGTTTGCCCCGGAGCCCCTTTGCCCTGCTGCATAATCTGCCCTATTGGTGTAAGAGGACAAGGCCCGGGGACTTGAAATTTGTAATATAGGGTGTAGTTTGGCCTCTAGATGGTATTCCTAGATTGACAGGGGATGGCTGGAGCTGTTAAGTTCTCCTGGAGCAGTTTGACTTCTGTTGTGACTTTCTTTGAGACGCAGACAGATTAAATCCGTGGCAGAGCGCTCCGCACCGTGCGAGGGGATTCCGCAGGAAGGTCGGTCACCGTTTGCGGGGCAAGCATAAACGGTGGCTACGTGACAGCGTTGTTTTTGGTCCCTGTTTTTAGGAGGCAAAGCCGGATTGCAGCGGTCAAGTTGAAGCGAGCGAGGTAAACGGTGACCGGTGGAAAGAACTGGTTTTAATGCTAGCGTGTCAAGTTCCGGTAGAGCTCTAAGCATCCATTGTCATTTGTGCGTTTTAGGCGGTCCGCTCGTATTACGCCGAAGCCGCGAGCCGACCGGCCGACGTACCCGGCTCGCCACGCTTCCGAGCCCTCCGGATGCGTTACGGGACTCCGTGACTAAGCCTTTACCTTTTCCATTCCAAGGTGCTTTCCGGGTAGCCTTTGGCAACGGCCGAGGAGGTAAGGCGAGTCGGGGAGGGAGGGAAGAGTAGGGAGGGTCCACTCGAGTTTCAGCAATGCTGAATCACCTTGTCGCCTCTTAACCCAGCTTATACCCGGTGATGATGGAGTCGGACTCTGAGGGTGGCCGAAGGGTGGGGCCCGAGGGCCGGGACTTTCTCTTAGTGAGTAGCAGAATTGTTGAGTTTTGGCCTATGTGCCACAATTTCCTAAGTTCATGCCTTCACGTTTGGTTGGTTTTCTTTATTGTAGGGGATAAGAGAGAACAGCCCGGTGACAGCGGGAGCGCCCCGGTCGGCGAGGCGGCCTTCTTTTGCGCCCGAGGCGGATCCGCATCCCCCCGCTCATCCGAGAGATAAGTTTAGGGCTACGCGGGCTTTTGAGTCGGGACGCGCCGGGAGGGAACTCTAAGTCAGCTTTGGAGGTGGGGATACTCGAGAAGGGGCCCCTTAGGCCACATAAAGGGGAAGTCTCACTTGTGTTTACAATGCTGCGGTATGCAGGGCAGAGCAGTCCTGGTGCGTGTCACTTGTCTGTTGTGCATTCTGTGTCTTTTGGGCATCTTGTGTCGCAGGTCTTTTGCCTTAGCTCTCTGAGGGGCTTATCAGAAATGCCGGCCATTATTCTTAGCATCTCCGCTCTCGACGTTCCTCAGCGCGGCACCGATACCGCCCATCCTTTTACTCGCGAGCGCGGAGGCAGATCGGAATAGCGTCTCTCTTTAGGAGCTCCGAGTCAGATGTCTGTTCAGGTCTTGTTCTAAGCCATATTGAGAGCTGTGTACTGCGATGATCTGTTATAGTAGATTAGGACTTGTAAGAATGGGAAAGAAAGGTCGAGGATTCGGACCGTACGATTCTCGGGCATCCATCTTTGCGGTTCTTGGAATAAGTCCTTCTGTTAGCGTCTTCTTCCTCCGGGGTTCTTCGGGCGACATCGGCTCACCGTCGGTCTCGCCTAGGTCATCTCGTTCCGCGTTCTCCGGGTCCTCGCGATCGTTCCTCTCGCCGAGAGTTTTGTTCCCGTGTCGTATCCCCTGGTTTGTCCTCGCCTGTTTCACGGGTGCCCGCACGGGGTCGGCCCAGAGCTGCTCTGCCCTGCTTCATAGTCTGGCATATAGGTGTTAACAGGATAAGGCCCGGGGACTTGAAATTTGTAATGTAGGGTGTCGTTTGGCCTCTAGATGGTATTCCTAGATTGACAGGGGATGGCTGGAGCTGTTAAGTTCTCCTTCGGCACTTTGACTTTTGTCATCGCTTTCTTTCAGATGCAGACCGATTAAATCGGTGGTAGAGCGCCCCACACCGGGCGAGGGGCATTCTGCAGGAAGGTCGGTCACCGTTTGTCTTTGCGGGGCGAGCGTAAGCGGTGGCTACGTGACAGCATTGTTCTTTGTCTTTATTTTTAGGAGGTAAAGCTGGATAGCAGCAGTCAAGGTGAAGCGAGCGAGGTAAGTGGTTTCTGGCAGACAGAATGAGCGGTTGTCTCTCGGGTATCCATTTCTGATGCGGTACCGTGAACGGGTGCGGAGCCGAAGTTTGGAAACGGCGGGTAAGCGATGAGCGTCGGCAGTTATGAGGGAGGGAGGCCTTGCAGAAGGGGTGCCTTCTGGGATGTCTCACCACAGTCTGAATTTTCTTTTTGGGTTTTTGCAGCTGCCGAAACAGACCGCAGGGAACGTATCGACGTCCACGGCGCCGACCCGTTCTTTTCCGTCGAGGACGGCTTTTGCCCGCTCATCTTCCCAAAGCTAAGTGTCGGGACCGGCGGTGGGGAGGAGGAAAAAACCTTTGGAATCGCAGGAGGCAATTGGAAGTTAGCTCAGAGGAGAGGGCTGTAACGGGACGGGCCCCCGTGAAGCGAAGGGAGAGGGTTTCTCCTCGGCATCGCCGGACCCTCCGCCGGGCGGGGCGGTCCCGACCCGTCTCCGCGTTCTCGCGAGCTCCGCGTCGTCGGTCTTCTTCGAGTCCCGGCGTCGTGGCGGATCTTTTCGCCCGAGGAGCCCGCCTTCGAGTCCGGAGCGATGGCTCCGGTCGCCTCCTTCTCTAGGCCTACCGTGCTTCTCGAGCGTTCTCTTAACAGCTTTGACGCTAACATCTCAGAAGGAGTTATGTTTCACTGTCAAGTGGTATAACCATAGAGCCTTCTTTCCTTTGGCATCATCAGACTCTGGCACCCTGGGTCAGCACCCGGAGTTAGGGCCCACACCCAGGCCCGGGGGCGATGTCCAGGGCCCATGCCCGGGTCTAGGGTCAGGACCCGGGGTCCAGGGCCCGGGCTCAGGGGTTCGTCCCCGCCGTCGTGGCCTCGGGGCGGGAGCGCGCGGGGCCGTGTCCGTAACCGGAGGGGAGGCGCGAAGGGCCGTTCGGAGCGCAGAGAGGCGCTGCCGTGGTCGAGCGGGGCCGTGGCGCTAAAAGGAGCGGGTGCCGTGTGGGGCGGCGGCCGAGAGGAACGACGGCCGCGGGGGCCGGTTTTGCCGGGCGGCGGCGGCGCGGTCGCGCCGCGACGCGAGGCGGGGCATGCCGGGCGAGCGCGGTCAGAATGGAGCCGCCCAAAGGGGCGCCGTCAAGAGGGCGGCTTGGAAAGGAAGGCGGAGCTGGGCGGTCTCGGGGCGGCGTAAGCGACGCTTTATCAGTACGTGCCGGGACCCGAGGGAGGGCGCGTCCGGCTTCGGCCGTGCTTAAGATAGCGGACGCGGTAGGACCCTGCCAGAGGCGTTCCCTCCGACGCCTGCCGCCGCTCGCGCGGCCGACGCCCGCCTCCGGCGCCGCCGACCGTACCGGCCGTGGAAAATCGCGCCGGAAGCGCGGGACCGGAGTCGGTGTCGGGACCGGGTTCAGGCAAAAGAATAGACTGACCTCCCCCCCGTGGGGAGGGCTGCGGCGTTGGTTGTACCGTTCTGAAGATGGTGCCTGACCAGAAGTGGCTTCTGCCACCACCGGCGACGGCGACGGCGACGAAGGGCAGAAGTCACACGCTGGCCACAGATCAGACGGTGCATGTCACGTGGCACAGTTGACCTTCCAACGGCGGCAGCATCGCGTTGCATGCGCCCCGTGTACAGACAGAATCGGGCAGGATGGGGAAGGACCCTGCCTTGTCTATTCGGATGCCTGAACGCGGCCCCGACGCCGACGCCGCCCCGACGCTTTCGGCGCGATTTTCTGCGGTGTTTCCTGGCGTGCGGCGCCGGGGGCGAGCGGGAGCCGCGCGGGCGCCGTCAGGGGGCAGGTAGGGCCCGGCGCCCGCCACTGGGCCCGGGGGCGGCGTCCGGGGCCGCGGCCCGGGGTCCGGGTCTGGAGCCCGGAACGGGATCAGGGGTTCGTCCCCGCTGTCGTATCCTCGTGAGGGTCCAGTGCCTACGCCCCAGCGTGGCGGTGCACCCCGGGTCGACGCCCAGGTTAAGGGCCCGCTCCGGGGCCC
Organism: Monarcha castaneiventris obscurior; assembly: GCA_026261815.1. Taxonomy (NCBI): domain Eukaryota; kingdom Metazoa; phylum Chordata; class Aves; order Passeriformes; family Monarchidae; genus Monarcha; species Monarcha castaneiventris. The sequence goes on from JAMPIT010000451.1 coordinate 1,130,730, forward strand.
GGGGCTGGCGTCCCGGGTCGGGGCGTAGGGTTAGGGTCCGGGGCCCGGGGCCGGGGTCAGCGTCCAGGGTCGGGACCTAGGGTTAGGGTCCGGGGTCGGCGTCCAGGGCCCAGGCTCGGGGGTTCGTCCCCGCCTTCGTGGCCTCGGGGCGGGAGCGCGCGGGGCCGCGTCTGTAACCGGAGGAGAGGCGCGAAGGGCCGTTTGGAGCGCAGAGAGGCGCTGCCGTGGTCGAGCGGGGCCGTGGCGCTAAAAGGAGCGGGTGCCGTGTGGGGCGGCGGCCGAGAAGAACGACGGCAGCGGGGGCCGGTTTTGCCGGGCGGCGGCGGCGCGGTCGCGCCGCGACACGAGGCGGGGGACGCCGGGCGAGCACGGTGAGAACGGAGCCGCCCAATGGGGCGCCGTCAAGAGGGTGGCTGGGAAAGGAAGGCGGAGCTGGGCGGTCTCGGGGCGGCGTAAGCGACGCTTTATCAGTACGTGCCGGGACCCGAGGGAGGGCGCGTCCGGCTTCGGCCGTGCTTAAGATAGCGGACGCGGTAGGACCCTGCCAGAGGCGTTCCCTCCGACGCCTGCCGCCGCTCGCGCGGCCGACGCCCGCCTCCGGCGCCGCCGACCGTACCGGCCGTGGAAAATCGCGCCGGAAGCGCGGGACCGGAGTCGGTGTCGGGACCGGGTTCAGGCAAAAGAATAGACTGACCTCCCCCCCGTGGGGAGGGCTGCGGCCTTGGTTGTACCGTTCTGAAGATGGTGCCTGACCAGAAGTGGCTTCTGCCACCACCGGCGACGGCGACGAAGGGCAGAAGTCACACGCTGGCCACAGATCAGACGGTGCATGTCACGTGGCACAGTTGACCTTCCAACGGCGGCAGCATCGCGTTGCATGCGCCCCGTGTACAGACAGAATCGGGCAGGACGGGGAAGGACCCTGCCTTGTCTATTCGGATGCCTGAACGCGGCCCCGACGCCGACGCCGCCCCGACGCTTTCGGCGCGATTTTCTGCGGTGTTTCCTGGCGTGCGGCGCCGGGGGCGAGCGGGAGCCGCGCGGGCGCCGTCAGGGGGCAGGTAGGGCCCGGCGCCCGCCACTGGGCCCGGGGGCGGCGTCCGGGGTCGCGACCCGGGGTCCGGGTCTGGAGCCCGGAACGGGATCAGGGGTTCGTCCCCGCTGTCGTATCCTCGTGAGGGTCCAGTGCCTACGCCCCAGCGTGGCGGTGCACCCCGGGTCGACGCCCAGGTTAAGGGCCCGCTCCGGGGCCCGGGGCCGGCGTCCCGGGTCGGGGCGTAGGGTTACCGGGCCCGGGGCCGGGGTCAGCGTCCAGGGTCGGGACCTAGGGTTAGGGTCCGGGGTCGAGCGTCCAGGGCCCAGGCTCGGGGGTTCGTCCCCGCCTTCGTGGCCTCGGGGCGGGAGCGAGCGGGGCCGCGTCTGTAACCGGAGGGGAGGCGCGAAGGGCCGTTTGGAGCGCAGAGAGGCGCTGCCGTGGTCGAGCGGGGCCGTGGCGCTAAAAGGAGCGGGTGCCGTGTGGGGCGGCGGCCGAGAAGAACGACGGCAGCGGGGGCCGGTTTTGCCGGGCAGCGGCGGCGCGGTCGTGCCGTGACGCTATTTTGTTCTGTGTCACAGGGCTTTGTTACATGGTGATTATTTTTTTGGGCATTGTTCTGGGCCGTATTGGCCATCCTCTACCTACATATGTCCTGGATTGGGCTTATTCCAGCATCTTTAGCTTTTTACTTTTTGAGACTGGAGGAAGTACGCGACACGTTCTCATCCATCTCCTCCATTCTCGGTGTCATTATCGTCCTGTTTCCGTATGCCGTTCCCTCGTACCTCTATAGGGCGTGTATTAGACTCCTTCCACGTGACTGTAGCAGTTCAGTAGGTTCCATTGCCTCAAAGCGTACGGGGCTCAAGAATTTATCCGCCAGAGACTCATCTGGAGTCCTCGCGTCATCTTTTCTTACGTTCGGCACGTCGCCCGTCCTCGTGCCGCTTCGGGTCGGAGCTGTCCAGCCCTGGCACGTAGAGTCACGGTTAGGTAGAAGGGTCATAAAACTTAACGGTTCGTGTCTTTCCGAAGGGGTTTCGGGTGGAAAATTTCCGGGGCGGGTACGGGGATAACCCGTCGCTGTGGGCCACTCGTCGTCCGCTTCGCGTCGTCTCGCAGATCCCCGGGGCGGATCGGGACGTCCACGTTCACCGACGCTACCGATTTTCGTGCACTCTAAGGTTCGATGTCGAGGAACGGCAGCTGGAAGATGTGTTGAAACAGCTGTATCGTTAAAGCGCTCTGCCTAAGGGCCGCCATCGGGGCGTAAGCCGAAGGGCGCGTGACCGCGCGCGCACGTGACCGACCGCATCCGTCCGTGAGTTTGCGTCCGTCCGCTCGTGTGTGCCTGCGAGTGTGTGTGGGAAATGGTTCTAACCTTGTGTGGATGGTTGTTGCCTTTCAGGTTTTTGAACATGTATTTAAACTTAGAATAAAAAAACCCCAGCTGGGGGGGTTTTTTTTCCCTCAGTCCCGGCCGGTCCTCGAGGCGACTTTCATCGCCAAGGTTCGGGTGCGGACTGTGCCGGGACCGGGGTTTTGTCAGGCAGGACGATTTCGGGGTTCCCGGGGGCCGGGGCGGGGAGAGCCGTCGAGAGCGAGGGTGGGCTTGGATTTGCCCTGGATTTGCCCTGGACCGGTCTGCATTGCCCTGGATTGGATTGGACTGCATTGTATGGCTCTGTATGGCTTTGTATTTTATTGTATGGCTTTGTAGTGCCTTGCATTGTATGGCTTTGTATTGTATCGTATGGCTTTGTATTGTATTGTATTGTATGGCTTTGTAATGTATTGTATGGCCTTGTATTGTATGGCTTCGTACTGTCTTGCATTGTATGGCTTTGTATTGTATTGTACGGCTTTGTATTGTACTGTATTGTATTGTACGGGTTTGTATTGTAGTGTATTGTAAGGCTTTGTATTGTTTTGCATTGTATTCTTTTGTATTGTGTGGCTTTGTATTGTCTATATTGTATACTATTTTATGGCTTTGTACTGTAGCGTATTGTATGGCTTTGTATTGTATGGCATTGTGTTTGCTGCTGTACTTGTGTTTGTATACATTATTGTTCCTGTATGTTTTGCTGAAGTCTAAATTTAAAAATTTATTCAATAAAGTTGACTAAACCCTAATAAAGATACCCCCCCCTTCCCCCCCCTGTTTCGGCTCCTGTGTTTCTTTGGTGCGGTTTTGTGATTTTATTTAGCGTCCCTCTCGCTTTGCTCTACTTTTCAGTCCATTCCCCACTCTCTGACTCTAAGTCCCACTCTCTTCTCTATTTCTGTTTCCCTTTCCTCTAAGTCCCACTCTTTTCTATGTTTCCCTTTCCTCTAAGTCCCACTCTTTTCTATATTTCTGTTTTCTCTAAGTCCCACTCTCTTCCCTGTTTCCCATTTCTCTAAGTTCCCTGCTCTGCTCTCTTCCCCATTTCTCTAAGTTCCCTGCTCTGCTCCGTTCCCCATTTCTCTGAGTTCCCTGCTCTGCTCCGTTCCCCATTTCTCTAAGTTCCCTGCTCTGCTCCGTTCCCCATTTCTCTAAGTTCCCTGCTGTGCTCCGTTCCCCATTTCTCTAAGTTCCCTGCTCTGCTCCCTTCCCCATTTCTCTAAGTTCCCTGCTTTGCTCTCTTCCCCATTTCTCTGAGTTCCCTGCTGTGCTCCGTTCCCCATTCCTCTGAGTTCCCTGCTCTGCTCCGTTCCCCATTTCTGTAAGTTCCCTGCTCTGCTCTCTTCCCCATTTCTGTAAGTTCCCTGCTTTGCTCTCTTCCCCATTCCTCTAAGTCCCCTGCTTTGCTCTGTTTCCCATTCCTCTAACTCCTCTCTTTCTGTCTAAGTTTAACTTTATTTTCATTCATAGCTTAAAATAAAAAAAGCAGCAGTAGGAATTTTTCCGGCTCCCCGGGACCGAAATGACAAAATATGGGCCCGCCGGCCCGCTCCCCGGGGGCCCGAAGGTTCCTGCCGCGGCACCATACTTAGTTTTTTAATTGTTTTACTACAATTAAAAATTACTAAGCGGGCCGGCAGGCCCATATTTCGTCATTTCGGTCCCGGGGAGCCGGAAAAATTCATACTGCTGGGCCATGCCCATTAGTCCCAATTGTCCCATATATAGACCCATACACATACCCATATATGGACACCCACACACACCCATAAATATACACACACACGCACATACAGACACACATGTAGATATACATACCCACATAGACAGATATAGACACACAGATACATATATATATGCACACATACATACACACATATACGCATATATACACACATACACATACTACAATTAAAAACACCAAGTACGGTGCCGCGGCAGGAACCCTCGGGCCCCCGGGGAGCGAGCCGGCAGGCTCATATCCTGTCATTTCGGTCCCGGGGAGCCGGAAAAAGTCCTACTGCTGGGCCATGCCCATTAGTCCCAATTGTCCCATATATAACCCAACACAACCCAAAGACACCCATATACACCCAGAAATAGACACACACACGTACATACAGACACACATGTAGATACACATACCCACATAGACAGATATAGACACACAGATACATATACATATGCACACATACAGACACATATATATGTATATATACATATATACACATACATATACGTACCCACATACACATATATATACACATACACCCATATATATATACACCTGCAGATACACACCCACATACATAACCATACATATATACTCACATATATACCCACAGATATACCTATACACATATACGTACACACACACTCATATACACGGGCACAGATATAGGTGTTATGTAAGTACATACATAGGTGCGCACACGTACACACATATACAAGTACCACACATGTGTACACATACGTGTATAGAAGTATATACTTATACATGTAAGTGTTACATATATAAACAAATATAAAAGTACAACACAAAAGGAAATATATATGTAAGTACACATATATATACAAGCACATACATATGCGTAGACATACGAAAGTGTACACACATATAAGTACATACCACCATATCCCCACGCAGACACCCGGGCCCCGCCATCCGTGCCACCACGGCCGCGGCCCCGCCCCATGTGCCCCGGGGCCGCGGCCCCGCCCCACGGGCGTCACGCGGTCCCGTCCCGGCCCCCGCGGCGCGCGGCCCCGCCCCCACGCGTCACGCGGCCCCGCCCCTGACACCGCCCCCACGCGTCACGCGGCTCCGCCCACACGCGTCACGCAGCCCCGCCCGCGGCCCCGC